>JAMPIV010002061.1:507500-1107500 GCA_024509875.1 Oreohelix idahoensis | reverse complement strand
CCTCTTTCCTTGGTTAAAAGGTTTTCTTTCATCATTTCTTCTATCATTGAATTGTGAAGGTCTATTCTTAAACTCATTTCGAGGCCTATCAAAATTCTGACTATTTCTGTTATCGAATTTATTATGGGTTGGAGGGGCCTTACTCTGATCTATTTGTTTCTTCTTGGTGCCAGCTACCTCTGCCTGGGCTGCCTGATACCTCTCAGCGACATTTATTATCTCACCCAGCCTTTCCGCACCCTGTTCCATGTGAAACTTTCTCATGTCTGGAGCCATGGACTCTCTCATCTGTTCAATGAGTATCATCTCTTTGAGATCTTGGGTTTTCCCCAAAGTAGCCCATTTCTCCATATACGTTTCCAACCGGGCGGAGAACTGGTGATAGGTCTCACCCGACAGTAGCCTGGCATTCCTAAATTTCTTTCTATAAAACTCTCCGTTCTTTTCGTATCTTAACAGAAGAGCTTGCTTCAACATGTCATAGTTGTCTTGGTCATCCCTGCTCATTTTGGAAAACACTTCATAAGCTGTTCCCCGAAGTCCCTGAGACAACGTTACCCCCCATCTTTCTCTTTCTAACCCATAAGTAGTGGCTAAAAGTTCAAACCTACTTAAATACCCTTCGATGTCATCGTCTTTCTCAACAAAATGGTCTCCATGAAAACCCATGGCTGAGGTTGAGGCTCCCTGACTAGCAGTGGCATCTGAGGCAAAGGGGCTAGTACCATTTTCAGGAGCATGGCCTTGAAATTCTAACTCCCTTAGTCGTAGCTCATGCTCCCTCTGTAATCTTTTCTCCTCCTGTGCTGCTTCCCTCTCGGCAGCCTGTCTTCTTTCTTCTTTTTCTGCAGCCAGTCTCTTTTCTTCTGCTTCTGCTGCCAATCTCTTTTCTTCTGCCTCCCTTTGCAGTCGTTTATCCTCTAATTGGAGCCTCTTTATCTCAGCCTCTCTATCAGCCTCTAATGCCCTAGCCTCCTTGTCAGCCTCAATCTGCAACCTCTTAATTTCTTTTTCAGCCTCTAACTTTCTTTCTTCTTCTTTCTCTAATCGTTTATCTTCCCGGGCAATAAATTTATCCACCTCTGAAGTTACATATTGAACCAACTCTGGTCCATCCATGCCCATCTCTTTAGCAGTCTGTACAGCCGCAGAGCGAAACTTGACCAGATTTGCCATTCTAATAAGTACAAAATGTTCTAACTAAATCTTTAACTAATTATAAATTTATTTAATTAAATCTGGGCTCTGACACTTTCTTCACTTCCCAAATCTTGGGTAATACTATATGGGGATTCCCTGGGAAAATTATACTGTTGTTAATGCTAAACCCCAGATTCCGATGTATGTAGTACTATGAGAAATTCAGATGCCCGGACAAGCCTACCAATTTATGTAGCAAAGTTGATTTTGCTGGGGAGGTTACGGTGGTATCCTGAAAGAATGAAAAGGTGTCTGCTTTAACCGTGTGAGGTCAAGCACATGTAGGCCTCTAACTCTATAAATGATGATGATAAATTATGTGCAGAGAACCTAACGCTACCTCCCTAGGTCTCACACGGTCACTATTCTGGCTCTAGTGTATGGTGTACCTAATGTCTAGGGAAGAAATGAAATGATGGTACACAACAGTCAAACACTTTAAGTTTCTATAAAGAAGATAATAAAACTAGCAGTTAAGTTTTTCTTTGAACAAATCTTTACAATTTATTTTGCCTGTCCATTCATAGCTTGTGGACAGGTCTGTGAAAATAAGGACAAGATAGTTTACAGAAAAGAACAATTAAAATTTTGGGACAATTTGCCCAATAACTAAAAAGTTATTATGTATTTATATATGTCTTTCCTGTAGGAAATATTAAAAGAGTTCACTTTATTTATCTAAAGGGAGAGTCACTGTATATGAGGGCTGTAGTTCATCCTACCCCCATAAACGTCCTGTGTAATATTTTGAAACACAAGAAACTGTCAGAGATGCCCCAGATGTCTAACTCATCACCTGGGAGTCCTTGTTGTAAGATATTTCAATGTGTAGTTGCAGAAAGTTCAATTTCACCACTCGCCAAAGCTCCTACTGTTAACTTCGACAGCATATAAGACTGGTTGGAGGCTGGTTGGCGTTTATTAGTACTCAGCAGGTTTCCTGTCACCAGCCGGCAACAGGAACATAGACTCTCACAATCAAGAAATATATAAACAAATGACGCTGACTGTGTGAAGAAATGGCCCCAGCTTCCTCCGAACTGCACAGACTGTGAATTTATTCTTTATTTAAGTTTAAAATTAACACAGCTGTTTTTCAGCGTATCTGAATACAATTTTTAGTTCAACTGGCAATGAATAGTCAAAGCCTTTTGCTAATATTTACTAGCACTGGCCAATCGAAACGTTCGACTACTTGAATTCAAAAGCAGTTTGAATGAAAAACCAAAATAATTTCGAATAATTTCTGCGTCTGGTGGTCGATTGGCCAGTCTGCCTTAGTCGTGCCCAATACAAAAAGATGGTTCGTTTAGGATTACATTTTTCCTACCGCTCCCCTTTCCCATTCATACTCTTTTTACCCAAGCGAATTTGAATGTACCTCCCTGCCCCTTTTTCCAAGCTCGCGTCCCCCTAACTTTACAAATAACATAAAGCAGGAACGCCAGTCTGTCTGGTCGAGTGTCCATAGATATTAGTATTTCTTCAATAACTTCTCTAATTCTGGGGCTATCATATTATTTAAAGTACATTCTTACTCAGCTAACTCTACGTCATACTACCATATAATTTTTATGGGGAACTACATAATGGTTTAAAATTTCCCATTTATGTCATCGTCAATCGTCAAATAAAATTTTGCACAAGTCCGCCATCTTTCCTCTCCTTCATCTTGCTAACATGTATTTTTCAAATAACTAACTTGTTTTAGTTACGTCAGAAATGCTACCACTAGGAGAAAAATAAAATTGTCTGCGTGGTTTTGCTTTGGCTGGCTTTTTCGCAGTGTGTGTATATGCGTTGTAGACTGTGTCAGCAAAGCGGGGTGTAGACGGGGCGGGTTAAGAATTTGCGTTACTAATTAGTATTGTATCGTGTAATACTACCAAACAATGTAAGGATTACTACTAAACTTTTGCGTTACAGTTGACAGAAAGCGTTACTTCAGATAGTTATTTTGCGGCACGCTTCCGCCAATTGTTAATTATAAGGCTAGACTACAAAGTTTATGCAGTAGATCGGGCAAAAGTTAAATATTAGTAGTGTTTCTCGAAAACGAAACTAAAGCGTGTCAGACTTTTACCGTGAAATCGGTCTATAGGCTTAGCACTGTGCAAAAAGCAGCGCTCCTGGCGTCGAAGATGCCAACCGTGAGACACATGAGGGCTAATGTATTTATTATCGTTTTATGCCTAAAATCGTACTGAATTGAGCGTTTATTCTCGCAGATTTTGCTACAAACACAATATGTACTTTAAGGTAGTACACAATATGTACTTTAAGATAGTTCACAATATGTACTTTAAGATAGAACACAATATGTACTTTAAGACAGAACACAATATATACTTTAAGATAGTACACAATATGTACTTTAAGATAGAAAACAATATGTACTTTAAGATAATACGCAATACATAGTTTAAGATACAACACAATATGTACTTTAAGATAGTACACAATATGTACTTTAAGATAGTTCACAATATGTACTTTAAGATAGAAATAATTTGTACTTTAAGACAGAACACAATATATACTTTAAGATAGTACACAATATGTACTTTAAGATAGTACATAATATGTACTTCAAGATAGAACACAATATGTACTTTAAAATAGTGCACAATATGTACTTTAAGATAGTGTCACAGAATTATTGGGTCGATTTCTTTTCCTCTACGGCTGTATTTAGTTACATTTATGAGTGGACTTAATTACGTGCTTTTCTGTGGTCGGCACATTTTCTTTCCCTGTTATGAAGCAGATATTTAGTACTGTCAAATCATCTTACACTCCTCTCAGTGATAAGTCGTCATGTCTGTTTACCCGTTCATCCCTGTTGGAAAAGGAGACGGAGGAGATAATATTAACCAACAATCATGTTGGAAAATTTCGGGTGTGCCCGACATCAGGCTACGGATTAGTACTAAAATCGCCCAGCGAATTTGGTTAATCGCTGATAAGGCTGATGTGCCTTCCTCGACCAGATTGGTAAACGAAGAATTTTATTTGCGCAAGCGACGGGAAGTTAGATTTCTCGCCTGTACGACACATTTCTTGACAGACAATAATGACATAATCCTTTCCGTTACACCTTGTTACAAAGACATTACTTTTAATGAAAGGAAGAAGTTATTTGTAAACATTACCGACAGCGTGATCGGATGTTTTCATTCCATATTTGGGAGACATGGCCTTTGCAGTAATGCACATAAATTTCCTAGTGGAAATATTTTGAATTGCCCCATCCTAAACACGCATGTTTAAAACGGTTGGCAGACATTCGGAATGAAAGCACAACACTCATTGCGATTGGAGCTCTGCTTAACATCGTAACAAACAAATGAGGGGGAAGACAGGCAATATAGCCTGACACTTTAGCCAGGTTAAAGCTCTGTGAAAATTCACTCGCGCCAAGAAGACAACCATACCATGCCAGAGTTAATAATAGTACCAGACCGGACTTTGTTGGAGCATATTGACATCGCTACCATTTAAACACGTAAAACCGGAATCTAAGGGAACTGTAACACAAAGTCGAAAGTGGGAACTTATTTCAAAATAGCAACACCCCAGACCACGGGTAAAAGGCATCGTCAAGCTGCTTTAAAATATTTCTCTGAGCCAGCAGTATATGACCCGAAATATTGGCGTAAGTTGTACATTTTAAATTCTATATTTTGAAACATTAACATGTGAACTAATATGTATATATTAACAGGTGAATATTAATATGTGAAAATTGCTAGTGGATGTCCAAGTCATTCGAGGCTTGCAATCTCAGCATATAGAATGATGATTTCATTAACTACCACTGTCAGGGCTGGTGACTGCTTTATTTGCGAGTTTCTTTTAAAGACTCAAAAGCAGGTAGTCCCAAGTTCCATATGGAGCAGGAAGGGAATGATGAAAGAAATGATGTACATACTTATTATATTATTAACCTTTTCAACCAGTGTAAATGTAAAACATATTCACTCTAAATGTAATGAAAGTTTACAATCTTTTCAACCGATGTAAATGTAAGCATACTCAAACTATACTGTTAACATTTTCAACTAAGTTAAATATAAAACTATTCATTTTAAATGTAGTTTTTCGCCCACTAGGATTAAAATTAATTCTCAGAGAGGGTAAAAGTTCTGAGGTAGATGGGATGGTGGAATGAAAAGAGGGGGGCACATAAGTATGTGTTGGGAAACTCAATACTCAGAGGGTATTTGTTTCTCTTCTTTTGCAATATTAGTTATTGGTGCCAGTTGAGGGTACTATTTCTGGAACAAGTGACGGTATAAGTGGCCTGAAGTCGACGCTAGACACCATCATCAGACGGGTCTTAGAGACGCGGGACCAGCTTTGCAGTTATTCTCTGATTCTAATTGGAACGTGCTGCAATTCTTAAATTTTGACCAGGGACACGAGGGATCCAGTCATCTATCTGCAAAGACCCAAACATCAGCGGGAGCAGAAACAATTATTGGCAGCTAAGTAAAACTTAAAAAGCTGCCAAGTGAACTGTCCATTTTCGAAAACCATAACATCACACTGTGATGAATACTTTTTTCTAAACAATTATTCATATTTTTATAACTGTTAAGACATAATTGATTATTAAATTTGTTACTTGTATATAGACAAACCTAAAGTTGATTTATTCATTTTGAATGTACTACATCCGTATGTCTCATACAATTTCTTAAATACAATCAAACAGAGCTATAAATAATAAAAAGAAGAAATTCGCTGAATTAACACAGCTGCAGGTTTGTACGAGCTAAAATTATAAGATTACATAATCCTTCACAAACGTTGACTTCAGATATTAGAGTTAACGTGCTCAGCCAATGCAGCATTGTTCTCTCTTTCTGAACATCTTGTGAAAACCCCCTTGAGGTAGAAGCATTATTATCCTTCTATCTGCAACTTTGCCAAGAGTAATCTTGTGCAAAGGTAGACACCTTTAAAGACCAACATAAGTTACTCTTGAGTTTTTGGCCACTGCTGGACCACTTCTGCTGAGCTAAGGGGAGGCAAACAGTGACACATAGTATACAATACGTACTTTAAGATAGAACACAATATGTACTTCAAGATAGTACACAATATGTACTTTAAGATAGTACACAATATGTGCTTTAAGATAGTAAGCAATATGTACTTTAAGACAGTACAGAATATGTACTTTAAGATAGTACACAATATGTACTTTAAGATAGTACACAATATGTACTTTAAGATAGAACACAATATGTACTTTAAGATAGAAAACAATATGTACTTTAAGATAGAACACAACATGTACTTTAATATAGTACACAATATTTACTTTAAGATAGTACACAATATGTACTTTGAGATAGTACACAATATGTACTTTAAGATAGAACACAATATGTACTTTAAGGTTGAACACAATATGTACTTTAATATAGTACACAATATGTACTTTAAGATAATACACAATATGTACTTTAAGATAGTACACAATATGTACTTTAAGATAGAACACAATATGTACTTTAAGATAGTACACAATATGTACTTTAAGCTAGTACACAAAATGTACTTTAATAAAGTGCAAGTATGCCTAAGAAGGGAAATTTACAAGAGTGCACAAATTATAGAGGAATAATGTTACTATCAGTGCCAGGAAAAGTATTAAACAGGATTATCCTTGAGAGATTAAAAGAGTCCATAGACAAGAAACTGAGAGATGAACAAGCAGGTTTTCGACAAAACAGATCATGTACAGACCAGATAGCCACTTTGAGAATAATAGTTGAACAAAGTCTGGAATGGAATTCACCACTATACATCGGATTTGTGGACTACGAAAAGGCATTTGACAGTGTAGACAGAGAATCACTTTGGAAATTGATGAGGCATTATGGAGTTCCCCTGAAGATCATTAATTTAATAAAGAAAACATATGAAGACATGACATGCAGAGTTCTTCACGAAGGACAGCTTACGGAACCGTTTGGGATAAGAACAGGAGTGCGACAGGGATGCCTCTTGTCTCCATTTCTTTTCTTGCTGGCAATAGATTGGGTTATGAGATCATCGACAACACACAACAGAAATGGAATCCAGTGGACTCTGACTAAGCAGTTGGATGATCTGGATTTTGCTGATGACTTGGCTCTTCTGTCCCATAACCGTAATCAGATGCAGGACAAATTGAAAACACTCGATGAGAGGTCACAGCAATTGGGTCTGAAAATACACAGGGAAAAGACGAAAATAATGAGAATAAATGCAGGTAATGATAACAGGGTTGAACTTGAAGAAACACCAATTCAAGATGTTGAATCATACACATATCTTGGCAGTAATATAGACAAAGTTGGAGGGACAGACAGCGATATCAAAATAAGAATATAAAAGGCAAGAGGAGCTTTCATTGCATTGGGAAATATATGGAGATCAAGAGAAATTGGATCCAACACGAAAATAAGAATCTTCAACTCAAATGTGAAGTCAGTCCTATTGTATGGCTCGGAGACATGGAGAACAACAAAGACAACAACCAAAAAGCTACAGACTTTCATAAATGGGTGCTTGCGTAGAATAGAGGGATTAAATTGGTATGACAAGGTTACCAACGTGGAACTGATGACAAGAACTAGACAAGTGCCAGTGGAACAAGAGACGAGAATAAGACGATGGCGATGGATAGGACACACACTGAGGAAACCTGTTGATAGCATTACAAGGCAGTCCTTGTTCTGGAACCCCCAGGGCAAGAGAGGCAGAGGAAGACCAAGAAGTACATGGAGAAGAGAGTTGGAAACAGAGGTGAAAATGATGAGGAGAACATGGAAAGAACTTGAGATGATGGCACGGGACAGGAGGACTTGGCATGTGTTTGTTGAAGGCCTATGCTCCTTTGGGAGTGGAGGGTTATGAATGAATGTACTTTACGACAGTATACAATAAGCACTTTTAGACAGTACACTATATGTACTTTTAAACAGTACACAGTATGTACTTTTAGATAGTAGGGCCTACACAATATGTACATTGAGACAGCATACAATGTGTACTTTATGATAGTACACAATATGTACTAAAGACAGTACACAATATGTACATTAAGATAGTACACAAAATGTACTTTAAGACAATGAACAATATATGCTTTAAGATAGTACAGAATATGTACTTTAAGATAGTACACAATAATTACTTTAATATAGTACACAATATGTACTTTAATCTTTAATATTTTATAAAGTTGTTGTGTATATTGGAAAACTGAGACAACATGGTGAGTGGCAATTATCCACAACCCATGTTCTCATATCAAACGTATGTTTAAAAAAATTCGCCGAGAAAACGTCTGGGTTTTCATCCTATGCCATCTTGTACAAAGGTAATCCCAGCTTATCTTTTGCCATCCTTGTCTACCGCCAGCCTGGTTTGCGATATGGCAAACTTAACCCGTCTGGCTACTTCAGACACCATACTGCTGGGCTGGAATATGTTACGTAACGTAAACAAACAACATCGCTCTGCACAAACAGAAGTCAATGTTGTTTCAAAACACGTCAAGCGCTCAGGTAGTAGTAAGGGAGTGACGAAATAGGACAAGAAATTATAAGAACACCTTGAACCATGAAAGCGTAAACAATGAAAACTGGCTGAATTAGCATGTAAAAGGAGTGGTAGATAATACTGCCGAAGACCCCGAAAAAGAGAACGAACGTATTTCCCAACACCAGCCATTAGCCCACTAGAACAGTCAACCTGACTCACACATACTCACCCACCCAGTCGCTCACCAAAACATTCAGTCATTACCCACAAAACACTTATTCACACAATCACTCATTCAATCATTCCCTCGCACACTAACCTTATACAAGTATGTCGGCCTCTAGCACAGTCAGTCATTTACTCACACAACACTTTCTCGCTCTATCACACTCACCCATTCAGCCAGTCACATATTCGCACAACACTCTCTCGCTCATTCCCATTCATCCACTCAGTCAGTTACTCACATACTCAACCAGTCAGTTACTCGCACAACGCTCCCACTTACTCACGCACTCAGTCAGTCATTCACACATTCAGTAAATCATTCATTCAATACTTTCAATACTGTGACAAAATCAGTAGTGCACTTTTTATAACTCTCATCCACTACGGCAGTATCACTTCATTTCTACATTGTTCTCACTCATCGTCCTATTATTTGGCATATTTATTGCCCTTACATTCTTTTTGCTCTTTCGCCGCACCCAGACTTGTTTACGTTCCGCCAGGGGAATCGTAACAATACCACGGTAATTAGACCGGTCAGCGGTAATACGGTTATCGCGTAAGTCAGTCTAACCAACCTTTGACAGAGACGATCATTGCATGCGCAAGCTGGTCGCGCACGATCGATTCAACGGAAGCCAATGTTGTCTGTCTGGGAAAGCCGTCTGAGATGGGCGAAGACACCGGTGATAAGGAGATAATCGTTTTCACGGTTCCATCCCTGTGTAATTGTTACAGATAACCTGTCTGGTGGGATAGTATTGGAAAGTAGCATCTGGACATCAAATAAGTTCACAGATTTGTTTGTGAGTTGGCAGTAGTATTACAGCATTATTAGAAAGAGATCACGCGATGGAATTTTAAAATTTAATATTTTAAAACACGCAGGGGAGATTATGAATGTAAACACCCCTACCCAGAAAGTGCTAAAGAGCTTACCATTGGTTTGATTTGAGAGCAGGAATGTACATTGACTTTCATTGGAAAATTCGTCGAAAGTACAATCTGGGATTTGAACTCAGAAATGGGAATATAATATAGCGAAATCGGAGATACTAATCAGACTGCATCGCCACGTCTAGCCATAAGAGGATTACTAACATTTCACAGACCAAGTGATTCGCAGAACACACGTCATAAGAGGATTCCTAACATTTCCCAGACCAAGTGATTTGCAGAACACCCGCCATAAGAGGATTACTATAATTTCCCAGACCAAGTGATTCGAAGCATCTAATAACGTGATGTGTCCATTCTAAACTGCGCGAGGAGATTGTGTTCCCAAAAGTTACTTTGGGGTAAGTGTAAACATTTATTTTACACATGTGAATTTAACATGTTTTTCTTGCTACGTGGTTGTATATTAGGCTGGCAACCTCAACATATGAAAACAGTATATTCATAAACCATTACAGCAAACGCTGGTGATTTCTTCGTGCTAGTCGTGCAGACAACCAACAGCAGAGGTGACCCCCAGACTCCGACTGGAGCAGTGATGAGTGATGATTACATAACATGTGCCTCAAATGTATAATATCCTTTTGTGAGATATATTGTAGTGGTTTTTGATGTTATTGTATGGTTGTTATGTTACCTAGTGTACTGGATGAGGTCAGCTGTGAAGGCTCCTAAGATAAAAGTTTATGTGAGTTACAGAATGCCTTTCTGAAACCACTTACGACCTCAAACAGACCCATTCTACTATTATGTATGTTAGCTACGTTAAATGTCTAGGGTACTGAATGGTAATGTGTAGGTAATAAAATACACAGACACACACATGTAAATACTAAGTCTAATAATGATAATAATAAACTCTATGATAAACTGAACTAACACTGGCTTTTAGAATTTAAGTTTGAAAATTTTTTAAATTTATTAGTCCTGAACCAATTGTTTCTTTTGGTCAGGACATATGAAACAATATGTATTTATCAATAAAAGTGCATATATATATTTAATAATCAAATGAAATTTTTGTACATAGATATATTGTTACATTGGTTAATATTAATAATAACTACAATGTCTTGGGAAAACTAGCACTGGATGTTTAGTTGGGGTGGCGTCATCATGCCCAATCTATGTTTATAAAGTTCATTGTCCTTGAAATATGGACTGATATTCGTGTTTATACAACAAGATTTTATTTCTTTAATGATGGTGGACACAGTTGATGAATCTACAGCAGGCCAGGTTTTCACTTAACTGGCCTTTGACGATGCAGTACAGCATTCTTGTGGCCCACTCCTCTCAGTAGCTGGAGTAAAATGTTAGGCTGCTTAGGCATCCGCCCTTGTACTTCTACAAAAGCATCTGGCACTAGCGTAGTGTCAGACCAGAAACTCTGAAACCAAAATTTGTGCCATGTGTCAACACTCTGTTTACTGCACCACTCTTACACACAACAAAGCAAAACAACATTACACAGATTGGGTCAGATCTCTCTGACCAACTTAGCACATCTCACCCAGTTGTTATCAAATAGTACCAGTTTCCCAAGACTGCATTGCATCCGAAATATGTTCAATAGATTCCTCTTCCATCCAATAAGGTGGGTGATATGTTCCCACTGATCTCAAATATAGATCTGTCTTCCATAGTCTTAGATATGTTTTCATATATTATTTGTTTGTCTCTAGGCCCTGGACTGCGGCTGGGGACCTAGAGTAAGCACTCACTTGTCGTAATCATTTTTCATGATATGGCAGTATCAATCACTCAAAATATTAAAATAAACAAGATAAATGCTTTTTCCCTTACCACAATTCAGAATTGAGAACACAGTTACGTAGTACTAGCAAAACTCAGCTGAGCTGCTGGCTAGATTAGGGCGTCCCACTGATTTTTATTTAATATTTCCTGGAAATCACCTCTAGCAGTAACGAACTGTGTCAATGGACAGTCTTTATAAAATGGCACAAGCGAGCGTCTGTCTTTCAATAATATAAAAACTTCTGTCCAATCATCGGACTTCCCCTCTAACTTTTCAAATATTCAAAATATAAATGTCCAATTTCAGTCCAGTCTCAGTCTAGTGTGTAGTATTGTTCTGTCGGTCTGTCCGTCTCAACTTGGCTTTTCCCAAAATTACACTTGTTTTTGGACGAAACTACAAGAAAAAACTACACAAATTTTTTGTCTCCCCCTACTTCTAAGATCCTATGCTAAGTTATTTTTAGCCACTATCCTCCGACTTTGCCCGTAGTTCATCTGCAGTTGGTTTTATGCGTTAGGCTCAAGGACGCGTCAAAATGTAACTTTAGTGAAAATATGCACAAAAAACTGTTCGCTAGTCTGTATTGAACAATACGGTCTTTCGTCAATATCTTCCGTATTATCTGTCCGTCTGTGTAATTAAAAGTATATTATTTCTCAGATTACGATGGGCTATCAAACTAGCTAGTTTTTATTTTCATAAACTTATTATTAAGAAAAAACCTACTTTTCTCAAGATTAGTTTTGAAGTTTGTTTTTGAACCTTCGTGTACGGCATTTGCCGCTATATTCAAATTAAAACGACCAATTACCGTAAACCGTCTAAGATACGTCTGTTTCTAACAAGAGCTAAGGTCTTTTTTTTTGTCCATTTCCTTACATTGTGTCAACTAGTGGCGTAATTTTTTCTTTAAAACTACAAATTACGTCTTTTTAGCATTTAGATTCAAACACGTGTTCAGACCGTCATAATTTTTTTCTTTTATCTCCGTTTCTACCCCGTCTAAAAGGATGGGTCGTTTAGTCTGCATGTTCCAACTAGTTAGTTTCAATGGCGCTAGAAAACGCTGGCGTAGGCGAGAATGTATCCTCGTACCTTACCTATATTTTTATCCCTACATGTTATTTTACCTGTTATCTTTATAATTGGAGGAATTTTACGTTGCATCACTGTAATTTCACCACACATCTCCCCACCTGAGAACATGCACTAATGCAAGTTCCAAAACCAGTGATTCACATAGATAAAATTAACTCCTCACGCCTGCCAACTATTCTAATTTTGATCACAGGGGTGCCTACTGAGGAAATCTGCACCGACATTCTGTGACCCCGGGATATATTCAATAATAAACTGATAAGGTTGCAACAATAAAGACCATCTTAACAATCTTGCATTTTCATGTTTGGCCTGAGATAAGAACACAAGTGGCTGGTGATCTGTCTGGACCACAAAAGTCCTACCATACAGATAGATTTGGAACTTTTTTATTGCCCAGATTAACGCTAAACATTCTTTTTCGCTTGTGGAATATCCTTGCTCCGCTTTGTTCAACTTGCTGCTTGCATAAGCGACTGGGTTCAGTTCCCCATTGGGTGAAGAGGACCTTTGCAACAGAGCCGCCCCCAGGCCTACATTGCTTGCATCTGTTCTCACCACAAAGTCCTGAGTCAAATCAGGCAATTTGAGAATAGGCTTGCTAGTGAGTTTTTCCTTTAACTCTTGAAATGCCAATTCACATTGCGCTGACCAAACAAGTTTATCTGGATTTCCCTTGCGAGTCAGATCAGTCAGAGGAGCACATATAGAGTTAAAATTTTTGATATATTTTTGGTAAAACCCACATAACGACACAAATGATCGCACGTCTTTTTTTGTTTGTGGTCTAGGTGCTCTCTGCAGTTTTTCCAAGTTCTTGGGGTCAGGGGTCATGTTACCCTGATATACAGTATGTCCCAAGAATTCCAACTCTTTGCATCCAATACAACATTTTGTTGGTCTAGCAGTTAAGTTCGCTTCTCTGAGCCTATCAAATAACATATTCAGAGAGTTAATGTGTTCTTCAAATGTTTCTGTGGCGACGAGAATATCATCCATGAAATTCGTGATATATGGATTATTCAGGGGATCCAACAATTTGCGCATCATCCTAGAAAATACACTCGGGGCATTTTTCAATCCGAATGGTAGCATGTTGAATTCATAATGTCCTTCCGAGGTGCTAAAAGCTAAATAAGGTCTAACTTCAGGCTTCACTGGAATCTGGTAATAGCCTTTGCTAAGATCCACCTTCGAAATGTATTTTGCCTTGTTCAATCTGGCAAATAACTGTTTTGTGTCCGGTAATGGATCCACTTGTCCTTCTGTGACAGCATTCAGTTTCCTGTAATCTATGCACAGTCTATGTTCCCCAGATGGTTTCCTCAACAAAACTACACTGGAGCTAAAAGAAGATTCACTGTGTGAAATAATCCCTTCTTTCAACAAATAATCTATTTCCTCTTTCAATGCCTTCTCCTTAGCGAACGGAACAGAATAGGCTCTCATACAGATTGGGTTTGAGTCTACCAGCTTCATGTCATACTGTAGCAAATTTGTATGTCCTGGTTTATCTGTTAATACATCTGTATGTTCCTCCAGAACCTGTTGAACTCTCTCCCTCTGATTTTTAGTCAGGTGCTTACTGACTTTTAATTGTTCTGCTGTCTCACAGGGATGTAATGGGTATTCATGTGAGGTGAGTGGTTCTTTTTTCATTTTAGTTGCGATAGCCAAGGTCAGTAAGGGGGTGCTTTCCTGGAGTGGTCTGTCCAGATACTTCTTTAAAAGGTTTACATGATATATCTTCTCCTTCCCCTTTTTGTCAATTTTATAGTTTGTTCTAGACACCTTCTCTAGAACCGTATATGGACCTTGTCATCCAATTTGCAACTTATTCTGGCTGCCGGGTAGTAGAAGAAGCACCTTCTCTCCCACAGCTAATTCTCTGTCCTTTGCTTTCCTATTAAAATACGCTGCATGTTTCTTCCTGGCTTGTCTGAAATTATCATTTGCCAGTTTCCATCCAGCTTTCAGACGAGTGGTCAGCTCGTTCACATATTGATATGATGAGGTAACAGTCTCTTCTGCTTTCTCATCTGTCCAGGTCCTCAATAAGTTACATATGGACTTTTAAATTTTCATATTTATTTTTCATGGCACCCGTCGGGCCCTTTCCATTAGAAGCCTTATAGTGAGGACTTTTCTTCCTAGAATCATCACTCACAAATCGACCACTACCAATTTTTTTCTTGGGTTTGTCTCCCCACTTTAGATTACTTATGAGAGATCTTCGCTCTCGTTTAGTTTCCTGCAGTTTATATAATGCTGACCGAGGGATTGTCAGCCTATTCTGGGGTAAAATTACTCTTTGTACTCGTCGCATAGTGGCCATTTTAATACATTCAAGTGAAGACTGGGTGTGAAAAGGGGGCTCCCATTCCACTTTATTATAATTATTTTTCCTTCCAGGCCTAAGTTTGCCCCGTTGCGTTTCTAGGTCCTGCACATTTTTTTACTTTGTGGGTGTTCCCTCATGAAATACGCCACATGCTTCTACAAAGTTCTCAATGTCGACATTTACGTCGGGCCAATAGTATTTTCGAGCAACCTTTTGGCAGATGGTACCTACTTTCTCATGGTCACCATCTTTTCCAACATGTAAGCTCCTTATTAATTTTGCCCTATATACCTTGGGAAGAACCAACTGTCCGTGACCAGTGGATCTAGTTCCTGTCTTCCTGTATAGCAATTTGTCCTTCATAAAGTACTCTCCCTTGCTTGGAGGTGTGTGGCATTTGGGCAGTTTCTTAAAACATGGCTTGAGTGTCCTATCCTCAGCCTGCGCCTTCCTCATCTCTTCTGGATGAGCATTTATAGGTTCACCTTCTTCCTCCTTTTTCTGTGACCTGGTCTGCACTGTCGCCATGATCACATGTCTCTCGGGATTCCCCAAGAAGACGTATCTACACCCCAATATCAGAGGGTAGATTGGTTCATCTATCACTGCTGCTCTGATTTCTCCTTCCACATAGCGAGTTTTCACTGTTATCCTTGCGATGGGAAGTGTCATGAGTGGTATGTCCTTAGTCGCCTCTTGTATTTCCACTGTTTCTGCGGTATACTGACTTGGGTCCACTAGGCTAGCCTTCACAACTGAATCATAATCCAAACCTGTATCATATAGGCACCTTATGGTGACCCCATTACAAATGACATCCTCACAAACTGGGGGGTGATAAGGTTCCTGCTGTCCATTAGGATTAACCTTTAATCTCTGGTTCCCCGATTTCATTGCAGCAATGTTTGAAGGTTTCCTTTTACAAAATTCGGTGTTATGGTTGTCTTTCTTACACCATTTGCACCATCTCTTTCCTTGGTTAAACGGTTTTCTTTCATTATACTTTTGGTCATTGAACTGTGAGTTTCTATCACGATAATTATTTCTTGGCCTATCAAAGTTTGTCCTGCCTTTATTACCTTGTTCTCTGGTATCAAATTTACTAAAGTGCTGTGGAGCTTTAAAATTTTCTATATGCTTCTTTTTAGTGCCACTTACCTCAGCCTGGGCTGCCTGATACCTCTCAGCGACATTCAAAACCTCCCCCAACCTCTCTGCACCTTGTTCCATGAGAAATTTTCTCAGGTCTGGAGCCATGGACTATCTTAATTCCTCTATCATGATCATCTCTTTGAGATCTTGGGTCTTCCCCAGAGCAGTCCATTTCTCCAAATAGGTTTCCAGTCTGGCAGAGAATTGGTGGTATGTCTCCCCAGACAACAGTTTGGCATTTCTAAACTTCTTACGATAAAATTCACCATTCTTTTCATATCTCAATAACAAAGCCTGCTTTAGCATGTCATAATTGTCTTGGTCGTCTCTATGCATCTTAGCAAAAACTTCATAAGAGGTACCTCTAAGCCCTTAGGATAACTTAAGACTCCACCTCTCTCTAACCCATACGTAGTAGCCAATAGTTCGAATCTACTTAGGTACCCCTCTATGTCATCGTCTTTCTCAACAAAATAGTCTAAATGAAACCCCATAGCTGCGGTTGAGGCTCCCTGACTAGGCGTAGCATCTGAGAGGAAAGGGGCTGGCACCATTTTCAGGAGCATGGCCTTGTAATTCCAGCTCCCTTAGTCGTAATTCGTACTCCCTTTGCAATCTCCTATCTTCTGATTCCCTTTCGGCAGTCAATCTCTTATCTTCTGCCTCCCTTTCGGCAGTCAATCTCTTATCTTCTGCCTCCCTTTCGGCAGTCAATCTCTTTTCTTCTCTTTCTGTAGCTAATCTTCTTTCTTCTGCTTCCCTTTCAGCCTTTTTTTCTTCTAATTGGAGCCTCTTTATTTCAGCCTCCCTATCTGCCTCCAATGCCTTAGCCTCTTTGTCAGCCTCAATCTGCAGCCTCTTAAGTTCTTTATCAGCCTCAATTTGTAACCTCTTCTCTTCAGCTAGCCTCCTATCTCCCTTTCAATATACTTGTCACATTCTGAAGTTACACACTGGATTAAAACTTGACCCTCCATGTTCATTTCCTTCGCCGTCAGCACAGCAGCCGATCAAAATTTTGCTAGATCTGCCATACTAAATCACACAATTTAACAATAACTAAGGTAAACAACAAAGTGTAATTACCAAGGTTATATATTAATTAATTAATCACCACTGGCTGTGAAGATTCATCAACTTTTACTTTCCACTTTTTAATTTTAGGGACACAGTTAAATTTATTCACTTATGCCCCCAATAGTTTAATTCCCGGACCAGGAGACCCTAATATCTTTGATAAACTTAATCCCCGGACAAGACCCCAATATTTGTAGTGGTTTTTGATGTTATTGTATGGTTGTTATGTTACCTAGTGTACTGGATGAGGTCAGCTGTGAAGGCTCCTAAGATAAAAGTTTATGTGAGTTACAGAATGCCTTTCTGCTACCACTTACGACCTCAAACAGACCTATTCTACTATTATGTATGTTAGCTACGTTAAATGTCTAGGGTACTGAATGGTGATGTGTAGGTAATAAAATACACAGACACACACATGTAAATACTAAGTCTAATAATGATAATAATAAACTCTATGATAAACTGAACTAACACTGGCTTTTAGAATTTAAGTTTGAAAATTTTTTAAATTTATTAGTCCTGAACCAATTGTTTCTTTTGGTCAGGACATATGAAACAATATGTATTTATCAATAAAAGTGCATATATATATATTTAATAATCAAATGAAATTTTTGTACATAGATATATTGTTACATTGGTTAATATTAATAATAACTACAATGTCTTGGGAAAACTAGCACTGGATGTTTAGTTGGGGTGGCGTCATCATGCCCAATCTATGTTTATAAAGTTCATTGTCCTTGAAATATGGACTGATATTCGTGTTTATACAACAAGATTTTATTTCTTTAATGATGGTGGACACAGTTGATGAATCTACAGCAGGCCAGGTTTTCACTTAACTGGACTTTGACGATGCAGTACAGCATTCTTGTGGCCCACTCCTCTCAGTAGCTGGAGTAAAATGTTAGGCTGCTTAGGCATCCGCCCTTGTACTTCTACAAAAGCATCTGGCACTAGCGTAGTGCCAGACCAGAAACTCTGAAACCAAAATTTGTGCCATGTGTCAACACTCTGTTTACTGCACCACTCTTACACACAACAAAGCAAAACAACATTACACAGATTGGGTCAGATCTCTCTGACCAACTTAGCACATCTCACCCAGTTGTTATCAAATGGTACCAGTTTCCCAAGACTGCATTGCATCCGAAATATGTTCAATAGATTTCTCTTCCATCCAATAAGGTGGGTGATATGTTCCCACTGATCTCAAATATAGATCTGTCTTCCATAGTCTTAGATATGTTTTCATATATTATTTGTTTGTCTCTAGGCCCTGGACTGTGGCTGGGGACCTAGAGTAAGCACTCACTTGTCGTAATCATTTTTCATGATATGGCAGTATCAATCACTCAAAATATTAAAATAAACAAGATAAATGCTTTTTCCCTTACCACAATTCAGAATTGAGAACACAGTTACGTAGTACTAGCAAAACTCAGCTGAGCTGCTGGCTAGATTAGGGCGTCCCACTGATTTTTATTTAATATTTCCTGGAAATCACCTCTAGCAGTAACGAACTGTGTCAATGGACAGTCTTCTATAAAATGGCACAAGCGAGCGTCTGTCTTTCAATAATATAAAAACTTCTGTCCAATCATCGGACTTCACCTCTAACTTTTCAAATATTCAAAATATAAATGTCCAATTTCAGTCCAGTCTCAGTCTAGTGTGTAGTATTGTTCTGTCGGTCTGTCCGTCTCAACTTGGCTTTTCCCAAAATTACACTTGTTTTTGGACGAAACTACAAGAAAAAACTACACAAATTTTTTGTCTCCCCCTACTTCTAAGATCATATGCTAAGTTATTTTTAGCCACTATCCTCCGACTTTGCCCCTAGTTCATCTGCAGTTGGTTTTATGCGTTAGGCTCAAGGACGCGTCAAAATGTAACTTTAGTGAAAATATGCACAAAAAACTGTTCGCTAGTCTGTATTGAACAATACGGTCTTTCGTCAATATCTTCCGTATTATCTGTCCGTCTGTGTAATTAAAAGTATATTATTTCTCAGATTACGATGGGCTATCAAACTAGCTAGTTTTTATTTTCATAAACTTATTATTAAGAAAAAACCTACTTTTCTCAAGGTTAGTTTTGAAGTTTGTTTTTGAACCTTCGTGTACGGCATTTGCCGCTATATTCAAATTAAAACGACCAGTTACCGTAAACCGTCTAAGATACGTCTGTTTCTAACAAGAGCTAAGGTCTTTTTTTTTGTCCATTTCCTTACATTGTGTCAACTAGTGGCGTAATTTTTTCTTTAAAACTACAAATTACGTCTTTTTAGCATTTAGATTCAAACACGTGTTCAGACCGTCATAATTTTTTTCTTTTATCTCCGTTTCTACCCCGTCTAAAAGGATGGGTCGTTTCGTCTGCATGTTCCAACTAGTTAGTTTCAATGGCGCTAGAAAACGCTGGCGTAGGCGAGAATGTATCCTCGTACCTTACCTATATTTTTATCCCTACATGTTATTTTACCTGTTATCTTTATAATTGGAGGAATTTTATGTTGCATCACTGTAATTTCACCACATATATGTACCTTGCTAATTTTAATTCAGGCAAATCATTGATTTCGCGCTGTCCAAGCACATATTTTCCCAGTTTAATACCCAGAAGAATATTGGTGATTTCTAATCATCTTCCCCGAGTTACGCTGTGTATACTCAAAAGAATATAACTATTCAGAGAGGTCAACATTGGTGGGAGGACAGCGAGACAATGCTCCTGTTAATTTGCAGCCCACAAATGTACTTAGCAGAGGCATTTGTTTTTATTTTGTCAAAAAGCTCATGGTACTAAGCTATCAGACCGTTCATAGAACAAAGCTATAAGACTATGAAGTGTCATCATCACAAAAGAATTAACGAATCCAAGGCTGCAGGACTCACTTATACCAGCTAAATGCTTGTAAAAGGCACCAGCAAACAGATATTAGATTTTATATTTAAATTTAAATCCTCAAACCAAGTCTCAAATGACGAGCCATTTGATTTAACTCTAAAATTCACCATCATTTCATCACTATTTTAACTTGTTAAAATTAATTGAACATTAAATGTGTTGTGTTGTATGTTATTTTAAAACATAACAATCATAGTTTATTCAGTTCTTATAAGTGTGAAAGCATACGTATGAGCAAGACATTTACAAGTGTATATATATATATATATATATATATATATATATATATATATATATATATATATATATATATATATATATATATATATATATATATATATATATATATATATATATATATATATATATATATATATATATATATATATATACAAGGTATATATGTGTGTGTGCGTGTGTGACAGAATAATTTTGAGGATGTACTGGAGAAAGTAACAGATTGTATGGATGAATAAAAGATAATATCTAGAGGAAAATCTTCCAGACTGCAGGTTGAATGCACTGTCTCTCCTCGGGAATTAGTCCACTAGAAACCGTACTTAGTAGAGAATTCTGGTGAAACTAAACAGGATATTCTCTAGGCGATAAATTCTTTATCCGAAATCCTACAAAGGACTATGTATAGTACATATATTTGGATAAGAGATTTGGTGCCCAGCCAAATTAAAAAATATCCCGATCCAATATTGTTTATTAATTATGGCTCTGCCCCCAAGGTGTAGATTTTAATTACTAAAACTATACAACCCAATTAAATATTACAAGAAAAATAACAACAGACTCTGTAATGTAAATTTTACAAAATTGAAGATAGATTCTCTCATACTTGAAATGAACTTTACAAAATGATGATAGATTATATGTTCAAAAATTTACTATAAGTTCTTATGGGTGGGAAACAAAACTATCTATGGTTCTGAAACATGTCAGAGTAAATTTTGCATCCTGTGGACAATTAACTATTCTGTACTGGTTCTGCTGGCATTTTAAACTACTCTTCTCAGATGCTGCTGAATTTATGTTGTCTTGTTGCCAGGGGGTTCAATCTGTCCCAGTACTCCAGGTCCAGTAAGAAAAGTGCTTCTAGTAGGGTTTCAGAGGATGGCAGGGGCAGCTTCCTCTGTCTTGACAAAGGGCTCATCACCAACTGGGATGGAGTATGTATGCCCTCGAGAACACTGCATATGGTTAGGTCTCCTGGTAGGACAACCTGGTAGGACTGGATTGACAAACAATTCAAGCTCCATTAGTAGTCTTGTCAGAGAAGTCATTTCCCATATCTGCTGGACGCTAACCGTCCATCAGAAATAACATTAAAGCACCATCCCTAATATCAACAACAATGTGCTATCTATTATCCATCTTAAATGCTATGTCATAACAGGTGGATCTCAACCTATATCTGGCTTCCTGCTTGTCTACCACAGTGATTTTCAACATATGGGCTGTTAGCTTCACCAACAAGTGAAGTTTGGGGCTGTGGTCATCAAGAGTTTGAGAACCACTGGTCTACCTTTTCCCATAGAGCAGTCAAGTCAATTTGGGGTCACTGGTACTAATGGTTTAAGAACCACAGGGATATAGTCGCCCATGCTGCCGTAAAAACTGTTGGGGTGTCCTTGCTGCCAAGGCTTGAGAACCACTGAATTACATTTTTGCTACTTAAGCATTAAAGCTATTAGGGTGTGTTCCTGGTCTCAGCCTTGAGAACCATTGGCTCACAGTCAGTTAAATTATTCATTCATAACAATGGCTACAGTGCTGTTGCCCATCGTTACATAGTTCTATGTTTATGTTATAAGCATTCATATACCCTTTTATATCATCAGAACACAGGATACATGCACATAAACACATTAAAACATAATAAGGATATTTCAGAAATCAGTTAAGGATTAAAATACGACAAGGACAATCATGGCTGAAATCATACAGTAGAAATCATTCAGTATAAACATGACAAGGGTAGTTCGTAGATGAAACCTTCAGTGCACATAGTGCCGTAGTTTCCTGTACAAAATCAAGGACATTAATTGATGTCACCGTGAAGATGAAAGTACATTTAGAACTTTGTCTAACAAAAGATACTGCATTAATATGCTGCAAATAAACGTATGATTATTATTCATGTTATTCATATAACTATATTAGATCTACTCACTCGCTCAGCTAAGCACCATTGCTGTGTTTTAGATGACGTTTCTCCTCTGTATTACTTTGAAGCCATATCTGTTCAGGCAGATCTGTCCGGCTACGCTTCCGCTTCAAGAATCGCGCCTAAATTCACTACAAGGTTTTTCTGGGTTTATTCCTGCTACATTTAAATGGAGTTGGTGGGCGTAACCTGTTGTTACCTCTTGTCCCATCCTAAACACACACACACACACACACACACTGGCATAGGTACTTGGCATTCTGATTTAGGCGAGTTGTGATTTTAAATTAACAGGGAACTGGTTGCTGAGGTCAAAATGCACATGACTATACAACACTGCACACCTGTTGGCTAGAATTGTAATTATTCCCCGGGGGAAACCCCATGTTAAACAGGACCGCGATCAGAAGTTCGTGACTGAGCAAGACAGGAATTTTTCAGTTCAACCAATGATGGAACAACGAACGAAATATTTTCGATGAAAAGAATACAGAAGAGAGCGACTGATTTAGACACGTGGTTGACTTGCTAAAAATAAGAAAGGAATGAGTGAACTCTTATGAAGAGAGATGAAAGATTGACAAAGAGAAAAGAAGGCGAATTATGCTTCGTCACTATATATATATATATATATATATATATATATATATATATATATATATATATATATATATATATATATATATATATATATATATATATATATATATATATATATATATATATATGTATATATATATATATATATATACATACATAGATTTACATCTATAGAGCTAATTCTTACAAAAAAGGAATTTCGCTGCATTTACATCAGCTGGGGGCTTGAACGGGCTATAACCATTGCTTAATTCTTCACAAAAGGCGACGCACCGATATACGTTAACAATTGCCCTGCCAATGCAGCAATGTTCTTGACTACGGAAATATCTTGTGAATACTCCCTTGAGATAGAAGCGTCTTTGCCCTTCTATCTACATCTCTGCCAAGAGTAATCTTGTGCGAAGGTAGACACCTTTGACGACCCATTTTAGATACTCTTGAGTTTTGGCCACCGTTGGACCACTACTGCAAAGCAGGGGAGGCAATGCGTGACAAATACTGTGTGCCCAAACTACGGCCCTGAAGAGGACACTCCATCTTAACCCTGCGGTATCGGCACAACATGGGAAGTGGTGATGCTCCATGCGGTGCCACCTCAGACTGGGCGAAAAGAAACTATCACAACAAGCAGAAGAGAAAAGAAGACGCCGAAATGTACACCAGGCAAGAAAGCAGCCGATAGCTATCACCTCAGGGGCACATTCCCATAGTCAATCATGACTGAAGGGGGCTACTTTTACTGTCAATAACTCACGCGCTCATTCAGTCACTCACACACTCATTCAGTCACTCACACACTTATTCACTCAGTCATTTACATAAAAACCTTCCCGATCAATCCCTTGTACAGCACTCTCTCTTTCTGTCACTAGCTCACCTCCGCAGTCATTCATTCATAAATTCACGCACCTACTACCTTCTACACACCGAAACTCTTTACTGAGATTTAAAAAAAAAACAAGAACAAAAACAACCAGAAAGTAGAACAATACAGCGCCATAGTTCTTGCTGTCTGGTGTAGTTCCCGGGGGTCTGTGAACAATAGTTCTTGCTGTCCGGTGTAGTTCCCAGGGGTCTGTGAACAATAGTTCTTGCTGTCTGGTGTAGTTTGCTTACTGCCCCGAAGGAAGTAATGGGAAGATGGAAAGAATATTTCTCAGAACTCCTGGATGGTGAGCATGGTGAAGCATCAGAAATGATAAACACTAGCACAGAAGAGAAAACCAATGATGGTGAAGATGACATAAAGATGGAAGAACTGAAGGCAGCACTGGAGAAAATCAAGATGGGCAAAGCAGCAGGGCATGATGGTATAACACAAGAAATGGTTAAGTTCATGGGAGCATCAGGCGACCTATTACTCTTAAGGGTTTTACAGGCAGCGTGGTACAACAAGACAATACCAAAGGATTGGGAGATTGCCATCATAACACCAATTTTCAAAAAGGGTGACAATCGACAGTGTGGAAACCATAGAGGCATATCCCTTCTCAGTGTCCCTGGTAAAATCTACTCTAGAATCCTAGAGCAGAGACTCCGACACCTAGCTGAGCCACAATTGGATGAGGTCCAGTGCGGATTCCGAGCAAACCGAAGTACTCAAGACCTAATCTTCACACTCAGACAGCTGAGTGAAAAGGCCCTTGAGTATAAGAGTGAGATCCATCTTTGTTTCATAGATCTGGAAAAGGCTTTTGACAGGGTCCCCTGGAGCAAACTTTGGGACTGTTTGGCAAGGAAGAATATTCCAGCACCTCTGATTCATGCTATACAGAGCTTCTACAAGTCTTGCAGAAATTATGTGAGGACAGCAAACCATAAGACGGAAGAGTTCAGGACCACCACTGGTGTAAGACAAGGTGATATCCTATCACCTTACCTCTTCATACTCCTTATGGACGATGTCATCAAGGCATGTAAGGAGAGAACAAGAAAGTATTCAGTGGGGTACTGGAAGATGGGACAGGTCTATATTTCAGAGCTGGCATTTGCTGATGATGTTGCCCTGATTGCTAAATCAGAGGCACATCTCCAATCCAACCTGCAAGTCTGGAAGGAAGAGCTGGAGAAGAGAGGGATGGTCATAAGCAGCTCTAAAACAAAATCCATGGTGATATCACGAGAAGAAAGAAAACATCAGATTAAGCTGGGAGAGCAGGTCCTGGAGCAGGTCGACCACTTTAAATACCTCGGAGCTATTATAGACCGAAAGGGAGGCATCAAAGAAGAGTTGGCCACTCGAAAAGCAGCAGCTGGGGGACTTTTTCAGGCCATAAATTGAGGATTCCTCAGCAAGAGAGAGGTTGGTAAGAAAACGAAGATGGCTGTATACCGCTCCACCTATGTCCCAGTCTTGACATACGGATGCGAGTCATGGGCAATGACTACAACCCATAAAAGCCAGATCCAAACCTCAGAAATGAGGTATCTGAGGAAGGTGGTTGAAGTAACAAGAAGAGACATGGTACGCAACCAGACGATACGTCAAGGCCTTAAATCCTACCCCCTGCAGACCCAAGTAGAACAGTCCCAATTAAGATGGTTTGGCCATGTCTGCAGAATGGGAGAAGATCGGATACCACGACAAGCATGGGAAACAAAGAGCCAAGGATCCAGACCCCGAGGACGACCCAGAGTCCGCTGGGAGGACAACATTAGACAATCTTTGAAGGATCGAGGACTAGAATGGAACCAGGCCAGGAGGAAGACAGCCGATAGGATAGTCTGGCGCTCTCTCTTCCAAACCTCTACACCTCACGGTAGAAGGGGAACGACTAAGTAAGTAAGTCTGGTGTAGTTCCCGGGGGTCTGTGAACAATAGTTCTTGCTGTCCGGTGTAGTTCCCGGGGGTCTGTGAACAATAGTTCTTGCTGTCCGGTGTAGTTCCCTGGGGTCTGTGAACAATAGTTCTTGCTGTCCGGTGTAGTTCCCGGGGGTCTGTGAACAATAGTTCTTGCTGTCCGGTGTAGTTCCCGGGGGTCTGTGAACAATAGTCCTTGCTGTCCGGTGTAGTTCCCGGGGTCTGTGAACAATAGTTCTTGTTGTCCGGTGTAGTTCCCGGGGGTCTGTGAACAATAGTTCTTGCTGTCCGGTGTAGTTCCCGGGGATCTGTAAACAATAGTTCTTGCTGTCCGGTGTAGTTCCCGGGGGTCTGTGAACAATAGTTCTTGCTGTTCGGTGTAGTTCCCGGGGATCTGTGAACAATAGTTCTTGCGGTCCGGTGTAGTTCGCATGGGTCTGTGAACAATAGTTCTTGCTGTCCGGTGTAGTTCCCGGGGGTCTGTGAACAATAGTTTTTGTTGTCCGGTGTAGTTCCCGGGGGTCTGTGAACAATAGTTCTTGCTGTCCGGTGTAGTTCCCGGGGGTCTGTGAACAATAGTTCTTGCTGTCCAGTGTAGTTCCCGGGGGTCTGTGAACAATAGTTCTTGCTATCCGGTGTAGTTCCCGGGGGTCTGTGAACAATAGTTCTTGCTGTCCGGTGTAGTTCCCGGGGGTCTGTGAACAATAGTTCTTGCTGTCCGGTGTAGTTCCCGGGGGTCTGTGAACAATAGTTCTTGCTGTCCGGTGTAATTCCCGGGGGTCTGTGAACAATAGTTCTTGCTGTCCGGTGTAGTTCCCGGGGGTCTGTGAACAATAGTTCTTGCTGTCCGTTGTAGTTTCCTGGAGTCTGTGAACACAGAAATAAAGAACAGGACTACTGTCCTCCAAGGCATGTCGTACACAACGACAAATAAAAGGTTGTACATGAGGCTGACAACCTCATCATATCAATAAAATGGCCACAGAAACCATCGATGCAGGAGCATGTGAATTCATGATACAGGTTTCCTGCTAGATGACCAGCTGCAGTCGTAGCTCCATGCTCCATGTGGAGCAAGAATCAAAATGATGGCAATTTTTTTGTTTTTGTTGCGATTATCGATTTTTTCAATGACGGTTTTATTCACCATTTTCTCCGTGCAGCCTTTTTTGTAAGCATCGCAGTTCAAAACGTGGTATTGGCTGCAAAAGAGCGAAAAGCTCAGCAGCCCTAGTTAAACAACAACAACAACTACAACAGGAAGTTGTGGAGAGACAAGATAGGCATAGTACGTGAAGAAGAAGAACTCTAGACGAGAGGCAGGAACACACTTACAAATGGATAGACTCGAACGTGACGATACCAAGTTTCGATTACTGAAATCGGTAATTTTGCTGCGATAGTTGTTTTTTTTTTTTCCCCTTCTAAACGTTGGAATGTCGATCACCACGCGGCGTATCTAACAATCAGCACACCCACATAAATTCTAACACTGTAATTACAGTGATAAGAATGCACAACGCGGCACCCACTTTTCGTGACCCATTTTCTACGTAACTCACGCACTGACAAACTCGTGCCCCTAGGCACATTTTGTTCAAACGTAAAACAGGTTTGTCTTAATAATGATGTAAATACAACCAGGCTGTCTCGCATACGGACATAAAGACACTCACACAGACACACATATAATCACGTGTTTGCAGACTAAAACACACACACACATTTAATTCCGTGGGTGAGTGTGAAGGCGGTCTCCCTAATCCATATTTCGAAATTGCTTGTGAGAAAATGAGTGCACACAGATGATCATCCCTTCTCATCTCTCTCTCTCTCTCTCTCTCTCTCTCTCTCTCTCTCTCTCTCTCTCTCTTTCTTTCTTTCTTTCTCTCTCTCTCTCTCTCTCTCTCTCTCTCTCTCTCTCTCTCTCCATCTATCTACTTGACACGGGATTTGCTCCCCTTGCTCTGCAGTGATGGTCCGACAGGGGCCACAATTCAGAGTATCTACTGACGGTCTTCAGAGGTATCTACTTTCGCTCAAGATTACTCCTGGCAGAGTTGTAGGTAGAAGGATGATGATACTTCTACCTCGAGGACATTATCATAAGATAATTCAGAAATTAAGAACAATGCTGAATTGGACTGAGCAATTGTTAACTTTGTATCTGCCCGCCGCCTTTTATGAAGAATTATTTTGTGTTTTAGCTCGTTCAAGCCCCCAGCTGATTTAACTAAGTAAATTATTACTTAAATAGCTCTGTTATAGGTATTTAAAATGACTGAGACATACGGGTGCAGTTCACTCAAAATGACTAAATCAACTATGCATTTGTATATTAACAGATAATTTCTTCACAGGTGACTGACTGATATGAAAAAATGTTTACTGGTTTGAAAATGGAGTGGTCACTTGACAGCATTGAATGGGTACTTAACTGCCAGTAAAATGTCGGTTGGCTTCTGCTCTGGTTCACTCTTGTTGTAGCAAGTTTAATTTGCTGAGGAGGTTATGATGTTATACCTAAAAGGAAAGAAATCTGTGTCTGTGTTAACCGTGTGAGGTCAAGCACATGTAGGTCCCTGACTCTAATAGATGATGATGATGTATTTGCAGGGAACCTAACGCTACCTCCCTACATCTCACACGGTCACTATTTTGGCTCTAGTGTCTGGTGTATGATGTACCTAATGTCTAGGGGAGAAATGAAAATGATGGTACATAAACACAAAACACTTTAACTCACTATAAGGAATTGACTAAAAACAGTGGTTAAGGTTTTTCTTTAAAATTCAATATTTTCTTTTTACAATTTAATCTGCCTGTCCCGCCATCTCTTTTGGACAGGTCTTTGAAAATGAGGAAAAGATAGTTTATATAAAAAGAATTAACTAAAATTTCTGGACACTTTGTCCAATAAGTATAAAGTCACTCTATCTCTCCTGTTGGTGTATTCACAGATTACAACTTTATTATCTAATAGTGTTTGTCACTTGTTAGGAGGGGCTGTAGTTTCATCACCCCCCATAAAATCCTGGGTATGATTGAAAATATCAAAGTTTATTATAACTGAAGTGTCAGATATACCCAGATGCTAACACATCACCTGGGATTCTTTGTAGAAGGATAATTCAGTAAGTCGTTGCAGAAAATATAGATATCTCAACACGCACAAGCTCCTCCAGCTATCTACTGACAGCATAAACGTTTTACCGGAGACTTGTTGGCGTTACACTCACTCATCAGGTTTCCTGTCACCGGCTGGTAACAGGAAATAAAACCTCTGCAATAAAAAGACACCCTGGCCTTTTTATGTCTGATCACACTTTATTATTATTATTTACATATGGTGGTATGGGGTCAGCCTCGCGTGCATACAGGTGCACTTGCCCCTAATTTTATATGACTCACACCTTGCTGTGACCACACCTCAGGTCCCTATGGCAGATATGCCACTGTACTTTTACATAGTTTTCCTCAATACAATAACGTGGAGTAACCACATTTCCTTTTGTATGATTTGCTCTTTTTTTATTATAAACGCTCCAGGCATGCTGAACAGTGTTCATGGAACACGGAGGCTTACTAACATATTCTAATACAATAATATTAAAACAAAATCATGACAATATACAACAGTTAGATACAGTTCAATGTGAGGACTCAACAATGTCTGCTCCCGGCATGTCCTTCACTTTTCCCAATAGCAGTATCTAACTTTGGCAGTTGTAATAAACATATTAATACATAAAGCATTCTTACCACAATTTCAAGAAATAGTAACAAATAACGTTGACTTGCAAAGAATGGCCTCAGTTTTTCTCTGCCCTGCCCAGACTGCTAATTAATTCTTTATTTTATAAATTAACACAGCTGATCTCAGCGTATTTGATAGAAAACGTTTTTGTCAACTGGCGATGAGCAGTGAAAGCTTTTTGCTAATATCTATCAGTACTGGCCAATGGAAAACTTGCAACTACCAGAATTCAAATGTAGTTTTTTGAAAAACAAAAACAAAATTCCAAACACACTCTGTGTCTGGTAGTCGATTGGTCAGTCTGCGTTAGTTATGCCCAATAGAAAAAGATGTTTCGTTTTTTAGTTACATTTTTCCTATCTCTCCCCTTTCACTCCTATACCAACTAATAGAATTTGAATTACTACCATGCCTCTGTTTAAGCTGGCGTCCCCACTAACGTTATGAAAAAAACAAGCAGGAACCACAGTCTGTCCGTCTTAGTGTTACTAGACATTTAATATTTTCTCAATAACTTGGCTAATACTTGGACTACCATATTTTTTAAAACACATTTTTGCTCAGGCGACCCTAAGCTATACTACTATATGATTTTTATGGTCAGTTTCATTATGGTTTAGATTTTCAATTTTGTCACTGTCAATCGTCAAATAAAAATTTTACACAAGTCGGCCATCTTCCCCCTCTCATCTCTCTCTAGCATTTTTATTCAAATAACTAACTTGTTTGAGTGACGTCAGAAATACATTACTCGGCGAGAATTTAAACTGTCTGTGTGTATATATCATCGGGCCAATCCCACCGCGTGTCAAGCGAAGCGGGGTTTTGCGCGGCGGGTGTTAGAATTGGCGTTAATTATTACTGGGATGTAGGATAAAGAGAGAGGGATAGTACCTCACGGTGAGAGACAGCCATGTCCTTTTTAGGATAGTCAGGATCCTATTTGGTTCTCCTCTCTTTGTCTAGCTCATGCATGGCTCCTAGAATACCGCTTGTGTACGGCGGTGGCCACATCCCGGGCAACAGTCTTGGCTGACTGGCTAAACTACATGGGTGGAGTAGGAGCAATCTTACTCAAGGGAATGTCCATCCCTAGTACACAAAGACTGAGACGGTGAGTGAGGCGGAGGAATCTGAGAAGATCAACGGCTCGCAAAGCGAAACAGCAAAGTGTGTGGCGCACTAGAGGCATGTCGGACATAGAAAAAGACAATGGCTAGCCACCGTGGAAGAGATTGGGGCCTTACCACGTACTTCCTACAGAAAGTAATGGAATCACAACAACAAGATAAGAACCGATATGTAGAGAACTCTCTGTCCCCTGGGGAAGAATCTACTGTACAAATTAACAGGGAAGAGGCAACTCCTCTAATGAGTAAGGAAGTACATAATGACGAGTGTTCCTTAAATTCTGTTGAAAGGGAGCATTCTGAGAAAGACCACCTAAAAACTAGTAGGAGAAGCCTAAAAATAGGAACATGGAATGTTAGAACTTTAAACGGAGAAGGAAAGCTGGACAATCTTATATTAGAGGCAACCGACATGAAACTCGATATACTGGGAGTTGCAGAGGCAAGACTTTTGGATACAGGCTACATAACAAGAGACCAGTACACGCTTATACACTCAGGAGGAGAAAAACACGAAAGAGGGGTAGGAATGTTGATAAAGAAGGAGTTAGAAAAATACGTATGTGGATACTGGACACACAATGACAGAATGATGTTACTAAAGATGAGAGCAAAGCCATTCGACATATCAATCTTACAAACTTATGCACCAACTAAAGATTACAGCGAGGAAGAAATAGAAGAATACTATGAAGAGCTACAACACACACTTAAACCAGTCAAATCTACAGATGTGTTGATAGTAATGGGTGATATGAATGCAAAAGTAGGAAAAGGAAAATACAAGAAAATAGTAGGACAGTATGGATTAGGGACAAGAAATGATAGAGGAGACAGACTTATCCAGTTCTGTGAAGAAAACCAGCTGGTCATATGTAACACCTTTTTTGAACATCACCCAAGGAAATTATACACATGGAAAAGCCCAGGAGATGTAACACGTAATCAAATCGACTATATCATGATAAAACATAGATTTAAGAACAGTGTCACAAGTGCAAAGACACATCTTGGCGCCGACATAAATTCAGATCACAATCCAGTTGTCATCAAAGTAAATATAAAGCTGAAAAGAGCAGGAAACAGAAGACAGGAGGAACCCCAGATAGAAATATCAGCGCTGAAACAACCAGATATAAAACAGAAATATTTAATCGAAGTCAAAAATAAATACCAACAGTTATTGACAGAAAGCATGGAGCAGTATAGAAGAGAAAACCCAGAAGAAAAAGCAACCGCAAAATGGGAATGCTTAAAAACAAGCATACAATCAGCAAATGCAAATTTACCTAAAAAGGAGTCTAAGAAAAATCAAATTTGGATGACAGATGACATCTTGAATAAAATGGCAGAAAGAAAGAAAGCAAAAAATACTCCAGAATATAAAACAATAGACAATGACATACGTACTATGTGTAGAGAAGCAAAAGAACGGTGGATAGAAACAAAATGTAAGGAAATAGAAGACTTGGAAGCGAAGCACATGACAAGAGATATGCATGAAGAAATAAAGAAATTATCAAATCGGTCGCGGTTTGCACAAGGAGGAAGCTGTATCAAGAACAAAAATGGTGTAATATTACTTGATGAGAAAGACATTTCAAACAGATGGGCAGAATACGTAAAAGAACTATTCGAGGACAACAGAGGTAAAAAACCATCACCAGATTCTAATGAAGGCCCACACATTCTCAGATCAGAAGTAGAGAATGCCATTCATATGATACAAAAAGGAAGATCAGCAGGCATGGATAACATAAACATTGAAATGATAGAAGCTCTGGAGAGCTTTGGTATAGATACAATCACAGAAATATGCAATGATATATACAATACAGGATATTTACCACACGACATGAAGACATCAGTTTTTATAACATTGCCCAAAAAACCAAATGCAACAGAATGTTCAGACTTCAGAACAATCAGCCTGATGAGTCATGCAATTAAGATACTGCTCAAAATCATACAGGAAAGAATAAAAAGTAAAGTAGACAGCGAAATCCAAGAAGAATAGTTTGGTTTTAGACGGAACAGTGGAACAAGAGAGGCAATATTTTGCCTAAGAAGATTAGCAGAAAAATATACAGAGGTCCAAAAAAGTATGTATATGTGCTTCATTGACTATAAGAAGGCTTTTGACAGAATCCATCATGAGAAAATAATTGAATGCCTCAAAGACATAGGTATTGATGGAAAAGATATAAGAATACTCAGTAACCTTTATTGGGAGCAAACTGCCACAGTAAGATCGGGAAGGAATTATTCACCATACATAGACATAAAAAGAGGTGTCAGACAAGGTTGTGTGCTGTCCCCCTGCCTATTTAATTTATACACCGAAAAAATTTTCAAACAGATACAGGAAATTCCAGGACTGAACATCAGTGGAAGATCAATAAACAACCTTAGATATGCAGATGATACCGTGTTGTTAGCTGAAAGCGAACAGGAGTTACAAGAACTAGTGAAGCAAGTGAACAGTATAAGTCATGAATATGGACTCGACATTAATATTGAGAAAACTAAAACTATGATAATTAGCAAAACAGACGATAAACCCACATTAAAGATAAGCGTAAATGGGAAAATCCTGGAACAAGTCAAGAGCTACGTATATCTTGGTCATATAATAACAGAAGATGGCAGATGTGAAACAGAAATCAAGAAGAGAATAGGAATGGCCAAAGCTACATTCAACAACATGAAACATATACTGACATCCAAACAGTTATCTCATAAATTAAAACTGAGAATCATAAAGTGTTATATATATTCTGCATTTCTGTATGGTGCAGAAACATGGACGATGAATAAGCATTTGGAAGAAAGAATTGAGGCTCTTGAAATGTGGATATATAGAAGAATGGGGCGTATCTCATGGAAAGAGATGAAAACAAATAAGGAGGTCCTAGAAAATCTAGGTATGAAAAGAGAACTAATGAGAGAGGTCAAAGTTCGGCAGCTAAAATACTTTGGCCACATAAAAAGGCATAACACCTTGCAGAAGACCATAACAGAAGGGAGAGTTGAAGGTAAACGTGCAAGGGGAAGACAGCGCTATAAGTGGGAAGATAACATCAAGAGATGGACGGGAAAGAGTCTATCAGAGTGTACCACCAAGACAAGAGACAGAAGACGTTGGAGATCCATTACAGCCAACCTCCGTTGTGGAGATGGCAACTGATGATGATGATGATGATTACTGTTCTCTCGTGTTACACTACCAAAAAATGTAAGGATTACTACTATTAAAGGCGTTAAAGTTAAAGTATTACGTTAATTCAGACAGTAACTTGGCAGCACATTTCTGGAAGATCGTTAATTATAAGTCTTGCCACAGTCTCTATCAGATCGGGCAAAATGTTAAAAATGTTTAAAGTTCCTCACAAGGAAAGCGAGTAGGTTTATACGGCGTGATCGTTTCTAAGCATTACCATGGCACAAAATTCAGCGCGATGCTGGCGCGTGAGATGCTTATAGTCAGACACAATCGGGCTGGGTTATTTATTATCATAGGACTAAAATCTTACTGAAATGAGCGATTATCTCGCAGATTTTACTACACTTGTCACTGGTTGTGACGTGTAATGGAAAAGAGTCAACAGTAATCTGACAGTTTATTGTAATCTTATAGCTGCTCTCTGATTTGCTAGCTTAAAGACGCATTATACTACTTCTGCAGCTCACCCTTTTGTCCCCGCCTTCTTTTCCTTAAACACGGGCTAACGCAGTGTTTACAATCTTCGTGACCTGTCAGTCATAACAGGAAACAAATCACGCTTTGGTTTTACTTCGTTCCAACTCACACGAGCTCATCTGTCAATCATATAAGATTCGACAGAGAGACAGCATGTGAGAGAGAGAGACGGAACAGACCCTTTGAAGTTTACTCAGGGAAAATCTAGAACTCCCCTAGTCCCCTTTGATCTTGGAACACGGGCATTCTAAGGGAAACCCGCTAGGAGAAAAGAAAGTCTTTGATGTCGGTCAAAGCTCCAGACGAGAAACTCTGAGAGCCCGACACGTAAAGCCTTTTATCTTGAAACCTCTAGCTTCGAATTTTTGTCTCACACAGGAGTGCGAAATAACGCATTAGAGATCAAGAGGAATCTAATGATATATATACTGCTGTTTCTAAAACCCAACCATCAGTCGACATTCAGAATTTGAAGAGTCTAGCGCGCAGTCATAAAACATTTCTTTTGGATATTGTTTATAAGTGATTCTTGGAGATTTCATTCTGGATTTTCTGGTAAATAGTTATAAGTAATAGAAGTATTTTACGGTGATAGCCATTTAAAGTTAAACACTTATACTTCACTTAGATTTTTCTTGCTTCTAAGGCGAATTAAAATAAAATAACGCGTAGCGATTTTCATAACCAGATATTCAATTAACATGTTAGACCATGCCACCCGACCGCTACGTAACTGAGACGAAACCGTAATTATGTTTACAGTGTAGGGACGCGGCCCTTAACTTTCCAGGAGAGAGAGATAAACACGACTGTTAAGCAGACCGGACTTAGAGGCGTTAGACGACTGACAGTGAGAGAAAAGAATATATGTTTATATTTCATTTGTAATTTATTGTTATTATAGCGTCTATTATTTTTTTAATGCAGACACCGACAATGTAATAGCTACTTAATGACAGGTGATCATGTCGTACGTGGTGCGTATGGAAAAACGAATAATAAATAACACACCGTGCGAATGACAGCCAGCCGCGATACGGGCGAGTGAGTCATCATCGACTTGATCCGACCCAAATCCGCGGCCAACAATGTCTGTGTGTAGGCGTAGAACAAACACCGTGTATCTTTTAAATTCGTCAGGATCGACAGAACGGATGAGAGATTGTCTTGTCCCGTCCATCCTTCCATATATATATATATATATATATATATATATATATATATATATATATATATATATATATATATATATATATATATATATATATATATATATATATATATATATAATGGTGGAATTTTTCCACATATGTTTTCTTGTATTTTTCACAGACCTGATCCCAAGCGGACGACCAGCGGTCTTTTTCGTTATCATTTATAAGTGTGTACTAGCCAGATGATATTGTGTGACTATAAATTATACTGCTGGACTTACCAAATCCAGGATATGTTTTTATAGCCCCACAGTATACCTGATAACATTAGTATTTTTTCCCGACACCTGACAGTTGTATTCCAGTGGAGTACCTATTTTTATACACTGTGCAGGACCGGCCCTCTGGCAAAGAATCGGCCGATATAAAAATCCATCATCATCATTTTTTAACATTTTGAAGCAACCGGGACTTTTCCAGATACTAGAAGTATTCCACTCTTTTAAATGGTAAACCACAAGGATTCTCACACTGTTCGCCTATGTGTAATGTAACCTGCATCCAGATAGAAGTTCCAGACAGAGCGGGAAACAAGCCAGTTTTTTCCCCGCCCGCCCATACACTACAAGCGTTTGTCGCAACGAAGTTTTATTCCGTTGTAGTTCCTGTGTCTAAACTTTATTCTCCTGTGCACCCCATCGGAGGAAAAGTGATAGTTAAGAACAGTGACGATAACCTTTACGATTTATACTGTTACCAGGATTAATCGAGGAAATTACCAGATTCGGCGTTCACCTCATTAGTTTTTTTGGGGGATGAACTGGGGCCAAATTGTATCCTCGACAGCTGGAGCCGTACATTAGTCACAGTAAATAGGGATTATGTTTGAGGAATAAATCTGTTACCAAGGGATACCAAAGACCCACGGGTAAAAAGACCATAGGTAAGAGAGTGAGAAGTGGCCACTGAGTGAGAGAGTGTGTGATGATTTTCTTGTTTTTGCTGGGAAATATCTATTAATTTGGTTGTCTGATTTTTGTTTACTTTACTTGGTCTTATAGTGTACCAAGATTGTTTATTCTGTAACCTAGTGCTAACCTTCAACTTTTGGGTTAATATTTTTGGGTTTTTTTTGTCCATACGGTGAAGGCGCACCATTCTTATTTATTTCCTCTATATGTAAATGACTTTCTTAATATTTTTGAGTATTTGATGTTGTAACCAGTTTAGTGACAATAAACAACAAAGAAATTTAACTTTGTGTGTTGGTCAGACCCATACCCATTTATCCTCAGTTTTTCACGTTTGTGTGTCTTGTTGTCACATAGTTGTGTGTGTCTAGAGTAACTTGTCTTATTTTAGATAGGGAGGCAAAGACTGTCTAGTAAACAAAGCACAGTTGAACGGATAGGCTGTAGGAGAGAAACCTACTCACTTCAGAGACATATCTTTCCCTCAACCTACCACCTATGACATTTATTTTCTATACATTCTCATGTATCTGCCAACATTCACTCTTTACTTAGACGGGCCCAATAAAACACTTTACCTAACGTACGACACTGGTCAAGTCTGGTTTATCGCGTCCCTCGTAGTATCGTGGGGTAATTGCGAAGATGATCCAGCGTCTTTTAAGACCCGTCTGCTTTAGGTGTCTAGCTTTGACTGCAGGCCACTTATACTACTCACTCGTTCCAAAGATAGCACCACCAATTGGTACCACCGACCCACAATCTCTTTTGGGAATACCGATTTCTGACAGAGAAATAGTTAATGCAACTTGATTAAGATGCCTCTTACACGTAGTCTGGGGTATTACTTTACAATAGAATTTCACTATGACTTAGTATTCAGGTTCCTAGGATTCCGGGCTTTCCGTATTAATAAAAGTAGAGTTTACCTGGGAAACAAGTCCACAAGATGCTCAAACATGTTGTCCGGTCCTTTAAAGTGGAATCCTGATTCTATTCCTTATTCTGACTTGTCTGGCTGTCTTCTTGACTAGTTAAGTTTTACAGTGCGGTAAACTCACAAGGCGCTAAATGATAAGGCAACATTCGGCCCACATCCAGATTGCTACTATATGACAAGGCTCCAATCAGAAATGTTGAATTTTCACATCTAAAATGCCAAGCCAATAGCGTGCAAGATGCATATATTTCCCTTTCTCTCACGAAAAAACTCCTGCGTAACAAACGCACAAATAAATGGGCTGTTTAAATTACCATATATGGTGTGCCAGCTCCCGTCTATTATCGATCTTGTTTACACTAATGACTTCAAAATTTATCACAGGTTTTTCTTTAAAAATATAAAATTATTCTTCCGGAAAGGATTATCTCAGTTAATCAGTTCAGCCAACAATTAACAATCTGGTCAGATTGCCAGTTGATAAGATAATCGACTGCGGTCATCCTAAGGTTGTTTACTTATTAATCGTCAGCACCCATGTACAGTCTGGCAGGAAAATGTGTTACACATTAGTAAGCTTCACTTCTCTCTACCGATCCCAAGTGTCAATATGGGTTAAAACGAAAGGGATTGGTAACCCTAATCAGCAAAATGTGGTCGCCGAAGTCCCGACATAACAAGAATTGAGGGCCGGAGTGTAACCAATGAATCGAAAATACCAAATAATGTCAGAGGTGGAAAAAAACTAAAGTGAAGAGCACAGAATGAATTATAGGATGGCACATGTAAATGTGACGTTCGGGGTTATTCTATTACAAGCAACAAAATTACAGACAAGACTACTGTAGTTCCCAGGGGTCTCTGAGAAGACAAAGAAAAAAATATGACTACTGCTCTCACAGACATTTTCGTAAGAGACGACTAAAATGAGATTGTGCATGGGTCTGACAACCTCATCCTTAAACGCATTGCTACAAAAACCACTGTTGTATACCTTCAACAGTAAATAAGAAAGAAACATACAATAAATCAAAGTACAACAATTTTAAAACTCAACAGGGTGAAGGAAGATATACTCAAGAACAGGAAAGAGATACACTACCAACAGATGTTAGGAAACGCCACACCAAACGCCAGAGAATTAGCAGTCTGGGAAAAAAGGAACAAATGTAAGGTATTATATAGACAAAGGAACACTATGTACCCAAATTATAACCCATATGGCGTTGAACCGAGTATCACATAAATAAAACAAAATCCAATGTTTTGTGCAAGGTCCTAAAATCAATCGGTGCATTAATGCTTTGGTGCAGGATTCCGAAACAATCTGTAGTGATAGCTCCATGCTGCGTAGTGAGCAAGAAGGAATAATAATAGTGATGATGAAATTACAGACAAAGGGAAGTAAGCCGGCAGTAGACACAATCTCAGACGTGGTTCTCAATTAAAATTAATAACTATCCCGCTGCAGCCGACAGGCATAATGTGTGGTTCTCCCTTGATCCAGATAACATTGTTTAAGAAACGCTGTATTTGCGAAACGTTTGCCGGACAGAACAAGTAATTAGCAAAGCACACGATAAGCCAGCATTAAAGATAAGAATAAATGGGGAAATCTTGGAACAAGTCAAGAGATTCTCATACCGTTGTCATATAATAACAGAAGATGGCAGATGTGAAGCAGAAATCAAGAAGAGAATAGGAATGGCAACACCTACATTCAACAACTTTAGACAAAAACTACGATCTGAACAAACTCACAAATTCAAACTGAGAATCATCAAATGCAATATCCATTCTTCATTATTGAAGGATATTAGAAACATGGACAATGAATTAGAGGAAAGAACTGAGGTCTTTGAGATGGTGGTATACAGTATAGATGAATGGGACACGTCTCATGAAAAGAGAAGAAAACAAATAAAGAGGTCATGGAAAACCTTGGAATGAAAAGATAATTAATGAAGGAGATCCAAATTAGACAGTTAAAATATTCTGGCCATGTAAAATATCATAACACCTTTACTGAAGACCATAATAGAAGGAAGAGTTGAAGACAAACGCGCAAGAAGACCACGCAAGAAGTGGGGAGATAACATCAAGACATGGACAGGGAAGAGTCTATCAGATTGCCCCTTAGAGACAAGAGACAGAAGACATTGGCGATTCATTGCTGCCGACCTTTGATGTGAAGATGGCAACTGATGGTGATGATGTATTTGTGAAACGTTTGCCGGACATAGGAAAACAAAGCAGAGATTGTTTAATTAACGACATCAATAATAAGAAATTCTAAACTACATAGAATAGAATTGATTAAATTAAAGAAAAATTCCAATTCTTATTGGTCCATTTCTGGTAGAGAATTTCCTAGTCCGGCAATGAATGGTGAAGGTTATCCCACGAGGCTGATAAAGCAGTCATTCAGGCTGATTTGGTACGACCGGAAAAATACTCCCTAAATGGGCTGTGGTGAATCTACTGCATCGTAGGTTAAGGCTGGATGTAAGAACAACCGATGCAAGACTTGTTACATGTTGATGGAGAAGACAATCGGGAAAATCTAGATGGAAAATAAACATTTTTAACCTACAACCACTGCAAGGGTCAGAGGCTCTGTCAAGGATTGAGGCTCTAACAAGTAAAACGTTGTTATATGGCTTAGGAAGGCTAGGATCATTGCTATCCACATGTTTCTTCAATGTGTGTCCCATCCATCGCCAGCGTCTTCTTCTCACCTCTTGTTCCACTTGCACTTGCTTAGTTCTTGTCATCAGTTCCTTACCGGTGGCCTTGCCATACCATACCATTCCCATCCCTCTATTCTATGCAAGCATCTACCCATAAAAGTATGTAGCCTTTTTGTGGTTTTTGTTGTTCTCCATGTTTCAGAGCCATACAATAGGGCTGACTTGCCATTTGAGTTGAAGATTCTTATTTTATTTCTTATCCGCTGGAGGGACAACATTAGACAATCTCTGCAGGACCGAGGACTAGACTTGAACCAATCCAGGAGGAAGACAGCCAATAGGATAGTACACGTATTGCGCTTTCTCTTTCAAATCTCTACACTTCACTAAGTAAGTAAGTAAGTAAGATTCTTATTTTAGTGTTAGACTTGATTTCTCTTGATTTCCATATGTGTTCCAATGCAATGAAAGCTGCTTTTGCTCTTTGTATTTTTATTTTGATATCATTCTGTTTCTCCAACTGTGTCTGTATTGCTGTCACGATATGTATATGATTCTGCATCTTATCGTGGCGTTTCTTCAAGTTATCCTTGTTATAATTTCTTGCATTTACATAATACAAGTTATTATTGCGTGTTATGTAATAAACTTCTGTAATTTTTATTTGGCAATGATTTTTTTCTACCATTATCATACTGAATAGCGTAAACCAGCAGCTCTCAACCTTTTTTTTCCCCCCGTACCGCCTTAGCTTTTAGTTATTGTTATTGTTGATAAGAATCGACGTCATTGCACTCTGGCCAAACCCACAGGTCTCCTTTAGCAAATGTCAAAGGGTGGGAATGCTTTGTTGCCGTTGCGCACTGGTTGTATGCATGCTGGATGCATCCTCTCATATGTCCCTCTCTGCTGATCTTACGTTTGATGTCAAATTCTAGCAATCTTAACCTTGATGATTCGTTGATTGAAGTGTCATTCTCTAAGAGGCAATCATTAATTGCCCTCAGTATCTCTCCCGTTTCCATATCCAATGCACTTTCTATGGGTGCTCTTGAAGCTTGTCTGTCAGCTCTTTCATTGCTACGTACACCTGCATAGCCATGACAGTAGATCCACATCAGTTCCTGAAAATTCGAGGCTTCTATGGAGGTTTTCCATTCTTGCCGGAGCCATCCACTGTGGACTTTCTGAAGCATGGATTGTAAGTCTGATACAATAACTGCCCTTGCTAATGAAGTTTCAGACAGCCACCTTAAGGCTCCAGTATCTTCTACCTCCATTCTCATACTGGAGGTTGTTGTCACAGGATTTGTCTCCCCTTTATCTGCAGTAGTGGTCCACCAGTGGCCAAAACTCAAGAGTATCTAAAATGGGTCTTCAAATGTGTCTACCTTCGCACAAGATTACTCTTGGCAGAGTTGTAGATAGAAGGATAATTATGCTTCTATCTCAAGGGAGTTTTCACAAGATAATTCAGAAGTCAAGAACAATGCTGCATAGGGCAGAGCACTATTAACTTATATCTGATCCGGCACCTTTTGTGAAGTTTTAAGCAATGGTGTGGCTTGTTCAAGCCCTCAGGTGGTTTAATCCAGCCAAATACCTGTTATAAGTATTTTTGGCTCTATGGCTGTAACTATATGTATATGTACAGTACACATTTTAGATCATACATGCACACACGAAGTCAAGTTCACGCCAAGACAGAAAAAGTTAGGCCTAAAATTTCGGAACTCGGTCACGGAAAGTACGAAAACGTCGGCAATTAAAAAGGCGAAAACGCCGAGAACCAATCAAAAGGATTCCTTACACACTGGGAGTTACCTGCGTTGACCTATATATGGGGGCGCATTTTATTAAAATCACACACAAACACGAAAGCCAGCCAGAACGACAGACGGTGGAAGAGAAAGTTGTCAAGACGAATTCCTGCATACCTGCATGCCGGGAAAACCTGCTTCACTAGTAGAGTCAAAATATGGCTTGTATTAATCTTAGAGGGTAGGTAAACTTACTATAAACTTGTAGGAGAATATGCCTACATCATATATAATGATTGTATTTTTTAGTATCATTTATAATACACATGTATATAATTAATGTGTATCATGTATAATGATTATATTTTATGGAATCAGATATAATGATTGTATTTCCTGATATGATTGCTGAAGACGAAAACCAACCTGAAATATAACCTATCAGTCCTTGTTAGCACTCATATAACTCCAACCTGAATATAACCTATGACTATATCATGTATAATGATTGTATTTTATAGTATCTCTCACCCGGATCCTTTTAAAATTATTATCTGTCTTTACCTTTTTCCGGTATTTTTCGCATCATTCGTTTGCGAAATATATTTCCTTCCTAATTCGCAAACTTTACCTGTTTCTTTTCTCAAAACTGAGAATCGCACTAGCATTCTATTACATAGATGTCAGTTAGACGAGAAGTGTTATAATGCATTCCGTCAGACCGGAGAGCCGACAGCTGTCTGCAGTTTCCCCGGGGACAGTGTTTTCTACGGCTGAGTTCTGGGCCTGTAGTGTGAAAATTCACTCCGCGGGACATGGCAAACAGACTGAGTGTCTGCATTTTTCAGTAAACCGCGAGCGTTTCGCCTAATAGCTCCGGCGAAGCGTGATAATCGCCCATGCCTTGTAGACGGTTGTCTGAGATTTGCAACTGTCACGCGCATTTCTCGGTCACTGGTGGCAGTTACGTCACGCGTTAAGCTGACGTAGGTGTTTTACACGTAAAAGGGGAGATGATTTCGGAGTTTGAGAAATGTGGGATTGTTTGCCCCTGTTTTCAAATATCCACCCAGGAGCTGAAATCTGATTTCATTTCAGTCTTCAACATTTTCAGTAGACGGAACACGCGTGCTAGCGAATGAAGCTTGTATAGCGAATTTCATAGTTCTCGTCAGAAATCTGACGAGCTTCTAACTACCTATCTAGTGAATTATCCTAGTCGTGGTGTTACCGTAGTTCTGGGGTGAGATTAATACATTATATCTAGTATTTTGTGAAGTGATAAAGTGTTAAGTCGCTTATTTCATATTTCACTAGTTAGATTTTGCGCAGAGTGCCAAATTTATATAGTCTGTATTATTTTCTAGTGACGTGTTTCAGTGGAAGGCAGAACAAATTATAATTTCTAGCATTAAACAATAATGTAGCTATAATGAAGTTAATTTTACTGCTAAGTAATCAGACGAGATCATATTTTTCTAAACTAACTTCTAAATGCTAGAAGCCTCATGAGATGTTGACGGAACACGCACGTGTTCCTAAATTCATGGGGATTGATGATTTAAAAAAAATATAACTTACTTTACGGGAAGTTTAAATATAAGTCAAGCGGTCGGCTTGTTTTTTTTAATGTAAGTTATAACGAGTACATAGTATGTATAATTACTGTATATGTGTTATTTTCCTCTATTTAGTGAATACTAGGGTGACCCATCTTTGCCAGCGTTCTAGTACGTGAACATTATTTGTGAAGAAACTAATCACTTTCATTACCTGAACTTTAACAGTTAAATGAAGTAAGAGGCCTTCGCGCCAGAATTAATTCTTCCAGAATAACTCTTCAGTACAGTTCAGCCCGTTGTGGCAAGCAAATATCAGTAACATTCCGACAGAGTTTTTTTTTGACTAGTATTGTGGTGACCAAATATAGTACCTTCCTGAAAGTAGACACCGATCTGACATTCCTTAAATTCTAGAAACCAAAGCTAATGACATTGTGCTCTGCTAACTTTCGTGCCTGGACAAATTTTATGTGACTTAATCAGACATTCGAAAAATTAGAACACCCAAGGAATCGTTCCCTGAGACAGAGAGTTCAGTACGTCTTTTGAAACTGGGAATTTCGTGGTCGATGACTGCATTTTCGGGTCTGTGTGAAGGTCCTAAAATTTATTATGTTCCCAGAGGCAGCGAGCAAAGTTGTAAGTATAAATGTGAGCACATGGCCATGGCTGAATGAATGAGTGCACGCAGGTCAGAGTGTTATTTTACCGTTGTATATTGTCACCCATTTGCTGTCTTAATTTTTTTTCATCTGCAGAATTTGTTGCTATTGCTAGAGTTTTCTTTTTTTTTTTCTTAGGCTAAATCAGATTATTCAACTCTGTTCATACATTTACGAGAAAAAAAGAAAAGAAAAACTTTTAGACTCAAACCCTATGTATCTATAACTCTTTGGGCCATCATCTGTTCTCTTAACGGGGCTGTGAGCTAAACCTAGAGTTAAGATTCTAACGGGCTATCATCCTTGTAGCATTTTCTTGAATTTTATGACTATTTGTATATGCTTTTCCTTGATGAATTTCTTTGGTGTTGTGAGAAGATTTTAAATGATAATTAAAATCTCTCTTGAACTTAGAAATCGTGTTGGTCAGCTCGTTCTAAAATATATATATATATATCATTGTTATAGTTTTCCCACGTCTGTGTGTTTAACTGTCGTCACGTGTATGTGCGTGCCCGTGAGTAGATAGAAATATATGTAATATATATATATCTGTGTTTAGACTGTCTGACGCCTTAAAAGCTGTCGTAGAGGATAGGTGAAAGAGAGAAGATTTCCTCGATTTTTTTCAGAGACAGCCTCTTTATCACAGTCTATCATCTCACTTGTGGAAATTTTATTTCTTTTTTTTTACTAACTCTCACTGTGTCTATCACCTATTCTAACCTATTCAGAAGGGACCAACCCAAGTCTTAATTCCCCTATCCAAAAATCTACGACAAATGGGGTCTCGCCCGACGGATTTTTGAACTTAGAATAGGAAGACGAGTACGACAAATGTGGGCTCGTTTCCGGTTTTTGAACTTAGAATAGGAAGACGAGTACGACAAATGTGGACTCGTCTATCTGGATTTTGAACTTAAGATTCTTTATTCTGAAATAGAGCAAGAGTTTGATGTCTTGTGAGTTGATATATTTTTAAATAATTTATCCCCTAGACTAACGATCTGTTTACGAGCGTGCTGACCACACAAACTGATAAGTTTTTTCCACAGCATTTGAGTAATATACATTTGAGTTACAGGTGGATTTCGTCGGAATATATGTTATTTGCTGATTTGTAATACTAAACGCTGGTAAAGTGGTGAGTGTATAACATTCACTGGGTTTTGAAGAAGTAGGTGTTTGAGCAAAAGCTAAGGAGTGCGTTTCGGACTATTTGTCCAGATTAATTGCCTCCCTTACCCTAACTGTCTTCAGGGGTGAACTTGATAGTGGATTTAAAAATTTTGGGATTTTTTTTTCTCCTTAAATTTTTGCAATAATTATTTTGCTTCCACTGTAGCAACTTATTTTTCAGAAGTAATCTTAACTACCATTTAGTTGGCGTAGTCGCGTTTGCATTAGGTGCTTTATTGCCGATTAATAGCAGCGATAGTTAGATTTTATTTTGGAGGAGGTATCCCAGGGTTAAGCATATCATCTTTTATTTGGTATTTTCTCGCAAGTGGTAGGAACCAGTGTATCCTTTTTCCTATTTTCTTTCTCCACTAGTCTCAGTCACTGACATAATATGGCCGAGAGGGCAAAGCTTAGACAACTCCTCAGGGACGAAGCGAGAGAGGAGGGACTGGAAGGAGAAGAAGCGAAAGCTTTTGTCAGAGACGAACTTGAGAGATACGATGCGGAGAGGAAAGCAGCTGAAGCTAAAGAGGAAAAAGAAGAACTAAGGAGGAAAGAAGAAGCAGCGGAGAGGAAAGAAGCGGAAGACCGGCTATTACAGCAGAAGAAGATGGACGAGGAAATGGAAATTCGCAGGATGCAGCATGAGGAAAGAGAGAAGGAAAGACAGCATGAGGAAAGAGAGAAGGAGAGACAGCATTTGGAAAGAGAAAATGAGCAACGACGACAGCATGAGTTGGCTCTTAAAACTCTAGAATTCCAAAGTCGTGGTGCTGCCTCTACCTCCAGCAATGGAGAGTCTTCTCCTCATTCTTCCTTAACTGATCCTTCTAACACTCAATCTCTTCAACTCAACGCTATGTCCTTCACTCTTGAGTCTTTCCCTTGTCCTAATGAGAAGATTGAAACATGGTTGGAAAAATTTGAGAAAATTGCAACTTTGTACGGTTTAGAGAGGTCGCGTTGGTGTATGAAACTTTCCCAGGCCCTTAAAGGTTCTGCTTACGATGTTTATTCTAAACTGGAAAGTGGCCAACAAGACAACTATGATCTGTTGAAGAAAGCGTTACTGGAGCGCTTCGAAATGAACGCTCGCAAATTTTTGCAACTGTTTCGCAACAGCCGGAAAGAGAATTCTGAAACTTTTCAGCAGTTCTCGTCTCGTTTGAAGGGTTATCTGACAAAGTGCCTAGAGCTCTCGCAGCTCCCCTCTACCTATGAAGGTCTGGAGGAATTTGTTTTAACAGAACAAATAAAGAACACATTGTCTGCAGATACCCGGAGATTTCTAGCTGAGCAGGGAGCAGAAAAACTTGAAGACATCTTAGAGAAGTCTGAGCGTTACCATAATGCGCTGGCTGAACTACCGGCCACTAAGCGGAAACCGACAGAGGAGCATTTTCGAAAACATAACCTAGAGCAATCTTCTCAGGCTTCTAACCAAAATAACCACAGAGAAACTGGACCTCAAAACCCCCCTCCTGAAAAATCCAAGTTCTACAAAACCAAGTACCCCAACCACCCCAAACAGTCTGATCAACCCGACCGCCCTACATGGCAGCGCAGCCAGAAAGGACAAGGTGGCAAAGGGAGAACCCCTGAGCACGGGACATATGATCAGACCGAGCACACCGAGCCTAAACGCATCGGATGCTTATTAACAGTCTCGCAAGGCGGAATTATTGACAGTGATTCCCAACCTGTTGGGGATAGACCCTCAACGCGAGGTACTGTTATTTTGAACGGTTCTCAAACTTCTTGTTTATTTGACACGGGGCTTTCTTATGATTGCATTGTTGCCAGAAACCTGGTCAAACCCGGTCAAGAGACAGCAGAGACCGTCCAACTTTGTGGAGTTCGTAAGAGTGATGCACCTACAGCGCTTCCCATCGCATTGGTGGAGATACACTCTGACTTTGTCAGAGGTGTGATCAAAGCAGCTGTTATGGATGATCCCATCTACCCAGTCATACTTGGCGGTAGATACGTGTGTATTGGGAAACCGGAAGAGCCGATTGTGGCAGCAGTAACTACAAGAGGGCAAACCAAGAAGGAACGGGAGCCTGCGCCTAATTTGTTACCCATGGAACTTAAAGAAGCGCAATACAAGGACCCTACTTTGGCACCCTGCTTTAGGAAACTGCCCATGGCTAAGGAACCCAAACAGCACGGGGACATTTTTTCTAAGGATGGCGTACTTTATCGCAGAACGGGCAAGCCTGACCAAGGTTACAACCAGCTCCTAGTACCGAAACAGTACAGAAGCCAAATCCTAGAAATGGGGCACTCTCTTCCCTTCAGCGGACATATGGGACAGAACGCCACAAACCAACGGATAACCACTCATTATTGGTGGCCAGGAGTAAATACTGATGTTATCAGATATGTCAAATCCTGTGCCCAGTGCCAACGTGTGCCACCCAAGCAACGGGCACCCCCAGTCTCTTTGGGTGAAATGCCAATATTGGGAACACCATTCGAACGGGTTGTGATCGACATTTTAGGGCCTTTCGAAAGGACTAAAAGAAGGAACAGGTTTATCCTGACCTTAGTCGATACATGCACTTTATGGGCAGAAGCTATACCGCTAACATGCGCAGATGCCAAGCATGTCGCAGAAGCCCTCGTGCAGATTTTCACTCTGTTGGGATTCCCTCAACAAGTGTTGACGGATAACGGATCTCCATACCGAAACCTGTTGATGGATGAGATCGTGAAGATCTTGAGGACCCAACACATCCACACTAAGCCATATACTCCGGCCGGAAATGGGCTCGTGGAACGTGCTAATGGAAACCTCAACATGATGCTAAGTAAACTGGCACAAGTGAAACCTGAAGATTGGGATCTTTGTATTGGAGCTTTATTTGGCTACAGAGAATCTCCTCATACTTCCAAAGGATTTCCGCCAGCTACACTCTTATTCGGCAGACCCATTAAGGGCCCGCTTGAAGCCTTACTTCAGTCTCTGACAGATGAGAAGGCGGATGAGACAGTTGTCTCAGCCAGTAAATATGTGTCGGTTTTAAAGGAAAGGTTGAAGCTAGGGTGGGACCTAGCAACGACTAACTTTAAGCGAGCACGCACAAAGCACGCTAACCGATACAGGAAAGTCACGAAAGAAAGAGAACTAGAAGCAGGAGAGAGAGTTTTGGTGTTACTCCCTACCGGAAACAACCAACTGAGGATCGGGTGGCAAGGGCCGTTTACCGTCCTGAAAAATATTTCTAAGGCTAACTACCAGATCTCTATTCAAGGAAAGGAGAAGGTTTTCCATTTAAATCTCTTAAAGAGATACTTGGAAAAACAAGTGCCGACCTCCGACCATCTCCTGACGATCGCCAAAGCTGACGAAGATGATGATAGTGGCAGGGATATTCCACCGCAATCACACGAAATCTTTGAAAAATGTCAGAAGCGGCGACGCTCTTTCAAGCGCGCATGGGAGACATTCCAGAGAAAGGAAACTTTGGGAGTAGGCTTGAGTAGGAATTGGACAGAGATGGAGGGGGAGATGAGAGGGAAGAAGACAGACACCCCGAAGCTACGGTTATAGGAAATTTAATTCCATAACGTAGACATGGAGTGCTTCCATATCTTAAAGGGGGGACGTCCTGTCACGTAGGTCTTATGTTCATTAAATTGCCTAGATCTTCTTCCTATTCTCTCACCCGGATCCTTTTAAAATTATTATCTGTCTTTACCTTTTTCCGGTATTTTTCGCATCATTCGTTTGCGAAATATATTTCCTTCCTAATTCGCAAACTTTACCTGTTTCTTTTCTCAAAACTGAGAATCGCACTAGCATTCTATTACATAGATGTCAGTTAGACGAGAAGTGTTATAATGCATTCCGTCAGACCGGAGAGCCGACAGCTGTCTGCAGTTTCCCCGGGGACGTCTGTTTTTTCTACGGCTGAGTTCTGGGCCTGTAGTGTGAAAATTCACTCCGCGGGACATGGCAAGCAGACTGAGTGTCTGCATTTTTCAGTAAACCGCGAGCGTTTCGCCTAATAGCTCCGGCGAAGCGTGATAATCGCCCATGCCTTGTAGACGGTTGTCTGAGATTTGCAACTGTCACGCGCATTTCTCGGTCACTGGTGGCAGTTACGTCACGCGTTAAGCTGACGTAGGTGTTTTACACGTAAAAGGGGAGATGATTTCGGAGTTTGAGAAAATGTGGGATTGTTTGCCCCTGTTTTCAAATATCCACCCAGGAGCTGAAATCTGATTTCATTTCAGTCTTCAACATTTTCAGTAGACGGAACACGCGTGCTAGCGAATGAAGCTTGTATAGCGAATTTCATAGTTCTCGTCAGATTTCTGACGAGCTTCTAACTACCTATCTAGTGAATTATCCTAGTCGTGGTGTTACCGTAGTTCTGGGGTGAGATTAATACATTATATCTAGTATTTTGTGAAGTGATAAAGTGTTAAGTCGCTTATTTCATATTTCACTAGTTAGATTTTGCGCAGAGTGCCAAATTTATATAGTCTGTATTATTTTCTAGTGACGTGTTTCAGTGGAAGGCAGAACAAATTATAATTTCTAGCATTAAACAATAATGTAGCTATAATGAAGTTAATTTTACTGCTAAGTAATCAGACGAGATCATATTTTTCTAAACTAACTTCTAAATGCTAGAAGCCTCATGAGATGTTGACGGAACACGCACGTGTTCCTAAATTCATGAGGATTGATGATTTTAAAAAAAATATAACTTACTTTACGGGAAGTTTAAATATAAGTCAAGCGGTCGGCTTGTTTTTTTAATGTAAGTTATAACGAGTACATAGTATGTATAATTACTGTATATGTGTTATTTTCCTCTATTTAGTGAATACTGGGGTGACCCCATCTTTGCCAGCGTTCTAGTACGTGAACATTATTTGTGAAGAAACTAATCACTTTCATTACCTGAACTTTAACAGTTAAATGAAGTAAGAGGCCTTCGCGCCAGAATTAATTCTTCCAGAATAACTCTTCAGTACAGTTCAGCCCGTTGTGGCAAGCAAATATCAGTAACATTCCGACAGAGTTTTTTTGACTAGTATTGTGGTGACCAAATATAGTACCTTCCTGAAAGTAGACACCGATCTGACATTCCTTAAATTCTAGAAACCAAAGCTAATGACATTGTGCTCTGCTAACTTTCGTGCCTGGACAAATTTTATGTGACTTAATCAGACATTCGAAAAATTAGAACACCCAAGGAATCGTTCCCTGAGACAGAGAGTTCAGTACGTCTTTTGGAACTGGGGATTTCTTGGTCGATGACTGCATTTTCGGGTCTGTGTGAAGGTCCTAGAATTTATTATGTTCCCAGAGGCAGCGAGCAAAGTTGTAAGTATAAATGTGAGCACATGGCCATGGCTGAATGAATGAGTGTACGCAGGTCAGAGTGTTATTTTACCGTTGTATATTGTCACCCATTTGCTGTCTTAATTTTTTTTAATCTGCAGAATTTGTTGCTATTGCTAGAGTTTTCTTTTTTTTTTTCTTAGGCTAAATCAGATTATTCAACTCTGTTCATACATTTACGAGGAAAAAAAAAAGAAAAACTCTTAGACTCAAACCCTATGTATCTATAACTCTTTGGGCCATCATCTGTTCTCTTAACGGGGCTGTGGGCTAAACCTAGAGTTAAGATTCTAACGGGCTATCATCCTTGTAGCATTTTCTTGAATTTTATGACTATTTGTATATGCTTTTCCTTGATGTATTTCTTTGGTGTTGTGAGAAGATTTTAAATGATAATTAAAATCTCTCTTGAACTTAGAAATCGTGTTGGTCAGCTCGTTCTAAAATATATATATATATATATCATTGTTATAGTTTTCCCACGTCTGTGTGTTTAACTGTCGTCACGTGTATGTGCGTGCCCGTGAGTAGATAGAAATATATGTAATATATATATATATATATATCTGTGTTTAGACTGTCTGACGCCTTAAAAGCTGTCGTAGAGGATAGGTGAAAGAGAGAAGATTTCCTCGATTTTTTTCAGAGACAGCCTCTTTATCACAGTCTATCATCTCACTTGTGGAAATTCTATTTTTTTTACTAACTCTCACTGTGTCTATCACCTATTCTAACCTATTCAGAAGAGACCAACCCAAGTCTTAATTCCCCTATCCAAATATCTACGACAAATGGGGTCTCGCCCGACGGATTTTTGAACTTAGAATAGGAAGACGAGTACGACAAATGTGGGCTCGTTTCCGGTTTTTGAACTTAGAATAGGAAGACGAGTACGACAAATGTGGACTCGTCTATCTGGATTTTGAACTTAAGATTCTTTATTCTGAAATAGAGCAAGAGTTTGATGTCTTGTGAGTTGATATATTTTTAAATAATTTATCCCCTAGACTAACGATCTGTTTACGAGCGTGCTGACCACACAAACTGATAAGTTTTTTTCCACAGCATTTGAGTAATATACATTTGAGTTACAGGTGGATTTCGTCGGAATATATGTTATTTGCTGATTTGTAATACTAAACGCTGGTAAAGTGGTGAGTGTATAACATTCACTGGGTTTTGAAGAAGTAGGTGTTTGAGCAAAAGCTAAGGAGTGCGTTTCGGACTATTTGTCCAGATTAATTGCCTCCCTTACCCTAACTGTCTTCAGGGGTGAACTTGATAGTGGATTTAAAAATTTTGGGATTTTTTTTCTCCTTAAATTTTTGCAATAATTATTTTGCTTCCACTGTAGCAACTTATTTTTCAGAAGTAATCTTAACTACCATTTAGTTGGCGTAGTCGCGTTTGCATTAGGTGCTTTATTGCCGATTAATAGCAGCGATAGTTAGATTTTATTTTGGAGGAGGTATCCCAGGGTTAAGCATATCATCTTTTATTTGGTATTTTCTCGCAAGTGGTAGGAACCAGTGTATCCTTTTTCCTATTTTCTTTCTCCACTAGTCTCAGTCACTGACATAATATGGCCGAGAGGGCAAAGCTTAGACAACTCCTCAGGGACGAAGCGAGAGAGGAGGGACTGGAAGGCGAAGAAGCGAAAGCTTTTGTCAGAGACGAACTTGAGAGATACGATGCGGAGAGGAAAGCAGCTGAAGCTAAAGAGGAAAAAGAAGAACTAAGGAGGAAAGAAGAAGCAGCGGAGAGGAAAGAAGCGGAAGACCGGCTATTACAGCAGAAGAAGATGGACGAGGAAATGGAAATTCGCAGGATGCAGCATGAGGAAAGAGAGAAGGAAAGACAGCATGAGGAAAGAGAGAAGGAGAGACAGCATTTGGAAAGAGAAAATGAGCAACGACGACAGCATGAGTTGGCTCTTAAGGCTCTAGAAGACCAAAGTCTTGGTGCTACCTCTACCTCCAGCAATGGAGAGTCTTCTCCTCATTCTTCCTTAACTGATCCTTCTAACACTCAATCTCTTCAACTCAACGCTATGTCCTTCACTCTTGAGTCTTTCCCTTGTCCTAATGAGAAGATTGACACATGGTTGGAAAAATTTGAGAAAATTGCAACTTTGTACGATTTAGAGAGGTCGCGTTGGTGTATGAAACTTTCCCAGGCCCTTAAAGGTTCTGTTTACGATGTTTATTCTAAACTGGAAAGTGGCCAACAAGACAACTATGATCTGTTGAAGAAAGCGTTACTGGAGCGCTTCGAAATGAACGCTCGCAAATTTTTGCAACTGTTTCGCAACAGCCGGAAAGAGAATTCTGAAACTTTTCAGCAGTTCTCGTCTCGTTTGAAGGGTTATCTGACAAAGTGCCTAGAGCTCTCGCAGCTCCCCTCTACCTATGAAGGTCTGGAGGAATTTGTTTTAACAGAACAAATAAAGAACACATTGTCTGCAGATACCCGGAGATTTCTAGCTGAGCAGGGAGCAGAACAACTTGAAGACATCTTAGAGAAGTCTGAGCGTTACCATAATGCGCTGGCTGAACTACCGGCCACTAAGCGGAAACCGACAGAGGAGCATTTTCGAAAAAATAATCTAGAGCAATCTTCCCAGGCTTCTAACCAAAATAACCACAGAGAAACTGGATCTCAAAACCCCCCTCCTGAAAAATCCAATTTCTACAAAACCAAGTACCCCAACCACCCCAAACAGTCTGATCAACCCGACCGCCCTACATGGCAGCGCAGCCAGAAAGGACAAGGTGGCAAAGGGAGAACCTCTGAGCACGGGACATATGATCAGACCGAGCACACCGAGCCTAAACGCATCGGATGCTTATTAACAGTCTCGCAAGGCGGAATTATTGACAGTGATTCCCAACCTGCTGGGGATTGACCCTCAACGCGAGATACTGTTATTTTGAACGGTTCTCAGACTTCTTGTTTATTTGACACGGGGCTTTCTTATGATTGCATTGTCGCCAGAAACCTGGTCAAACCCGGTCAAGAGACAGCAGAGACCGTCCAACTTTTATGGAGTTCGTAAGAGTGATGCACCTACAGCGCTTCCCATCGCATTGGTGGAGATACACTCTGACTTTGTCAGAGGTGTGATCAAAGCAGCTGTTATGGATGATCCCATCTACCCAGTCATACTTGGCGGTAGATACGTGTGTATTGGTAAACCGGAAGAGCCGATTGTGGCAGCAGTAACTACAAGAGGGCAAACCAAGAAGGAACGGGAGCCTGCGCCTAATTTGTTACCCATGGAACTTAAAGAAGCGCAATACAAGGACCCTACTTTGGCACCCTGCTTTAGGAAACTGCCCATGGCTAAGGAACCCAAACAGCACGGGGACATTTTTTCTAAGGATGGCGTACTTTATCGCAGAACGGGCAAGCCTGACCAAGGTTACAACCAGCTCCTAGTACCGAAACAGTACAGAAGCCAAATCCTAGAAATGGGACACTCTCTTCCCTTCAGCGGACATATGGGACAGAACGCCACAAACCAACGGATAACCACTCATTATTGGTGGCCAGGAGTAAATACTGATGTTATCAGATATGTTAAATCCTGTGCCCAGTGCCAACGTTTGCCACCCAAGCAACGGGCACCCCCAGTCTCTTTGGGTGAAATGCCAATAATTGGGACACCATTCGAACGGGTTGTGATCGACATTTTAGGGCCTTTCCAAAGGACTAAAAGAAGGAACAGGTTTATCCTGACCTTAGTCGATACATGCACTTTATGGGCAGAAGCTATACCGCTAACATGCGCAGATGCCAAGCATGTCGCAGAAGCCCTCGTGCAGATTTTCACTCTGTTGGGATTCCCTCAACAAGTGTTGACGGATAACGGATCCCCATACCGAAATCTGTTGATGGATGAGATTGTGAAGATCTTGAGGACCCAACACATCCACACTAAGCCATATACTCCGGCCGGAAATGGGCTCGTGGAACGTGCTAATGGAAACCTCAACATGATGCTAAGTAAACTGGCACAAGTGAAACCTGAAGATTGGGATCTTTGTATTCTTGGAGCTTTATTTGGCTACAGAGAATCTCCTCATACTTCCAAAGGATTTCCGCCAGCTACACTCTTATTCGGCAGACCCATTAAGGGCCCGCTTGAAGCCTTACTTCAGTCTCTGACAGATGAGAAGGCTGATGAGACAGTTGTCTCAGCCAGTAAATATGTGTCGGTTTTAAAGGAAAGGTTGAAGCTAGGGTGGGACCTAGCAACGACTAACTTTAAGCGAGCACGCACAAAGCACGCTAACCGATACAGGAAAGTCACGAAAGAAAGAGAACTAGAAGCAGGAGAGAGAGTTTTGGTGTTACTCCCTACCGGAAACAACCAACTGAGGATCGGGTGGCAAGGGCCGTTTACCGTCCTGAAAAATATTTCTAAGGCTAACTACCAGATCTCTATTCAAGGAAAGGAGAAGGTTTTCCATTTAAATCTCTTAAAGAGATACTTGGAAAAACAAGTGCCGACCTCCGACCATCTCCTGACGATCGCCAAAGCTGACGAAGATGATGATAGTGGCAGGGATATTCCACCGCAATCACACGAAATCTTTGAAAAATGTCAGAAGCGGCGACGCTCTTTCAAGCGCGCATGGGAGACATTCCAGAGAAAGGAAACTTTGGGAGTAGGCTTGAGTAGGAATTGGACAGAGATGGAGGGGGAGATGAGAGGGAAGAAGACAGACACCCCGAAGCTACGGTTATAGGAAATTTAATTCCATAACGTAGACATGGAGTGCTTCCATATCTTAAAGGGGGGACGTCCTGTCACGTAGGTCTTATGTTCATTAAATTGCCTAGATCTTCTTCCTATTCTCTCACCCGGATCCTTTTAAAATTATTATCTGTCTTTACCTTTTTCCGGTATTTTTCGCATCATTCGTTTGCGAAATATATTTCCTTCCTAATTCGCAAACTTTACCTGTTTCTTTTCTCAAAACTGAGAATCGCACTAGCATTCTATTACATAGATGTCAGTTAGACGAGAAGTGTTATAATGCATTCCGTCAGACCGGAGAGCCGACAGCTGTCTGCAGTTTCCCCGGGGACAGTGTTTTCTACGGCTGAGTTCTGGGCCTGTAGTGTGAAAATTCACTCCGCGGGACATGGCAAGCAGACTGAGTGTCTGCATTTTTCAGTAAACCGCGAGCGTTTCGTCTAATAGCTCCGACGAAGCGTGATAATCGCCCATGCCTTGTAGACGGTTGTCTGAGATTTGCAACTGTCACGCGCATTTCTCGGTCACTTGTGGCAGTTACGTCACGCGTTAAGCTGACGTAGGTGTTTTACACGTAAAAGGGGAGATGATTTCGGAGTTTGAGAAATGTGGGATTGTTTGCCCCTGTTTTCAAATATCCACCCAGGAGCTGAAATCTGATTTCATTTCAGTCTTCAACATTTTCAGTAGACGGAACACGCGTGCTAGCGAATGAAGCTTGTATAGCGAATTTCATAGTTCTCGTCAGATTTCTGACGAGCTTCTAACTACCTATCTAGTGAATTATCCTAGTCGTGGTGTTACCGTAGTTCTGGGGTGAGATTAATACATTATATCTAGAATTTTGTGAAGTGATAAAGTGTTAAGTCGCTTATTTCATATTTCACTAGTTAGATTTTGCGCAGAGTGCCAAATTTATATAGTCTGTATTATTTTCTAGTGACGTGTTTCAGTGGAAGGCAGAACCAATTATAATTTCTAGCATTAAACAATAATGTAGCTATAATGAAGTTAATTTTACTGCTAAGTAATCAGACGAGATCATATTTTTCTAAACTAACTTCTAAATGCTAGAAGCATCATGAGATGTTGACGGAACACGCACGTGTTCCTAAATTCATGAGGATTGATGATTTAAAAAAAAATATAACTTACTTTACGGGAAGTTTAAATATAAGTCAAGCGGTCGGCTTGCTTTTTTAATGTAAGTTATAACGAGTACATAGTATGTATAATTACTGTATATGTGTTATTTTCCTCTATTTAGTGAATACTAGGGTGACCCATCTTTGCCAGCGTTCTAGTACGTGAACAATATTTGTGAAGAAACTAATCACTTTCATTACCTGAACTTTACCGGTTAAATGAAGTAAGAGGCCTTCGCGCCAGAATTAATTCTTCCAGAATAACTCTTCAGTACAGTTCAGCCCGTTGTGGCAAGCAAATATCAGTAACATTCCGACATAGTTTTTTTGACTAGTATTGTGGTGACCAAATATAGTACCTTCCTGAAAGTAGACACCGATCTGACATTCCTTAAATTCTAGAAACCAAAGCTAATGACATTGTGCTCTGCTAACTTTCGTGCCTGGACAAATTTTATGTGACTTAATCAGACATTCGAAAAATTAGAACACCCAAGGAATCGTTCCCTGAGACAGAGAGTTCAGTACGTCTTTTGGAAATGGGGATTTCTTGGTCGATGACTGCATTTTCGGGTCTGTGTGAAGGTCCTAGAATTTATTATGTTCCCAGAGGCAGCGAGCAAAGTTGTAAGTATAAATGTGAGCACATGGCCATGGCTGAATGAATGAGTGCACGCAGGTCAGAGTGTTATTTTACCGTTGTATATTGTCACCCATTTGCTGTCTTAATTTTTTTTAATCTGCAGAATTTGTTGCTATTGCTAGAGTTTTCCTTTTTTTCTTAGGCTAAATCAGATTATTCAACTCTGTTCATACATTTACGAGAAAAAAAAAGAAAAACTCTTAGACTCAAACCCTATGTATCTATAACTCTTTGGGCCATCATCTGTTCTCTTAACGGGGCTGTGGGCTAAACCTAGAGTTAAGATTCTAACGGGCTATCATCCTTGTAGCATTTTCTTGAATTTTATGACTATTTGTATATGCTTTTCCTTGATGTATTTCTTTGGTGTTGTGAGAAGATTTTAAATGATAATTAAAATCTCTCTTGAACTTAGAAATCGTGTTGGTCAGCTCGTTCTAAAAAATATATATATATATATATATATATATATCATTGTTATAGTTTTCCCACGTCTGTGTGTTTAACTGTCGTCACGAGTATGTGCGTGCCCGTGAGTAGATAGAAATATATGTAATATATATATATATCTGTGTTTAGACTGTCTGACGCCTTAAAAGCTGTCGTAGAGGATAGGTGAAAGAGAGAAGATTTCCTCGATTTTTTTTTCAGAGACAGCCTCTTTATCACAGTCTATCATCTCACTTGTGGAAATTCTATTTTTTTTTTACTAACTCTCACTGTGTCTATCACCTATTCTAACCTATTGAGAAGGGACCAACCCAAGTCTTAATTCCCCTATCCAAAAATCTACGACAAACAGTATTGTTAGGGTATATTTTTTTACCAGCCAGTATAGCACTTATCAGAGATGACCTGGTATATTATAGGGGGAAGGAAACGGTTGTATTATACCTAGGTGTACAAATTATTGGATGTATTCATGTATTGAATCAGAAAGAATGTTTTGCAAGCACACACCTGTCTTGTCTCGCTATTGCTAAATAATACTGAGCCATGTTGTCATTCATCCTACATGCAGGCATCTGAGACACGCTCAACTCATATACACTAGAAATAGGTGGGCTTGATGACAGAAATTAGCCCCTATTTTTCATTGTTACAGGTTTTATTCGTGTCATCCAACCTGAGGTCGTATGTTCAGATCAATCCAGCTGCCTGGAACTTCGCAGGAGCATAGTGGTTGTATCGGAGCTACATCCTTAGTCCCCCTCAGTCTTGTGTTGGCTAAAGGAAAGATCATCAGTGGGTGTTGTGTGCATCAAATTAAGAAGGACAGAACTGTTTCAAGAGATGAGAAACATTAGTACCATTTCCGTCGGCAATTGTGAGCTATTAACTGTCTATGAAGAAAAAGTGATTTAGCGTAGTGAGAGACAAGATTAACAGTACAGCTGATAAATTTTCTGTAATTGATTAACAGCACAGCTGATATATATATATAATTTTGTTCCTATAATTGGAAGGCTTGTTGTAATATATATATATATATATATATATATATATATATATATATATATATATATATATATATATATATATATATATATATATATATATATATATATATATATATATACTGTTCAAAAAAAAGAAACGCATAGCTATCCGAGGGCGCGTTTTTATGAGTTTGTAAGTAAAGTTTTGTGCTAGGGTATATAAAAACCAGCCTCAAATGTTCTTTACAGTGTCAAATGCACGTGTTGACCTGAATTGCGTTCGTTTTTGTAATCGTTACAACGCAGTGGTCAATAGTGTTTATGACGCAATTTTTGACCACAGCTCATGTTGCGCGCATGTGAAAGCAACAAAATTTGGGATGAACACTATTCACTGACTACGCAACTGAAACCCTATAAAAGGATAACGCTACACACACAAAAATTCAGTTCATTTTCAATCAGACATTTATGGCGTCTCTATCGATGAATTTAAGGAACATTGCTATTGGCCGAGTGCATGCAGGCGAAAGTCAAAGTCAGGTTGCAAGGCATCTAAACGTGCATCAGAGTACCATCAGTCGACTTTGGCACCGGTTCCAAGCCACTGGTCAGTTGAAGACCCGCATCGCAGTGGACGACCCAGAGTGACAACAGCAGCGGAGGATCGCTTTATTCGGCTTCGTCACCTCAGAGACAGGTTTACAACAGCTTCCTCAACTGCACAGGCATTGCCTGCAGGACGTCATGTGTCTGATCAAACTGTCCGGAATAGACTGAATGACGCTGGACTTTGGGCACAACGACCTCACCGAGGACCTGTCCTTACGCGCCGCCATCGCCAAAATCGACTTCTTTGGGCCAACCAGCATCGTCCCTGGGCAGCTGACAATCAATGGAGACGTGTCTGGTTTAGTGACGAATCTTTCTTTTTGCTGCAGCGTCATGATAGACGGCGTAGGGTCTACCGTAGGCGAAATGAACGTTTTGCCCAAAATTGCGTTGATGAAGCTACGCCGCACGGTGGTGGAGGTGCAATGGTGTGGGTAATGATCAGTTACAACGGAAGGAGTCAATTGGTGCACATTGAAGGAGGCTTGAATGCGCAACGATACATCAATGAAATTCTTCGACCCCATGTCCTTCCACTTTTGGCTGCCCAAAGGTCTGTGTTTCCACAGGACAACGCCAGACCCCATTGTGCACGGTTGACCACGCAGTTCCTGACTATATGTAAACTTACAAATCCATTACATTCCATCTTCCAACATCCACCCTTCAGCACAAGAGTAGATAGTGTATATACTTGATAAATAAGGAAATTGTATTTGAACGACTTGTCAATTTTATAATTGTTAAGTGAAATCTGTTTCCTTGTTTAATATCACAGTTAGTTACACAGCGGGGTGGCATTTTATGACTGTCTCCACTCTACTAATTTTTTTCGAGATCAGATCATTCACAGCCGTAACTAATTTGTGATACCAGTAGTTCTCTCAAACACTGGGACTTCACCATTTTCCTGCAGAAATTCTATTTCTGTATTGTCAGTACTATACTGATCCTAGATACAAATAAAAACCTCATGCTACAAATAGTTAAAACAAAAGAAATAATTATTTAACAAAAATGCTCATCATCAGTGATGTTATGGAGGTTTAGGTAAGAGTTCAATTGGCAGCTTTATGTTTCCACTTAGCTGCCAATGAGTTTGTCTGTTCTGCTCCAGCTGATGTTTCGGTCTTTGCAGACGGAGGACTGGATCACTCACGTCTCTGGCAAATATGGTAGGGCGCAGCACGTTCCCAGAAGCGTCAGGAAGTGCTTACGAAGTTGGTCCCGCGTCTCTAAGACCCGTCTGATGATGGTGTCTAGAGTCGACTTAATGCCACTTATACCCTCACATGTTCCAGAGATAGTACCCTCAACTGGTACCACCAACTAGTATGGCAAAAAAAGAGAATAAAATACTCTCTGAGTATTGAGTTTCCCGACACATACTTATGTGCCCCCCTCTTTTCATTCCAACATCCCATCTACTTCAGAACTTTTACTCTCTCAACTAATCTTAATCCTAGTGGGCGAAAAACTATCTTTACATTTAAAATGAATAGTTTTATATATAACTTTAGTTGAAAATGTTAACAATATAGCTTGAATATGTTTATATTTACATCGGTTGAAAAGGTTGAAACTTTCATTACATTTAGAGTGAATATGTTTTACATTTACACTGGTTGAAAAAATTAATAATATAACAAGTATGTAGGCCTACATCATTTCTTTCATCATTCCCTCCCTGCTCCATATGGAACTTGGGACTACATCTGCTTTTGGTTCTTTATAAGAAACTTGCAATAAAGCAGTCGCCAGCGCTGGCAGTAGTGGTTCATGAAATCATCGTTCTACATGCTGAGGTTAATAATAAATAATAATAAATTCTTTAAGCACCAAACACGGCGCATAAGGCAGAAACCAGTGCTCTCCAGGTTGTTCGTTGTGACGCCACTCCTCTTAGCTCTTGCACATTATTTAGGCCCAACGTTCTTCCTTCTCTTATTATTGTTCTTCTGAGTGTTTCTTTTGGTCTTCCTTTTTTCCTCTTACCCTCAGGAACCCAAGTGAGCGCCTGCAGTGGTATTCTGTTGTTTTGCATTCGTAGGACATGACCGATATATGACCATCGTCTTTTCCTTATATAGTCGGAGACATATTTCTGCCTAGAGTCTTCTCTTATTTGTCGATTAGTCTTGAATTCTTTCCAACTGATGTTCATGAGTTTTCTAAGACATTTGTTCTCGAATGTATTCAGCTTGTTCTCCAATGATTTTGTTATTTTCCAACTCTCACAGCAGTATGTTAACACTGAGATAACATTTGAATTAAACAGACGAAGCTTGGTATGTATATTCAATGATCGTAATTTCCAAATGTTAGATAATCTATTGAAGGCGCTAGCTGCCAAAGCAATTCTAGTATGGATTTCTCTTGTTGTGTCACCATCCTGAGTCATTTTACTGCCTAAATAATTGAAACTTTCAACTTTCTGTAGTTTTCCCCGTTCAAGATGATATCAAAGGTCTCGTTAGAAAAGTTCATAGCTTTAGTTTTAGAGGCATTTATTTGGAGACCTATTTTAACCGAGAGATGACACAAATTATGTATTGCTTCTTGGGATTGTCTTGGTGTTGAACTTAAGAATGCTACATCATCTGCGAAATCCAGGTCCCCCAGGAATTTTCCATTTGTCCATTTTATACCCAATTGTTTATTGTGGGTATAGTTTCTCATAACCCAATCAATAGCTATTCCAAAAAGTAGTGGTGACATGCTTAGGTTGCCAGCCTCAAATGACTTGGACATCCACTAGCAAATTTCATATATTAATATTCACTTCTTCTTTGATCCTTAGCCGCCAACCGTCAAAGCTGTCAGTGGCCATCACGTCTGGTGGTGTCTTGTAGGGCAACAACAAAGTGATTCAAGTTTGCTCGGTCGGTGGCCATTCTTCGTACAGAGCCCCAACTCTGGTTCATTCTTTGCATCTCAGCCTCCACAGTCCTCCGCCAAGTTGTTTTTGGTCGGCCTCTATTTCGTTTTAATTCAGGGGTCCATAGCATAGCTGTTCTTGTGATGGCATCGGGGTCTCTTCTGAGGACATGGCCAACCCAACTCCAGCGTCTGCCAGCTATGATGGTGTGCATGTCCTCTTGCTTGCTCCGAGTAAGCAGATCTTGGTTGGTAATGGTATTCGGCCAAAAGATTCGGATAATTTTTCTTAGGCAGGTTATGTGAAAAAAGGACAATTTCGACATTTCCTTCTCTGTTACGCTGCAGCATTTCGCACCATAGTATTCACATGTCACTATATACATATTATTTCACATGTTAATAATGCAAAATATAGAATTTAAAATGTACAACTTACGCCAAATCTTCAGGCTAACAGACTGCTGGCTCAGAGAAATAGTTGAAGGCAGCTTGACGATGCCTCTTACACGTGGTCTGGGGTGTTGTTATTTTAGCAATAAGTTCCCACTTTTGACTTGGTGTTATAGTTTCCTCAGATTCCGGTTTTCCGTGTTAAAATGCTAGCGTTTTCCTGGGCTCTAAATCCTCAATATGCGCCAACAAGGCCCGGTCTGGTACTATTCTTAACTCTGGCAAGGTCTGGTTGGTTTCTTGGCGCGAGATGAATTTTCACAGTACTTTCAACAGACTAAAGTGTCAGGTTATATTGCCCCTTTTGTTCCTGGCACGTGTTGTTTACTATTAGATCAGGCCCCAATCAGACATGTAGTTATGTTTACATCCAGAGTGCCGGCCAATAATTTCAAACACGTGTGTTTAGGATGGGGTAATTCAAAATATTTCCACTAGGAAATTCTGTGCATTAATGCAAAGGTCATGACTTCCAAATATGGAATGAAAACATCCGATCACTCTCCCGGCAATGTTTACAAATCTGTAATATGTCCGCAGACGGGTAATTTATCGTCCGGCACGCCTTAGGAAAACCCAACCCTCGGTCGCTGACCGGCCCATCTGGGTATTTACCTGTGCCTAATCTTAGCAAAGCGGAGAAGCGCAAAGCAAACATGATCAATTGGCACTGAAGGGAGTGTAAAATTAATAAGAAAATAGCTAATAACTGCTTGATAGCAGAGAAAGAAATGGGCGACCACGGAAATTGCAAGTAGTTTAGTACACCAAAATTGTTACCAAATACTGCCGGAGAGGAAAAGAGGTCGATCCAACAATTATGTGACAGTTATTGTCATGTAAGCCCCGCCATGTTTAGCGACGGTTCTGCCCTTTACTCCAGCAGAGCCCTACCCAGATTTATCATTACGGATTACAGACCAATCAGTGTACACAAGGGCATCATCATCCCCAGCATGATTATTTATCAGCTGATCAATTACCAGCTGTGCCCTCCCATTGGCCCAAGCTCTGCACTCTCTAAAAAGGTTGTTGATGGCTGGTAGTTCGTCCAGTTCTCACCTGACTTACTCCACTATTCTCCTTTGTATATATTTTCAACTGTGGTCACCCGTCTAATAGTTGCCTCTGCCTTTCGCCATCCATGACATCTCCCTCTTTATTCTTGCTCTTTTGATGTCAGCAACGGCCCCGTGCAGGGGGTGCCTCTTGTATGTGATTACTCGCATATAAGCTTTTGCCTGGGCCATCGCATATCTTGATCTAATTGACAGTAATCCAAGCATGTGCCGCAACGTGACAATGGGGTATTTCGCGAACAGCCCAAGACTATACGCTTCCCTTCATTTTGAATGCGCTCCAGTCGGTCACATTGTGTTACTAACAGCGTGAGCATTCCCAGCCCATACTCGATTACCTATATGATTAGCTGATGATACAGTAGAAATAGTAATCTCTACTCCAGGTGCGCTGCGGCTAATGTTTTTAGGGTTGCCAGACCTCTTCTACACTTCTGTATGATGTGATCAACATGGTGCTTATACGAGAGCCCGCGATCAAATGTTACTCCAATGTACTTTAGCTTGTCTTGCCTTATAATTTTCTGCCTAATTTAAACACCTCATGTAGTGTTCTGTTTATGCTCTTGACGTTTTCCTGTTTATCAGAGCCAGCTCTTAGTCAAAAAGGCATGCACACCATCCTTGCGGGCAGACACTGAAACTGGGTTGTTCACGACCTCAAAAGCGACCCTGACACCATCACCAGAACTGCTATACTATGGACCCCAGAAGGACGGCGAAAGAGAGGCAGACCAAGGACAACCTGGCAGAAACAGTGAAGGCTGAGATGCAAAGCATGAAAAAGAGTTGAGGCACGGCACAAAGGATGGCCACCGACAGAGCTAAATGGGGACAGTTTGTTGCTGCCTACAAGACGCCACTAGGCGTGATGGCCAGTAACTGCTTTGTCAGTCAGCGGCTAAGAATCCAAGAAGAAGAAGCAGAGTCAGTCCTGTAAACGAGAATGTCATCTACAAAGGTCAAAGTTCGTCCCAGCCCTGTTGGCTGAATGATGGTTACATTTGTGGTGCAGATGTTAAACAGCATCGGTGATAGTCGTGAACCTTGGGATATTCCCGGGAAATTACGCATTGGTTCTAATGCCCAGGTTCTCAAGCAAATGAAACTGATCTCTCGGTTAAGGCAGCTGCTATCCATCTTGTTAGCCAAAGATTAACATCGCAAGCCATTGCACAGTTAATTAAGGTTTCAAAGTTCCCATTTTTAAAAGCATCCTCTATGTCAATCGCTACTGCAACCGTTCCTCGTTTACCCAGGAACCCCTCGTACAATAAGCAAATATTTCAGCGTTAACCCTTGTTACTTTCATGGGCCTATAGCTTCCCATCCTATCAGGGAGGATTTGTGCATTTTCGAGGTGGTTCATTATTTTTCTCGCTACGATCTTTTCTTGTAATTTACCGCAGCCATTCTGGAGTATGATAATTCTATAGCTGCTGAGAAGTGTGGAGTCTTTACCAGGTTTAGGAAGTGGCCGTAGGTAACGATGTAGCCAGTCTTCCTGCACCTCTGCATTCTGTATGCTTGTGTTGAAATCACTCATCACATTCATAATACGTGTGTCATTCATGGAACTGTTTTGTAAAGTGATACTGTACACCATCAGGACCCGGGGCAATGTTTCTACTGTTTGCCAAAGTGCACACAGCGTCTTCTTCGGATATAACGCCAAAATATTTGTCGCCTCTTCTGTCGCTTTCCAGGACGCGGTCCTTTTAGTAAACCTTCTGGTACCCCTAATCAGTATGAGAGGAAATGAATTCTAGAGTTTAACTTGCATATCATCATCATCATCATCATCATTACCACCAACACTACAACCACTGTCATCATCATCATCACCACCACCACTTTCATCATCACCTTTCAGCTCCCCAAGGAGCATAGGACTTCAACAAACTTATGCCAAGTCTTCCTGTCACGTGCCATCAGCTCAAGGTCTTTTCATGTCTTCTTCATCCCCTTCATGTATGTCTCCAGTTCTCTTCTCCATGTGTTCTTTGTTCACCCTCTACCTCTCTTACCCTGGGGTTTCCAGAACAGGGACTGCCTTGTGATGCTATCGACAGGTTTCCTCAATGTATGTCCTATTCATCTCCAGCGTCAACGAACGAACAGATGGACAAAAGGATAGAGAGAGAGAGGAGGGCTGAAAATCAGGAACGCATGCAACACGCGTCGCGCGGTTCACAAATGCTGCCATCACGCGTGTAAGTCTACATGCACTAATTTTTTTTCAGACGGACAGTGATAAAATACACTACCCTTTCCCAGAGTTAGGTTTATAAATCATAAAAAAACTCTTATTAGAAAAGATAACATTAGATGGGTTTACGGTTGAGAACATAACAGTACCCAGACAGCACATCTTCGAAACAGGAGGTAGAAGAAATTGCATATTTTGAATGCAGCCACGTAGCTCCTTTAAATTTGTATTTTTGGGTTCCTTAGGGCTTGCTGACAAATAATATGTAAAACGTTACGCAAATAGTCCAGGAATTAATAAATTATACCCAAAATAAAATATTGGGGGTGCCTGACAGCATAAAATCATTTCTGCTCATAAGATTTTTTTTTAACGTGTTTGAAAAAAATTTACGTTACAGAAATAGCCTACCATGTAAACTCCAAATTGATTGGAGCGCAACAAATGAAAGCCTAACCACGATTGGTCGGGCTATAAATACTATCTTGGTTGTTAGGGGAAACGGGGAAAGGTAACATTTTTTCAAACACTTGTCGAAACGGGGCTCATTGGTCAGACTCGCTGATATACACACTTGGGAGCGTTAGTTCGAAACCACTTGTTTAAAATAGCTTGATAAAGCATCAGTGCGTTGAAGCCAGCTTATATTTTGCTCAATAAAAGCCTGGAAGATAAGCAGATGGAAATTTGTGCCAGTTTGTGCCAGAATTCATTGCTAATCAACGTATCTGTGTTTATTCGTATGAATTGTGGTAAGCTTGAACCATTCAATATCTTTTAATGAAAATTGAATGTGAATTGTTGATTTATGCCTGTATATATATGTGTAGTTCAGTGGCCAACGTGAGGTAAAGCCTGTAATGCTCCAGCCTGAACAGAGGGTGTCGGAGAGAAGTAAAACGGCATGGAATGGCCAAACAGTACACTGACACCTGGATGATTGACTAGAAAGAAATAATGCTGGAAGTGCAGAGGCGTAGTAACCATTAAGAAGGGTAATACTGGAATAAAGTATTTCAAATGAAGCTGACAGTTGGCCTAATGCTCTGAACTCAATGTTTGTGCTGTGTTGTGATCAATGTAACAAGAGAGTTTATGTTAGTTATGAAGTAGAAGGTACATCCTTCTTGATTTCAGGGACAGTGGTCTTGATGGTACTGAGCAGCACCTGGTCAGAGCTTTGCTGAATCCAGTGTCGGACAGCATACTCCTTGGTCCTTTTAGCTATCAGTGAGGTGTCTCCAGAGCCCAGAGGAGAATTCGAGCAGAGGAGTCCTTTCCTGCCGCCATCACGCCAGATAAGCTAACTTGGCCAGCTGAGCTCAACATTATGTCCCCTCATCTTGAACGGACTTTGTAAAATTAACATTAAGAGGGGAATTTACTTGTCTTAAAATCAGGAACTGTGAACATCTCCAATCCTAGTCCCTAAAGACAAACTATTGAAGTCATGATGACAAATACCAACAGAGCTTGAACAAAACAAAACCAGTATTACCTCATTTTACTACTACACAACTGACACACATAGAACATTTGTAATAATATATGTCACTACAATATTCATATTAAATACATTCTGTACATAACTTGTAATTTAAATTGATTGTGATTCCTGGTTCCCTTGTAGTTGAATCAGGACACATATTCATTCATGCCAGTAATGAATACATATTGTTATTTGAAAGTTTATCAGTGACTCTTTTAAGATATCTTTGTAGAGTGTTATATGTATGTGAGTGTCACAGTGTTGTCAAGAGTAGTGGATTAAATTAAATTGTTTATCTGTCTGTTGTTGTGACTTACACTTCATCATACACATACCCTAGACACATAACGTAGCATCACACTATTCCAGAATAATTCTGACTGAGATATATAGATATGTGGTAGCAAGTAAGGTTATCTATAATACACTACTCTTAATAGATATAGATACCTTCACAGCTGATCTCAGTCAGTACACTAAGTTCCCTATAAGTATTTATAACATCCCACTTCACCACATATATTGGGGTCTCGCTCTTGGGATTTTGAATCTTTAACTATTAAAAATATTGGGGGTAATTCACTTCAGGGAATATAAGAATTAAAAGGTATCCTTGGGTGGAATTAAATAAGGTTGAGCTCACGGTGCCTGTGTTGTCCATTAGATATATAGTTAGAAATTGAATTGTTGGGTAGACATTATAAAAATTTACCTGATAGACAATGGCGGACCTGGCCAAATTTCGATCTGCTGCGGTTCAGACTGCAAAAGAGTTAGGATTAGATGGGCAAGTTATGGTTGCCTATGTCACAACGGAATGTGACAAATTTATTGAACGCGAAGAAAGAAGATTAGAAAAAGAAGCCGAAAGAAGGTTAGAGGCTGAAAGGGAAATTAAGAAGTTACAATTTGAAGCTGAGGCTGAGACTAAGAGGTTGCAAGCTGAGGCTGAGACTAAGAGGTTGCAGATTGAGGCTGACAAAGAGGCTAAGAAATTGGAAGCAGAAAGAGAAGACAAAAGATTAGCTGCAGAAAGAGAAGAGAAGAAATTAGCTGCAGAAAGAGAAGAGAAGAAATTAGCTGCAGAAAGAGAAGAGAAGAAATTAGCTGCAGAAAGAGAAGAGAAGAGATTAGCTGCAGAGAGGGAAGCAGAAAAGGAGGAGAAGAGATTACAAAGGGAACATGAGTTACGACTAAGGGAGTTTGAGTTTCAAGGCCATGCTCCTGAAAATGGTGCCAGTCCCTTTGCCTCTGATGCTACGGTTACTCAGGGAGCCTCGACCTCAGCTATGAACTTTCATTTAGATCATTTTGTTGAGAAAGACGATGATATTGAGAGCTATATAAATAGGTACGAACTATTAGCTACCACGTATGGGTTAGAGAGAGAAAGGTGGAGCTTAAAGTTATCTCAGGGACTTCGTGGGGCAGCTTATGAAGTTTTTGCAAAAATGAGCAGAGGTGATCAGGAAAATTATGACATGCTAAAGCAGGCTCTTTTGTTAAGGTATGAAAAGAATGCAGAGTTTTACAGGAAAAAATTTAGGAATGCTAAACTACTGTCAGGTGAAACCTATCACCAGTTCTCTGCACGAATAGAGACATACTTGGAGAAATGGACTTCTCTGGGGAAAACCCAAGATCTTAAGGAAATGGTCCTTATAGAGCAACTAAGAGAGTCCATGGCTCCAGACCTGAGAAAATTTCTCATGGAACAAGGTGCAGAGAGGCTGGGTGAGTTGCTAAATGTTGCTGAAAGGTATCAAGCAGCTCAAGCAGAGGTAACAGGTAATAAAAAGAAACAGGTGGATAACTTTAGGGCACCACAGAACTTTAATAAATTTGATCCTAGGGATCAAAATAAAGGTAAGCACCAATTTGATAGGCCACGGTATGAAAATAAAAATAAATTCCCACAATTCGATGAAAGGAAATATAATGAAAGAAAATCTTTCAACCAAGGAAAAAGGTGGTGTAAGAATTGTCAGATGGACAATCATGACACTGACCGTTGCAGAAGGAAACCTGTGTATATGGCAACCCTTCAGGTCAGGTCGACCTCAAGACAGGAGGAGGATATTATGTTAGATACCACTCCAGAAGAGATGAGGAAGGCACAGGCTGGGGATAAAACACTCAAGCCTTGTTTCAGAAAATTGTCAACTTGTCATACAACTCCAGGCAAGGGAGATTTTTACATGAAAAAACAAGTTGATGTATAGGAAGGCCGGAACTAGATCCCATGGTCACGGACAGCTGGTTCTTCCAAAAAGATACAGGACAGAATTAATAAGGAGCCTACATGTGAAACCAGATGGGGACCATGAGAAGATAGGTACCATCATTCAAAAGGTGGCTCACAATTATTATTGGCCCAAAGCAAGATGGGACATTGAGAATTTTGTAGAAAGGTGTAGCATAGCACATGAGGGAACACCCACAAGTGGGAACATGGATCAGGACCTGGACACGCCCCGGAGCAAAATTAGGCCTGATAATAAAAAGAAAAATAGATTTGATAAAGTGGACCAAATGGAATGGGAAGCCCCTTTTCACGGACAAGCTTCACTTAACTGTTTTACAATGGCCACTATGCGGAGAGTGCAAAAGGATGTCTTACCCCAGGATAAGCCGACAATCCCTCAATCGGACTTAAACAAACTGGAGGAAGAGGATGTAGAGAGGAAATCTCTCATCAAGAATTTTAAGTGGGGAGAAAGCCCCAAAAGAAAAATTGGTAGCGGTCGTTTTGTGAATGAAAATTCTGGGAGGAAAAATCATCACTATAAAGCTTCGAGTGGAAGAGACCATACCGGTGCATGGACAAATAAGTCCACACAATTAAAGGTCCATATGTAGCTATGTTAAGAACGTGGACTGATGAAAAGGCAGAGGAAAACATTACATCTTCATACCAATATGTGAATGAGCTGACCACTCGTTTAAAAACTGGCTGGAAACTTGCCAATGAAAATTTGAAACAAGCCAGGAAGAAACATGCTGCCTAGTATAACAGGAAGGCGAAAGACAGAAATTTGGCTGTGGGAGAGAAAGTACTGCTTCTTTTGCCCGGGAGTCAGAATAAGTTACAAATTGGATGGCAGGGTCCATATACAGTTCTAGAGAAGGTGTCTAGAACAAATTATAAGATAGATAAGAAGGGGAAAGAAAAAAATCTATCATGTGAATCTCCTGAAGAAATATTTGGAAAGAGAACATCAGGAAGAGACACACTTGTTGACCTTGTCCATCGCCATGGAGATGAAAAAAGGAACCACTTTCATCATTTGAATATCCATTACACCCCTGTGAGACAGCAGCACAGGTGAAAATCAGTACACATTTAACGAAAACTCAGAAAGAGAGAGTGCAACAGGTTCTAAATAATCATGCAGAGGTGTTAACAGACCGACCAGGGCATACAAACCTATTGGAATATGATATGAAACTCATAGACCCCACACCTGTCTGTATGAAACCATATTCGATTCCGTTTGCTAAGGAAAAAGCTTTGAAGGAAGAGATAGACTATCGGTTGAAGGAAGGAATTATTTCGCACAGTGAGTCTTCGTATAGTTCCGGGGTGGTACTCTTAAGGAAGCCCTCTGGAGAACATAGACTCTGTATAGATTACAGGAGACTGAATGCTATTACAGAAGGACAGGTGGATCCATTGCCGGATACAAATCAGCTGTTTGCCAGACTAAATAAAGCTAAATATTTCTCAAAAGTGGATCTGAGTAAAGGATACTATCAGATTCCAGTAAAGCCTGAGGTTAGACCATACCTAGCTTTTAGTACCTCAGAAGGACACTATGAGTTTAATAGATTGCCATTTGGATTGAAGAATGCGCCTAGTGTCTTCTCTAGAATGATGAGAAAATTATTGGATCCTCTGAATAATCCCTGTATAACAAATTTTATGGATGATATCCTTATAGCAACAGAAACATTTGAGGAACACATTGACTCTCTGAACATGCTGTTTACTCGACTTAGGGAGGCAAATTTAACAGCCCGACCAACCAAATGTTGCGTTGGATGTAAAGAATTGGAATTTTTGGGACACACAGTTTATCAGGGAAACATGACCCCTGACCCAAAGAACTTAGAGAAACTACAGAAAGCCCCGAGACCACAAACCAAGAAGGACGTGAGATCCTTTGTCTCATTATGTGGTTTCTACCAGAAGTATATCAAAAACTTTAATTCCATATGTGCACCTTTAACGGAATTGACACGTAAAGGACATCCAGATCGCATTACATGGACACCACAATGTGAAATGACTTACCAAGAATTGAAGGAAAAGCTCACAAGTAAACCCATTTTGAAATTACCTGACTTAAGTCAAGAATTCATAGTAAGGACGGATGCAAGTAATATTGGGCTGGGTGCAACTCTTCTACAGAAATCAGATGCATTGGATGGGGAATTAAGCCCAGTGGCATATGCTAGCAGAAAGTTGAATAAAGCTGAAATCAACTACTCAACTAGCGAAAAAGAATGTCTTGCAGTAATATGGGCAATAAAGAAATTCAATATTTATCTATATGGGAAGGCATTTAAGTTGCAAACAGATCACAAACCTTTATCGTTTTTAGCACAGGCTAAGCATGAGAACTCTAGGTTACTCCGATGGTCTTTGCTTCTGGCTCCATATAATTTTAGCATTGAGTATATATCTGGAAAAACCAATGTGGGAGCTGATTTTTTAAGCCGCCATCCGTGTGATGAGAATCACCGTAAACCCCAGAAATAATAATAAATTTCTCTATGTGTATATAGAATAAAGGACTGACATATAATGTCTGTTTTAAGAGGGGAGGTGTCATGAAATATTCTAATCCACATATATAAATTATTAGGTAAATATGAAGCCTAACAAATAAAATTAATAAAGAGAAGAGCAATGGTAAAATAACAGTGCTGTCACAAAGAATGTACTCGAAATCCCCCTTGTTTTCTGCTTCGTCTGCAAATTGTAACGCTTTCACGTTGATATAAAAGCTTACTGTATTATTACCCGCCTTCTTCAATGAAACGTGTGCTGCATTTCTAAGAAAAACATTGAGACGTACTGCGTAATGACCTAAATTAATCCTAACATTAATTATACTGCGTTACCAAAACGAACGAACAGATGGACAAAAGGATAGAGAGAGAGAGGAGGGCTGAAAATCAGGAACGCATGCAACACGCGTCGCGCGGTTCACAAATGCTGCCATCACGCGTGTAAGTCTACATGCACTAATTTTTTTTCAGACGGACAGTGATAAAATACACTACCCTTTCCCAGAGTTAGGTTTATAAATCATAAAAAAACTCTTATTAGAAAAGATAACATTAGATGGGTTTACGGTTGAGAACATAACAGTACCCAGACAGCACATCTTCGAAACAGGAGGTAGAAGAAATTGCATATTTTGAATGCAGCCACGTAGCTCCTTTAAATTTGTATTTTTGGGTTCCTTAGGGCTTGCTGACAAATAATATGTAAAACGTTACGCAAATAGTCCAGGAATTAATAAATTATACCCAAAATAAAATATTGGGGGTGCCTGACAGCATAAAATCATTTCTGCTCATAAGATTTTTTTTTAACGTGTTTGAAAAAAATTTACGTTACAGAAATAGCCTACCATGTAAACTCCAAATTGATTGGAGCGCAACAAATGAAAGCCTAACCACGATTGGTCGGGCTATAAATACTATCTTGGTTGTTAGGGGAAACGGGGAAAGGTAACATTTTTTCAAACACTTGTCGAAACGGGGCTCATTGGTCAGACTCGCTGATATACACACTTGGGAGCGTTAGTTCGAAACCACTTGTTTAAAATAGCTTGATAAAGCATCAGTGCGTTGAAGCCAGCTTATATTTTGCTAATTAAAAGCCTGGAAGATAAGCAGATGGAAATTTGTGCCAGTTTGTGCCAGAATTCATTGCTAATCAACGTATCTGTGTTTATTCGTATGAATTGTGGTAAGCTTGAACCATTCAATATCTTTTAATGAAAATTGAATGTGAATTGTTGATTTATGCCTGTATATATATGTGTAGTTCAGTGGCCAACGTGAGGTAAAGCCTGTAATGCTCCAGCCTGAACAGAGGGTGTCGGAGAGAAGTAAAACGGCATGGAATGGCCAAACAGTACACTGACACCTGGATGATTGACTAGAAAGAAATAATGCTGGAAGTGCAGAGGCGTAGTAACCATTAAGAAGGGTAATACTGGAATAAAGTATTTCAAATGAAGCTGACAGTTGGCCTAATGCTCTGAACTCAATGTTTGTGCTGTGTTGTGATCAATGTAACAAGAGAGTTTATGTTAGTTATGAAGTAGAAGGTACATCCTTCTTGATTTCAGGGGACAGTGGTCTTGATGGTACTGAGCAGCACCTGGTCAGAGCTTTGCTGAATCCAGTGTCGGACAGCATACTCCTTGGTCCTTTTAGCTATCAGTGAGGTGTCTCCAGAGCCCAGAGGAGAATTCGAGCAGAGGAGTCCTTTCCTGCCGCCATCACGCCAGATAAGCTAACTTGGCCAGCTGAGCTCAACATTATGTCCCCTCATCTTGAACGGACTTTGTAAAATTAACATTAAGAGGGGAATTTACTTGTCTTAAAATCAGGAACTGTGAACATCTCCAATCCTAGTCCCTAAAGACAAACTATTGAAGTCATGATGACAAATACCAACAGAGCTTGAACAAAACAAAACCAGTATTACCTCATTTTACTACTACACAACTGACACACATAGAACATTTGTAATAATATATGTCACTACAATATTCATATTAAATACATTCTGTACATAACTTGTAATTTAAATTGATTGTGATTCCTGGTTCCCTTGTAGTTGAATCAGGACACATATTCATTCATGCCAGTAATGAATACATATTGTTATTTGAAAGTTTATCAGTGACTCTTTTAAGATATCTTTGTAGAGTGTTATATGTTGTGGTGAAGTGGGATGTTATAAATATTTATAAGGGACTTAGTGTACTGACTGAGATCAGCTGTGAAGGTATATATATATCTAATAAGAGTAGTATATTATATATATAACCTTACTTGCTACCACATATCTATATATCTCAGTCAGAATTATTCTGGAATAGTGTGATGCTACGTTATGTGTCTAGGGTATGTGTATGGTGAAGTGTAAGTCACAACAACAGACAGATAAACAATTTAATTTAATCCACTACTCTTGACAACACTGTGACACTCACATACATATAACACTCTACAAAGATATCTTAAAAGAGTCACTGATAAACTTTCAAATAACAATATGTATTCATTACTGGCATGAATGAATATGTGTCCTGATTCAACTACAAGGGAACCAGGAATCACAATCAATTTAAATTACAAGTTATGTACAGAATGTATTTAATATGAATATTGTAGTGACATATATTAGTACAAATGTTCTATGTGTGTCAGTTGTGTAGTAGTAAAATGAGGTAATACTGGTTTTGTTTTGTTCAAGCTCTGTTGGTATTTGTCATCATGACTTCAATAGTTTGTCTTTAGGGACTATTATTGGAGATGTTCACAGTTCCTGATTTTAAGACAAGTAAATTCCCCTCTGAATAGTATTTTTATAAAGTTATTTCAAGATGAGGGGACATAATGTTGAGCTCAGCTGGCCAACTCTGCTTATCTTTAGTGATGGCGGCAGGAAAGGACTCCTCTGCTCGAATTCTCCTCTGGGCTCAGGAGACTCCTCACTGATAGCTAAAAAGACCAAGGAGTATGCTGTCCGACTCTGGATTCAGCAAATCTCTGATCAGATGCTGCTCACTACCATCAAGACCACTGTCCCTGAAATCAAGAAGGATGTACCTTCTACTTCATAACTAATTTATATTCTCTTTTACACTGATCACAATACAGCACAAACATTGCGTTCAGAGCGTTAGGCCAACAGTCAGCTTCATTTGAAATACTTTATTCCAGTATTACCCTTCTTAATGGTTACTACGCCTCTGCACTTCCAGCATTATTTCTTTCTAGTCCATCATCCAGGTGTCAGTGTACTATTTGGCCATTCCATGCGGTTTTACTTCTCTCCGACACCCTCTGTTCAGGCTGGAGCATTATAGGCTTTACCTCACGTTTGCCACTGAACTACACATATATATACAGGCATAAATCAACAATTCACATTCAATTTTTCATTAAAAGATACTGAATGGTTCAAGCTTACCACAATTTCATGGAAATAAACACAGATACGTTGATTAGCAATGAATTCTGGCACAAACTGGCACAAATTCCGTTCTGCCTATGTTCCAGGCTTTTATTTTAGCAAAAATGTGAGCTAGCTTCAACGTACTGTCGCTTTATCAAGCTTATTTGAATTAGTGGTCTCGAACTAACGCTCCCAAGTGTGTATATCAGCGAGACTGGCCAATGAGCCACGTTTCGACAAGTGTTTGAAAAAATGTTATCTTTTCCCGTCTCCCCTAACAACCAAGATAGTATTTATAGCCCGACCAATCGTGGTTAGGCTTTCATTTGTTGCGCTCCAATCAATTTGAAGTTTACATTGTAGGCTATTTCTGTAACGTAAGATTATTTTTTCAAAACGTTAAAAAAAAATCTTATGAGCAGAAATGATTTTATGCTGTCAGGCACCCCCAATATTTTATTTTGGGTATAATTTATTAATTCCTGGACTATTTGCGTAACGTTTTACATATTATTTGTCAGCAAACCCTAAGGAACCCAAAAAATACTAATTTAAAGGAGCTACGTGGCTGCGTTCAAAATATGCAATTTCTTCTATCTCCTGTTTAGAAGATGTGCTGTCTGGGTACTGTTATGTGTTCAAACGTAAACCCATATAATGTTGTCTTTTCTATAAGAGTCTGTTATGATTTATAAACCTAACTCTGGGAAAGGGTAGTGTATTTTATCACTGTCCGTCTAAAAAAAAATTAGTGCATGTAGACTTACACGCGTGATGGTAGTAATTGTGTATCGCGCGAAGCGGGTTTAGTGTTCGGCTTTCTGCCTCTCCCTTCTCTTTTTATCCCTTTAGTCCATCTGTTCGTTCGTTTTGGTAACGCAGTATAATTAATGTTAGGGTTAATTTAGGTCATTACGCAGTACGTCTCAATGTTTTTCCAAGAATTACAGCACACGTTTCATTGAAGAAGGCGGGTAATAATACAGTAAGCTTTACTATCAACGTGAAAGCGTTACAATTTGCAGACGAAGCAGAAAACAAGGGGGATTTCGAGTACATTCTTTGTGATAGCACTGTCATTTTACCATTGCTCTTTTCTTTATTAATTTTATTTGTTAGGCTTTATATTTACCTAATAATTTATATATGTGGATTAGAATATTTCATGACACTTCCCCTCTTAAAACAGACATTATATGTCAGTCCTTTATTCTATATACACATAGAGAAATTTATTATTATTTCTGGGGTTTACGGTGATTCTCATCACACGGATGGCGGCTTAAAAAAATCCGCTCCCAGATTTGTTTTTCCAGATATATATTCAATGCTAAAATTATATGGAGCCAGAAGCAAAGACCATCGGAGTAACCTAGAGTTCTCATGCTTAGCCTGTGCTAAAAACGATAAAGGTTTGTGGTCAGTTTGCAACTTAAATGCCTTCCCATATAGATAAATATTGAATTTCTTTATTGCCCATATTACTGCAAGACATTCTTTTTCGCTAGTTGAGTAGTTGATTTCAGCTTTATTCAACTTTCTGCTAGCATATGCCACTGGGCTTAATTCCCCATCCAATGCATCTGATTTCTGTAGTAAAGTTGCACCTAGCCCAATATTACTTGCATCCGTCCTTACTATGAATTCTTGACTTAAGTCAGGTAATTTCAAAATGGGTTTACTTGTGAGCTTTTCCTTCAATTCTTGGTAAGTCATTTCACATTGTGGTGTCCATGTAATGCGATCTGGAAGTCCTTTACGTGTTAATTCCGTTAAAGGTGCACATATGGAATTAAAGTTTTTGATATACTTCTGGTAGAAACCACATAATGAGACAAAGGATCTCACGTCCTTCTTGGTTTGTGGTCTCGGGGCTTTCTGTAGTTTCTCTAAATTCTTTGGGTCAGGGGTCATGTTTCCCTGATAAACTGTGTGTCCCAAAAATTCCAATTCTTTACATCCAACGCAACATTTGGTTGGTCGGGCTGTTAAATTTGCCTCCCTAAGTCGATCAAACAGCATGTTCAGAGAGTCAATGTGTTCCTCAAATGTTTCTGTTGCTATAAGGATATCATCCATAAAATTTGTTATACAGGGATTATTCAGAGGATCCAATAATTTTCTCATCATTCTAGAGAAGACACTAGGCGCATTCTTCAATCCAAATGGCAATCTATTAAACTCATAGTGTCCTTCTGAGGTACTAAAAGCTAGGTATGGTCTAACCTCAGGCTTTACTGGAATCTGATAGTATCCTTTACTCAGATCCACTTTTGAGAAATATTTAGCTTTATTTAGTCTGGCAAACAGCTGATTTGTATCCGGCAATGGATCCACCTGTCCTTCTGTAATAGCGTTCAGTCTCCTGTAATCTATACAGAGTCTATGTTCTCCAGAGGGCTTCCTTAAGAGTACAACACCGGAACTATACGAAGACTCACTGTGCGAAATAATTCCTTCCTTCAATAGATAGTCTATCTCTTCCTTCAAAGCTTTTTCCTTAGCAAACGGAATCGAATATGGTTTCATACAGACAGGTGTGGAGTCTATGAGTTTCATATCATATTCCAATAGGTTTGTATGTCCTGGTCGGTCTGTTAACACCTCTGCATGATTATTTAGAACCTGTTGCACTCTCTCTTTCTGAGTTTTCGTTAAATGTGTACTGATTTTCACCTGTGCTGCTGTCTCACAGGGGTGTAATGGATATTCAAATGATGAAAGTGGTTCCTTTTTCATCTCCATGGCGATGGACAAGGTCAACAAGTGTGTCTCTTCCTGATGTTCTCTTTCCAAATATTTCTTCAGGAGATTCACATGATAGATTTTTTCTTTCCCCTTCTTATCTATCTTATAATTTGTTCTAGACACCTTCTCTAGAACTGTATATGGACCCTGCCATCCAATTTGTAACTTATTCTGACTCCCGGGCAAAAAGAAGCAGTACCTTCTCTCCCACAGCCAAATTTCTGTCTTTCGCCTTCCTGTTATAATAGGCAGCATGTTTCTTCCTGGCTTGTTTCAAATTTTCATTGGCAAGTTTCCAGCCAGTTTTTAAACGAGTGGTCAGCTCATTCACATATTGGTATGAAGATGTAATGTTTTCCTCTGCCTTTTCATCAGTCCACGTTCTTAACAAAGCTACATATGGACCTTAAATTGTGTGGACCTATTTGTCCATGCACCGGTATGGTCTCTTCCACTTGAAGCTTTATAGTGATGATTTTTCCTCCCAGAGTTATCATTCACAAAACGACCGCTACCAATTTTTCTTTTGGGGCTGTCTCCCCTCTTAAAATTCTTGATGAGATATTTCCTCTCTGCATCCTCTTCCTCCAGTTTGTTTAAGTCCGATTGAGGGATTTTCGGCTTATCCTGGGGTAAGACATCTTTTTGCACTCTCCGCATAGTGGCCATTGTAAAACAGTTAAGTGAAGCTTGTCCGTGAAAAGGGGCTTCCCATTCCATTTGGTCCACTTTATCAAATTTATTTTTCCTTTTATTGTCAGGCCTGATTTTGCCCCATGGCGTGTCCAGGTCCTGATCCATGTTCCCACTTGTGGGTGTTCCCTCATGTGCTATACTACACCTTTCTACAAAGTTCTCAATGTCCCATCTTGCTTTGGGCCAATAATAATTGTGAGCCACCTTTTGAATGATGGTACCTATCTTCTCATGGTCCCCATCTGGTTTCACATGTAAGCTCCTTATTAATTCTGTCCTGTATCTTTTTGGAAGAACCAGTTGTCCGTGACCTTTGGATCTAGTTCCAGTCTTCCTATACATCAACTTGTTTTTCATGTAAAAATCTCCCTTGCCTGGAGTTGTATGACAAGTTGACAATTTTCTGAAACAAGGCTTGAGTGTTTTATCCCCAGCCTGTGCCTTCCTCATCTCTTCTGGAGTGGTATCCATCATAATATCCTCCTCCTGTCTTGAGGTCGACCTGACCTGAAGGGTTGCCATATACACAGGTTTCCTTCTGCAACGGTCAGTGTCATGATTGTCCATCTGACAATTCTTACACCACCTTTTTCCTTGGTTGAAAGATTTTCTTTCATCATATTTCCTTTCATCGAATTGTGGGAATTTATTTTTATTTTCATACCGTGGCCTATCAAATTGGTGCTTACCTTTATTTTGATCCTTAGGATCAAATTTATTAAAGTTCTGTGGTGCCCTAAAGTTGTCCACCTGTTTCTTTTTATTACCTGTTACCTCTGCTTGAGCTGCTTGATACGTTTCAGCAACATTTAGCAACTCACCCAGCCTCTCTGCACCTTGTTCCATGAGAAACTTTCTCAGGTCTGGAGCCATGGACTCTCTTAGTTGCTCTATAAGGACCATTTCCTTAAGATCTTGGGTTTTCCCCAGAGAAGTCCATTTCTCCAAGTATGTCTCTATGCGTGCAGAGAACTGGTGATAGGTTTCACCTGACAGTAGTTTAGCATTCCTAAATTTTTTCCTGTAAAACTCTGCATTCTTTTCATACCTTAACAAAAGAGCCTGCTTTAGCATGTCATAATTTTCCTGATCACCTCTGCTCATTTTTGCAAAAACTTCATAAGCTGCCCCACGAAGTCCCTGAGATAACTTTAAGCTCCACCTTTCTCTCTCTAACCCATACGTGGTAGCTAATAGCTCACACCTATTCAGGTAGCTCTCTATATCATCGTCTTTCTCAACAAAATCATCTAAATGAAAGTTCATAGCTGAGATTGAGGCTCCTTGAGTAACCGTAGCATCAGAGGCAAAGGGACTGGCACCATTTTCAGGAGCATGGCCTTGAAACTCAAACTCCCTTAGTCGTAATTCATGTTCCCTTTGTAATCTTTTCTCCTCCTTTTCTGCTTCCCTCTGCAGCTAATCTCTTCTCTTCTCTTTCTGCAGCTAAGCTTTTGTCTTCTCTTTCTGCTTCAAATTTCTTAGCCTCTTTGTCAGCCTCAATCTGCAACCTCTTAGTCTCAGCCTCAGCTTGCAACCTCTTAGTCTCAGCCTCTAACTTTCTTTCGGCCTCTTTTTCTAATCTTCTTTCTTCGCGTTCAATAAATTTGTCACATTCCGTTGTGACATAGGCAACCATAACTTGCCCATCTAATCCTAACTCTTTTGCAGTCTGAACCGCAGCAGATCGAAATTTGGCCAGGTCCGCCATTGTCTATCATGTAACTTAATACAATGTCTAACCAACAATTCAATCTCTAATGGACAACACAGGCACCGTGAGCTCAACCTTATTTAATTCCACCCAAGGATACCTTTTAATTCTTATATTCCCTGAAGTGAATTACCCCCAATATTTTTAATAGTTAAGGATTCAAAATCCCAAGAGCGAGACCCCAATATATGTGGTGAAGTGGGATGTTATAAATATTTATAGGGGACTTAGTGTACTGACTGAGATCAGCTGTGAAGGTATCTATATCTATTAAGAGTAGTGTATTATAGATAACCTTACTTGCTGCCACATATCTATATATCTCAGTCAGAATTATTCTGGAATAGTGTGATGACTACGTTATGTGTCTAGGGTATGTGTATGATGAAGTGTAAGTCACAACAACAGACAGATAAACAATTTAATTTAATCCACTACTCATGACAACACTGTGACACTCACATACATATAACACTCTACAAAGATATCTTAAAAGAGTCACTGATAACTTTTCAAATAACAATATGTATTCAGTGCTGTCATGAATGAATATGTGTCCTGATTCAACTACAAGGGAACCAGGAATCACAATCAATTTAAATTACAAGTTATGTACAGAAATGTAATTTAATATGAGAATATTGTTGTGACATATATTATAACAGAATGTCTCTATGTGTGTCAGTTGTGTAGTAGTAAAATGAGGTAATTACTGGTTTTGTTTTGTTCAAGCTCTGTTGGTATTTGTCATCATGACTTCAATAGTTTGTCTTTAGGGACTAGTATTGGAGATGTTCACAGTTCCTGATTTTAAGACAAGTAAATTCCCCTCTGGATAGTATTTTTATAAAGTTATTTCAAGATGAGGGGACATAATGTTGAGCTCAGCTGGCCAACTCTGCTTATCTTTAGTGATGGCGGAAGGAAAGGACTCCTCTGCTCGAATTCTCCTCTGGGCTCAGGAGACACCTCACTGATAGCTAAAAAGACCAAGGAGTATGCTGTCCGACTCTGGATTCAGCAAATCTCTGATCAGATGCTGCTCACTACCATCAAGACCACTGTCCCTGAAATCAAGAAGGATGTACCTTCTACTTCATAACTAATTTATATTCTCTTTTACACTGATCACAATACAGCACAAACATTGCGTTCAGAGCGTTAGGCCAACAGTCAGCTTCATTTGAAATACTTTATTCCAGTATTACCCTTCTTAATGGTTACTACGCCTCTGCACTTCCAGCATTATTTCCTTCTAGTCCATCATCCAGGTGTCAGTGTACTATTTGGCCATTCCATGCCGTTTTACTTCTCTCCGACACCCTCTGTTCAGGCTGGAGGGAGCATTATAGGCTTTATCTCCTGGTTGCCACTGAACTACACATATATATACAGGCATAAATTAACAATTTACATTCAATTTTCATTAAAAGATACTGAATGGTTCAAGCTTACCACAATTTCATGGAAATAAACCCAGATACGTTGATTAGCAATGAATTCTGGCACAAACTGGCACAAATTCCGTTCTGCCTATGTTCCAGGCTTTTCTTTTAGCAAAAATGTGAGCTAGCTTCAACGTACTGTCGCTTTATCAAGCTTATTTGAATTAGTGGTCTCGAACTAACGCTCCCAAGTGTGTATATCAGCGAGACTGGCCAATGAGCCACGTTTCGACAAGTGTTTGAAAAAATGTTATCTTTTCCCGTCTCCCCCAACAACCAAGATAGTATTTATAGCCCGACCAATCGTGGTTAGGCTTTCATTTGTTGCGCTCCAATCAATTTGGAGTTTACATGGTAGGCTATTTATGTAACGTAAGGTTTTTTCAAACACGTTATAAAAAAAATTTTATGAGCAGAAATGATTTTATGCTGTCAGGCACCCCCAATATTTTATTTTGGGTATAATTTATTAATTCCTGGACTATTTGCGTAACGTTTTACATATTATTTGTCAGCAAACCCTAAGGAACCCAAAAATACTAATTTAAAGGAGCTACGTGGCTGCGTTCAAAATATGCAATTTCTTCTATCTCCTGTTTAGAAGATGTGCTGTCTGGGTACTGTTATGTGTTCAAACGTAAACCCATATAATGTTGTCTTTTCTAATAAGAGTCTGTTATGATTTATAAACCTAACTCTGGGAAAGGGTAGTGTATTTTATCACTGTCCGTCTGAAAAAAAAATTAGTGCATGTAGACTTACACGCGTGATGGTAGTAATTGTGTATCGCGCGAAGCGGGTTTAGTGTTCGGCTTTCTGCCTCTCCCTTCTCTTTTTATCCCTTTAGTCCATCTGTTCGTTCGTTTTGGTAACGCAGTATAATTAATGTTAGGGTTAATTTTGGTCATTACGCAGTACGTCTCAATGCTTTTCCAAGAAATACAGCACACGTTTCATTGAAGAAGGCGGGTAATAATACAGTAAGCTTTACTATCGACGTGAAAGCGTTACAATTTGCAGACGAAGCAGAAAACAAGGGGGATTTCGAGTTCATTCTTTTTAGCACTGTCAAATCTGCTCTTTTCTTTATTAATTTTTATTTGAGCTTTATAACTAATAATTTTACTTGTGGACATAACATGACTATTTTTATCACAGTGTTGTCAAGAGTAGTGGATTAAATTAAATTGTTTATCTGTCTGTTGTTGTGACTTACACTTCATCATACACATACCCTAGACACATAACGTAGTCATCACACTATTCCAATCTCCACAAACTTCTGACTTAGAATATTCAGGGGGGACACTGCTCGCGCATGGAGCAACACTTTGTGGGGTATCAAGACAAAAAGACACTACTAAGTTGTCTAGCACATTGTCACCTTCACACTGAAGAAGACTCAGGTCATACACTAAATGTGGCAATCTTTTATTTTGTTAATTCAATTAACCTAATCAAATCCCCACCACATTTTACATATGTTAGAACATGAAATACACATATAATTCACCCCCCCCAATCCATGGACCCGTACCTAACCTTATCCCGGAATTAAGCAAAGAATAATAACCTAAATAACACTCCACCTTATTAAATACATCAACTTCGAGAACAAGCGACTTAACTTTCTATGGTCACATTTGAAGTTTATTTTCCGCATAACTTCGCACAAATATCACCTCCTTGCCAAATAAACTTTATCTGTAAGATTACTTTGGGGGGTTAAATCATATGGATTTGTTCTTCACTTTTCTCTAATGGATGGGGGGCTTTAAAATGGAAAAAAAAACAAAAACTTCTAAAGCTTCCCAGACCTCCAGACCATAACATTCCCAGGAAAAGTCATAACTGACCTCCTTCACTTTCATTTTTAACTCCTTTAAGAAAATTCTCCGACCCCAAACACCCAACACCATAACCAAGAACAAATTATTCAAAATTGGTTAGCTTTATGGCTAGCACCAACATCAAGCTAAACGATTAAATCAATTACAGGGGGTTAAAACAAATCTGTTAATTTCAAAGAACAGTTTATAACCTAAAATACAACAAAACCCCATTACCCCGACCCTCAAATTGTAAATACGATAACAGAATTCTACTCGACCATAAAATAAATATCCCATCATTTATCTATTAACTCTACTTTTAAACATATCTATCAAAAGCCTATTTTATCTAATCTGCACAGTTATCCTCATGTTGATACGTTAAGGACTTACTGGGCCAGCTACCTCGATTACAAACCAGTGGAATCAATTTGTTGCTGCTGATCAAAAACCTTTTGCCTATCATATTTTTTATCAATCCGCTCTGCCACTGGTGGTGGCGGTTAATAAGGATCCCATCCAAAGGGCTCGAAGATTGAAGATGTAACAATCGGGAGCCGTGGCGTAGATATCTCAGATGGTTCTAGCACCCATAGCCTACATCCACGTATTGACTTTGTAGCGTTACCATCTCCCTACGGGCCATCTGATTATTTCATTTGACCGGGATAATGCTCTCCCATAACCTGAACCGCCCTCACCCCCTTCATAAATCCTGATACCAGGGTCCTTACTTCCACCCCATCCCTACACCCTCATCCCCCTCCACATTTTCCTCGCAACCTGACACCCCCCCCCGCCCCCCCCCCCACCCATTTTTTCCCCAGACAAAGTGTAACAACTCCCTCCTGGAAACCTATCTTTCAATTTTTTCCCCTACACCTGTATCCGTCTCCCTACCAAGTTTGCCCAAAAATTCCCTGAAACCCCTTATTTCCCTGATCACCCCTATTCCCCCATCCTGTACAATTTCCCTGCTCTTTCATAGCAAAAAGTAAGTCCATAACAAATCTGACAAACCCAACCCTAAATGCTTAGGGGGACCCCCCACTCAACCCTGCCTCATCCTTTCCAACCCACATATTTCAAATGGTCAATGTCAATCTCACTCTTCTACGCCCCCCTAGTTTAATTCTAACCTAACCCCACTGGCCCCCCCATAAACATAGAATATTTATTCCAAGCCCATGATTAAAGACTAAATGAACTCATCGCCACCCTTTGATACTGTCTTCCCTCCCCATAACCTCACTTTTTTCGAAGTTGACTACCCCCATCGCCTAAAACGAGGCAAAAAACTCTGCAAACAAAACCCCCACTCATAATTTTCCTATCGCCAATACATATTTTACTACCTACCCCTGTCCTCACCTTTCCCTATATACCCCCCCGTCTCCACCCCTCCCCATCCTCTATTCACAATTCCACCCTCTGAACAAACACACGCAGAAACCACCTACCACTAGGCAAGAATCCTAGACTATCTCCTCTATATGAGATCCCCATAGACTATTCCCCACTACCTCAACCAATCACTCAGCAAACAACCCCTAGCACCCCCCAAGATAACCATTAACCCCCTACCAGCTCAGCCGCACAACGCTATAACAAAAAAACTACCCCCACACGCTTAGGACCCACCCTAACACAATTCCAGAGACTGTATACCTATTTACCAACAATGAACCCTCACCAAATAACCTTATTTTTTTTTTCTTCAACTCACTAAATACATCCATAACCATGGCACACACACTTCACACTTCGGATCACACACACTACGACAGGCTGACGATACCAACCCACACACACACACATGTTCACATGTCGTCTAGCAACTTTCAACACAACACTCCTAGACCACCTACAGCCCCACTACCTTCACCAACAAGTCACTACAAATACCCACTAAATTGATATTTTGTGGACATACCGCAGACCCAAATCCATCCAATGAACCTTCATAATCCATTAATAAAAAAAAACCACCCAACTCCCAGCCTATGTAACATAAGAGCTTTTCCAAAAGTACGATGCAGCGCTTGCCTAGCTCACTATAGGGCCACCCGGGGCCGAGGGTCAAGGACGCCCGTTACCACATCACGAAGGGACTTGGGCGCAATAGCCTAGCGCACCCTCCCACTGATGGTGACCATATAACCCACAAGATACTTTCCTCGGATAGAGAACACAAATAATAGCCCACCTTAGTTGGGGAACAACTTCGATAGTCCAACTAAACCCAACATTAACAGTAACACCAAACACATAACTACTAAATTACATCAATATAAAATCACCAACCAATCCATCATTATACATAACCCTACCCCGCCCCCCCGCACGCCTCCCGCCCCCCCCCTGACAATTCCAGATAGACTTCTTCTATTATCTACACCAGTTACTGCAACGTGTGTGAGTAGGGCCCACCACACTAAGATATGTTATCGAACGCCACTTCGCATCCGGCTCGAAGATCAGTGGCTTCACAACACCAACACTGCAAACGTCTATCTGTCTTCCCCAATCATGTTCTCTCATCCTCGAACACTCCACCTACTATCATCACTCCCATAGTCCCTTAACATCCTATCCACCCATTCCCTCTCAACTGACACGCCCCCCATGAGTCACAACTGCACCCCCCAAACGTCTCCCCCCTCCACCCCACCTACCTCACCCTACCCCAATCACCCACATCTCGCATTTGTCATCATGCCTCCCCACCCAATAGACCTAACCAACAAGCTATACAATAAACAAAATTACTCACCCCACACACCAACCATATCACAACTCACTTATCCATAATACCGCAAGCTTCCACCTCCATGACAATCCCCTCATACCGCCAACCCATCCACCCGCACAACCCCGTGTCACTGTGACCGCTACACTACCTGCCGTCCACCCCAACCCCCGAATCCACCCTCCCCCCACTCCTTCACCACCAACAGCCACTAGCACCGAGCCCAACCCAACAAAGAAATAACACACCCCCACTCCAACTACCCCCAGAACACGCCCACTCCGATTGAACCATACCCAAACCCACCATACCCCACCACCCCCAACCCCCCCCCCCCCCCTCCCCCCCCTCACTCACTATCCCCCCCCCCCCCTCTCAGCCCCCCCAACACTCAAAAAACCCCCTCCCATCCCACCCCCCCCACACCCTCCAAATCCAATCAAACAACCCCAAAACAACCAACCTCAGAAACTATGAGAAAATTAGATGAGGAAAATATTAGAGTTTCCCATCCTTGAAAATCACGTGCTGGACCTGGAAAAACCTGGAAAAAGCCTGGAAAATGCTTGAAGAAATTTGCTATGAACCCTGTATCCATCTCCAGCATCTTCTTGTCATCTCTTGTTCCACTGGCACTTGTCTTGTTCTTGTCATCAGTTCCAATTAGTGATCTTGACATACCACTTCATCTCTTCACTTCTATGCAAACATCCATCTATAAAAGTCTGAAGCTTTGTGATTGTTGTGTTTGAAAAGTAGTATTCACTACCATCAATATAAATATCAGAGCCATAGAATGACTCGGAAATGAAAATATTGAGGAAGACGTGGTAAGATATTGAGCTGATAGCATGTGAGAGGAGGACTTAGCATATGTTTGTTGAAGGCCTATGCTCCTTGAGGAGCAAAGGATAATTAATGAGAACGACTAGTGGATCTTAGTCTTGTGTAAGAAGTTTGTGGATACTGACATCAGACTTTGTGACTTTCAGGTTTGGAGGCCTACCTGGATTTTTTACTGACGGGCGAGAGTGACAAAACCAGCGAGGTTTGTGTTTGGTTACAGTGGTCGTTATTGATTTTATAAATGGTTATATGTTATTACATTAACATTTATTTTCTTTGTTATAATGATGGTAGTGTTTGGTTCATTCATTCACCCTTCAGCTCCCTGTAAAGCATAGGCCTTTGGCAAATTGATGCCAAGCGTTCCTGTCCTGTGCCATCATTTGAAGATATTTCCAGGTCTTTATTCTTTTCATGTCTGTCCCGATTTCCATACAGGAGGTCAGAACAGCCAGTTGTGAGTTCAGAGACAGCATTTAATCTGATCTGGTCTAAATGAAATAAAATCAATACACTATATTCACTGAAACCTTCTACTTCTTCAAGTACTGTGAATGCTGGCACAGGTGATCATGCCTCTCCACTTTGTCCAATCCTCTTTGTGTGTTTTTGTTGTTGTCTTCTTACCCTAGAGATTCCTGAACAAGGACTGCCTTGTAATGCTATCGGCAGGTTTCTTCAATCTATGTGTGTCCTATCCACTGCCAGTAACTTTTCCTCACGTCTTTTTGCATTGGTGTTTATCTAATTCTTTCTATCAGTTCCACGTTAGTGATCTTGTCGTACCATTTCAATTCTTCTAATCTGTGCAAGCACCAATTTATGAAAGTTAAACTTTATGGATATTGTTTTTTGCTTTTTTTTTCCCAAGTTTCAGAGCCGTACAATAAGACTGCCATGTGATTAGTTCAACATTCTTATTGTTGTGCTAAACTTGATTTTAAAAAATCTGGTAACAATTTTTCTCTAGCCATTCTGGACTGCTGGTGTAGTATTTTTCACTTTCTTTCCTTTCTGTTTTTGATCGTTTGTCCCTTACGAAGGCCGTATGGTTGTAACATAGGTTTTTGTTTTCTCGTCTATTAACCTAGTGAGAAATTTTTTTTTTTTTTGGGTCAGCTCTCCACCCCATCATTTACCACTATTTTACTGCAGTCCTCCTCACTTCTTATATTTCTTTACTTTGAATATGTTTCTCAATGTAATAAAAGACCCTCTTGCCATCTGTATTCTTATCTTGATATCACTTGCTGTTCCTCCAACTTTGTGTGTAGAAATATTTTCATTTTCATTCATTATTCCAGGTCTGTTTTTTCCCAGTGAAATCTTTGAAGCTGCTATTATTCATTCCTGTTTCTGCATTTAGGTCATGCATCAAGATTTAATGATTTTCCTTCTAATTTTATTCATGATTTTAAAGTCTGGAGTAAAATTCTTCTTTCACAGATTCTTCGTTGTCATTAGTTTATGCATAACACTGGACAGTGTTATTTTCCTTTTGGAAGTTTTGAATGTTTCTGATATCATTTGGGGATCTGCAATTCCGCAAGTTCACTGAGGTGTGCACTTCCTTGCTTGCGTCCTGAGGGCAGCACCATTTCTCTTGAGTTCACTTTGTTCCTTTCTATTTCCTGCCATCTTGTTTCACACAGTCCCATGATATCAGTTTTATACTTCTACATTTCTGCTGCCATATGTGAAACTCTCCTTTGTTTGTTGAATGTTCAAATACTCCAAGTGCGTTATAAGATTTTCCTAGAAGAAGGAAAAAAAAAAAGAAATGGAGCCTACAGCCCACACTCCTTTCTGCTTTCTCAGGGTTGTATCCTAAACTTCCTGAATAGAGGACCTTCTTCTGTCCCAATAAGACGCATCGCCTATTTTCGTTAACCCCATCTCTTATCATCATACAGCAGTGCTCATTTTTTAAAATAGTGATATCATTGAAATGTTCTCAGTATTAAATGCTCTCATAAGGGCCTCATGTAGTTCCCGGTATTCTCTGATGAGACAAAGACAGAGTAAGAATTACTGCCTGCCTCAGTCATGTCGTATAAGGTGACTAATATGTGACCGGTTGCCTGATTGTGTCAAACAAAATGTTAGAGGAACCACCACTGCAAGGGCTTGTGAATGCTTGGTGCATGATTCCTGTAACGGGACCAGCTCTGTGCTTCATACGGAATGAAAAGGAAGATAATGATGATGATGGATAAGGGCAGCATCGTTCAACACCAAATTACTACTTTTATCACCGCTGCAGGACATACACTCTGAAGCAGGTTTCCTGTAAGGTGGGAGGGGGGGCAACTTCAGTAGAGATGATGATGATGATAATGAATACTATGAGCTGATTGAGGTGCTTTCTAACAAACTGTCAAAACCATTTAATAGAACTTTTATAATGTAATTTTATTTTGTTGTTTATGATTAGTTCTTTCCCTCTCTGCTTAGGAGTCTAACCAGCCAGTCTTAATCACCCCCAAAATTGATGCTGTTATTGAACAGTTCAAACAACGATATGCTGCTGGCTTGGATACAAGTTCATCTGAGAATGGTCAGCTCGTGGAAAATACACAGAAAGTGAGTGTTTTACGTAGAAAGTATGTCTGAAAATCAAGTATTTTTTGGGTGATTGGCCGATTTTCAAACACATTTTTGGCTACTTTGCTAACATGATTTGAGCGATATCTGGAAACCAAAAAAATCTGGTTTCTGAAACACACTGTCCCTGACAATTTCAAAAAAAAGAATACAGACCTTACTTACTTACTTACTTAGTCGTTCCCCTTCTACCGTGAGGTGTAGAGGCTTGGAAGAGAGAGCGCCAGACTATCCTATCAGCTGTCTTCCTCCTGGCCTGGTTCCATTCTAGTCCTCGATCCTTCAAAGATTGTCTAATGTTGTCCTCCCAGCGGACTCTGGGTTGTCCTCGGGGTCTGGATCCTTGGCTCTTTGTTTCCCATGCTTGTCGTGGTATCCGATCTTCTCCCATTCTGCAGACATGGCCAAACCATCTTAATTGGGACTGTTCTACTTGGGTCTGCAGGGGGTAGGATTTAAGGCCTTGACGTATCGTCTGGTTGCGTACCATGTGTCTTCTTGTTACTTCAACCACCTTCCTCAGATACCTCATTTCTGAGGTTTGGATCTGGCTTTTATGGGTTGTAGTCATTGCCCATGACTCACATCCGTATGTCAAGACTGGGACATAGGTGGAGCGGTATACAGCCATCTTCGTTTTCTTACCAACCTCTCTCTTGCTGAGGAATCCTCGATTTATGGCCTGAAAAAGTCTCCCAGCTGCTGCTTTTCGAGTGGCCAACTCTTCTTTGATGCCTCCCTTTCGGTCTATAATAGCTCCGAGGTATTTAAAGTGGTCGACCTGCTCCAGGACCTGTTCTCCCAGCTTAATCTGATGTTTTCTTTCTTCTCGTGATATCACCATGGATTTTGTTTTAGAGCTGCTTATGACCATCCCTCTCTTCTCCAGCTCTTCCTTCCAGACTTGCAGGTTGGATTGGAGATGTGCCTCTGATTTAGCAATCAGGGCAACATCATCAGCAAATGCCAGCTCTGAAATATAGACCTGTCTCATCTTCCAGTACCCCACTGAATACTTTCTTGTTCTCTCCTTACATGCCTTGATGACATCGTCCATAAGGAGTATGAAGAGGTAAGGTGATAGGATATCACCTTGTCTTACACCAGTGATGGTCCTGAACTCTTCCGACTTATGGTTTGCTGTCCTCACATAATTTCTGCAAGACTTGTAGAAGCTCTGTATAGCAGGAATCCGCACTGGACCTCATCCAATTGTGGCTCAGCTAGGCGTCGGAGTCTCTGCTCTAGGATTCTAGAGTAGATTTTACCAGGGACACTGAGAAGGGATATGCCTCTATGGTTTCCACACTGTCGATTGTCACCCTTTTTGAAAATTGGTGTTATGATGGCAATCTCCCAATCCTTTGGGAATACAGACCTAAATATGGAAAGTAAACTTGAACTTAGAAAATACATCGAGTTAATTTTTTTTTCATTAAAAAAAAAACAATTGTAAAAAAAAACCTTTTAATTAATTTAAGTAGTAAGTCTTAATTTGTTAAATGCCCGGTATAGTTCCTGGTGGTCTCTGAAGAGATAAAGAAGGAGAGGACCCCTGCTTCCTCGTGCATGTCTTACAAGTTCATGGGGCTGGCTTCCTCATTATGTAAAACAGATTGCTACAAAAACCACCACTACAAGAGCATATAATTTGTGGTTATACCCGCCGTAAGTACTTCGGTCGGTCAGTCACATTTTGCACTCCGTCATTTGAGCACTTTTTCTTTTAACTTTCAACCACAGCTAAGGGGGTGCAACTGTGGTTGAAAGTTAGACAATAATTGTATTGTTTCCATTTATATGTACTCTCCTGAAAATAGACAAAGTGCGCAAATGAAGGTGTGCATGAACAGTTTGATTATGGAAAGTAGCCAACAACATGATTGATAAACAGTACATGAACTGAAGTTTCGTCAAACTTCCAAACTTTGTTCTCAGAGGCAGTGAGTCGGCCATGGCTTCTCAGAGGCAACAATTATGAGACATGTTGTCATAAAAGAAATGTTAGTTATTTGGTCAATTTCCGGTCCATTAGATCATTATCACTGCTCCACATGTCATTTAGGTAAGGTTACTCCATGTCTTCATATTTAATGCATCCATATAATTTTCACTACAAATATCTAATGATGGTCGCCTGCAATGAAATGACCACAGTAGTCTGTAATACATGTAACAGAAACAACACACTATAATTAATAACCAGTCAATGTTGACGGGTTATTGCTAGTTTGTTACATAATTATTATGCCAGTATTTTGTCTGGAAAAAGAAAATTCACTAATTGTGTTTTTGAGGAACCTTTTGTAAATGGCATTGAAGATGTATAATGAATTTCCTGACAACGGTTGTTAGTGAACTGGTTAAATTCCCCGGTTAATGAGTTAAGGCCCATGAAGTATGGTTGTATCAAAGAATGGAGCTTATTGTACATAAACAGAAACAAATAATTAAAGAGGTAGTGAGAAATCAAGAAGAGAATAGGAATGGCCAAAGCTACATTCAACAACATGAAACATATACTGACATCCAAACAGTTATCTCATAAATTAAAACTGAGAATCATAAAGTGTTATATATATTCTGCATTTCTGTATGGTGCAGAAACATGGACGATGAATAAGCATTTGGAAGAAAGAATTGAGGCTCTTGAAATGTGGATATATAGAAGAATGGGGCGTATCTCATGGAAAGAGATGAAAACAAATAAGGAGGTCCTAGAAAATCTAGGTATGAAAAGAGAACTAATGAGAGAGGTCAAAGTTCGGCAGCTAAAATACTTTGGCCACATAAAAAGGCATAACACCTTGCAGAAGACCATAACAGAAGGGAGAGTTGAAGGTAAACGTGCAAGGGGAAGACAGCGCTATAAGTGGGAAGATAACATCAAGAGATGGACGGGAAAGAGTCTATCAGAGTGTACCACCAAGACAAGAGACAGAAGACGGAGATCCATTACAGCCAACCTCCGTTGTGGAGATGGCAACTGATGATGATGATGAGAAACTGGAACAACAACAAAGAAGTTACAGACTTCTTAAATGGGTGGTTGCGTAGAATAGAAGGATTTAAATACTATTAAGTTCAGCAATGTGGAGCTGATGACAAACACTAGACAAGTGCCAGTGGAACAAGAGATGAGAAGAAGATGCTGGTGATGGACTGGACACACATTGAGGATACCTGTTGGTAGCATTACAAGGCAGTTCTTGTTGTCGGATCCCCAAGGTAAGAGATGTAGAGGTAGACCAAAGAACACAGGGAGAAGAAAACTGGAGAGAGAAATGAAAATGATGAGGAAGGCATGGAAGGACCTTGAGCTGATGGCATGTGACAGGAGGACTTGATGTTTGTTTGTTGAAGACCTGTCATCCTTTGGGAGAACAAAGGGTATTGTTTGATGATTTATCACGATGGTTTGGCCATGTCTGCAGAATAGAAAATTGGCTACCACGTGTTGCGTGCATATTTTGACGCACATATTACAAAAATCGATATGGCTATTTAATATGGAAAAGATATAGACATTCATTCATTTGTGTATGAAAATGCTGTCTATGGGGAAGGCTAGATAATCCATAATTGTTTTACCCTTTTGATTATAGGAGTAATCGTTCTTGATATTAATTCGGCGCATGGATATGACACCCTTGTCCGTACCTATTTCTTAGGGCCAGAAAATAGATTAATTTGCTTATTATGTTTATGGCCTGAATTCATATGTATTACATATTATTAGTACAAGTAGAATCAGTCCTATATTGTATATTTTGGATGGGTAGGCAGGACTATATTCTTGTTACACCGCTCTAGCGGAAGTAGGAGTTGTCTTGGCTAGTCGTGATGAGTTCCGATGTACCGTGACAATGGCGGGTACGCATTTTTCCAGGGCTGGTATATTCTTCAGTAAAAATGATTTACGAAGTAGTTTTTCTTCTATAGGAGATTGTGTCTCTACTAGAGTTGTGTTAGAGACTTTCCTAATGTACGGTACCATATATGATTCGGACTCCAGGTAATTCCAGTCCCTGTTTTGATGATCTCAGGTCGGTTAGGCCTAGCGGGAATTTTGTGCTTCGCAACGCTAGGGTCAAGTTTGTATCGACGGAGATGACAGGCTCCATACTGTAATTATGTCTACGTGAGGTAACTGGATTACGGTAGATCTGTGTGGAGGAACTTTATGAAATTATGCATATGTATTGCAAATTAACTTTGGCTTATATATATCCTCCTGTGAGCGAGTGAGCGAGAACTCAGGTAGGCGGCCATGTTACATTCCTGTCATCGCATTTTTTGGATCACTGTCTAAAGAACGGAACATGTATCTTATTATTCGGACAGTGGCAAGGAGATCTCAATTTTGATAGAAACCCCTTATCGTGGTTTCACAATATGATAAACTGTGAATATAAAGCAACTTTAGTTACTTACCGATCCGCCTTCACTGACGCGCTTAGTCAGATAGGGGATGCGGCCATTGATGTACTACCTATTATTTATGAATGTGCCATGACATAGGATCTACTATGTATGCCTGCAAATTGATATGTCAACATACCCATGATTTACTCGTTATGTCCCAGTGTGAGCGTCCAAATAAACTGTGTAAACAAAGATTCCAGCAGTCTGCATTGGTGCCTTGTAGACACAAGTGAATGAGTGTTTAGTTTGGTCAGAACACGAACAGTACACCATTCGCGTTAAACACACTCTACACTTCTACCCATATATACACCATCCTGCGTCGGTTGAAGTGACCAAGTTTAGGGCCTGCTTCCCCTGGAGCCTTAGAGGGAAACTACTGTTTACAGCTGCCTTTGCCTTCCCTAACTTAGGACTAGGGTGAGTTACCCATTTACAGCTGGGTAGACTGGAGCATGCCTGATCTCAACAACTCTGTACACTACAATGGACATATACAGTAGTGGCACCACCAACAACATGTTACAGTGATTGATAGTGGAGCTTTACAGAAGAAAGAGAACACACCACACTTTACAGAAGGTTTACAGCATACAACTGATACTTCTTTACAGACTGACATTTTACAGTGTGTGTGAAAGCAACTTTACAGTGGGAAAGAAATTTTACAGTGGTGAGCCAGATCCCTGGGTCCAGCCTACGCAGTCTTGTGTTGAGAATCACATTTTACAGTTACAAGAACATTTGTTTGACCACATCAACACCAGTAGGACAGCTATACAATCAATGTCAGCTTGACCTGTTCTGACAAGTGTAGCAATATCTGGGACAGCACTTGTTGACATTTGGCACAATACAGTCAGTGTTCTAAACCAGTGATTGTTTATCCTGCTGTAATACAAGAGCATTGTTGAACATAAAGTGCAAATTTCATCGGTGGATCTTCTAATGTGCTCAAAAAAATTGGACAGTGTAATAGTTAGAATGCAAATCTATTACTCAATAAAGTGGTAGTCTAATTGATTAAAACTGAGCATACAGTAATATACATTGCAACTACAACACATTGCATGATATGATACACACATTGATGATTTATATATATTTATGTTTATATATTATTTGTTTATATGTGTGATTGTTATGTCTTTGCGGGCCTGGATGGGAGGTGACTAGAACAGGAAATACCAAGTTTTCATATTTGTATTTGTAACATTTTTTCTGTTCTTTATTTTTGTTTGATTTGTTTGTATAATTGTAGGTCTCATCTTTCCTTTCATTTCAGTTCTTTACACCCTTATGTTTATACACTGTGGCGTTATTTGTCTTGTTATCTTATTGCAGTTATCATCACGGATTCTGTGATCATTTTTTTCATTTCTCCTATTTAACTCTTTCAGTCCCAAGCAAAAAAGTTGGTTTGGCCCAAGCAAAAATGGCCACCCCGGTGCATTTTAAAATAAATATCTCAAAACAAAAACCCGTTCACTCTTAAACACATGCGGTATTTAAAAGAATGTACTTGCAGTCGGAAATGACGTTTTGGGTGGTTTGTGTGTAGTTATAATTAGAAATAGTCTCAAACAGAGGCACATATACTAAACGCTTTATAAAGTTGATTGGGCCAAGCGCGTCTAACCCCTGAGGATATATAAAGTCGATTGGGACTTAAAGAGTTAATTTAATTTGATCTCTGCAAATGTTTTCAGATTGTCTTTTCTTGTTTGTCCTTTGTAATGTCTTTAGTTGACATATGACATATGAGGTATAGTGGAATACACTTATAGTACAGATCAGTACTTTATGATTGTTATTGTTATAAAACAAAGTGTACAAGACCTTTATAAGGCTTGTCTCCCAAAGTGATTGGAAAAGGGAAATATTATTTTCCACAGGTACTCAAGTGATCATTGATTACATTAAGGTATACAAGACCTTTGTAAGGCTTGTCTCCCACAGTATTTGAGATACAGTTATTGTTGTCCACAGGTACTCAAGTTATCATTGGGTATTATAAACCATACAAGTTTTCACTAAGACTAAGTCTATGATATAGACTTGTCTCCCATTAAAGTGAAATAAGGTAATTTATTTACTTTTCAGGTTTCTGATTTAAGAAGACAAAATGTCTACATTAGATTACTTTATAGCACAAGGAAAATCCCTTGATAAGACTGGGAAAGACTTAGAACAATGGGCTGTTGCTCAATATGACAAAGCATTAGCTGCAGAAGAAAAAAAAGCTGCTGCTGAGGAAAAAAAAGCTGCTGCTGAAGAGAGGAAAGCTCTAGCTGAAGAAAAAAGATTAGAAAAAGAAGCTGATATTGCTGCTGAACTAAAGAAATTGCAGATGCAAGTGGAGGAAAGGAGATTTGATGCAAAACAGAAAAAATTAGAAGCTGCTGCTGCTGCAGAACAAAAAAAATTAGATAGAGAAGCTGAAGAGAGAAAAGCAATAAGAGAACATGAGTTTGAATTAGAGAAATTAAAATTGACAAGTATGAGTAATGTTAATCAGGCATCTAGTGGGAATGGTAAACCCTTTGTGTACAAGGTCAAGGTACCAGCGTTCAACTCTGCCAGTGATGATATAGCATTCTGGCTTGATAGATTTGAACGGGCTTGTCGAGCTCATAATGTTGACAAATCACAGTATGTGAATCAGTTGTCTGAAAATCTAAAAGGGGAGTCTCTGAGTAAGTTATATTTCGTCGAAGAGGCCGACAAGGATAATTATGATGCTGTTAGGGCAGCTTTGATAAAGAGATATCAGCTGTCTGAGGAAGGTTATCGTCTTTTGTTTAAAACAATGAGACCTGAGGTAGGTGTAGAATTCTCAGAATTCATCTCAAAAGCACGAATTACACTTTCACGATGGATTGAATTATCCAAAACAGAGAAAACATTTGATGGTCTTACGGATTTATTGCTAAGAGACAAGGTCATGTCTTCGGTAAATAAATCATTCCTAGAGTTCTTACATGAGCGTAAACCTAGTACATTAAAGCAAATGGAAGAATATTGTGACCAGTATGCCACGGCACAGAATATAATCAGAATTACTCACACAAATTCCAAGGAGCTAAAAATAAATTTGATAAAAAGGTTAATTGGAATAAGTATCAAAACCAAGATAACCACTCAAATCAGGGTTCTTCTTCGAAGAACTGGAATCGGGCAGATAGTCCTCGACACGCGAGGGGTACCCATAATTTTAGAAATTCTCGTAAAGGGAGTAGCTATAGGAACTACCCAAGTGCTTCATGGAGACAAAAAAACCAATATTACAGGGATACTCAATATAATGAGCGTGATGATTATGATCATGAATATTATGATTCAAACCCAAATAGGGGTTATAACAGAGGCAATAATAATTATAGAGACAATTATAACCGAGGTAGATCACAACACAAAAGACATGGTAAATCTTATTACCAGGCTAACTCTGCACAACAGGAGTTCCACGACGCCGGTAATCAGAATAATGATAAAAAAGACTCCAATAGTGTAGCAAATTCCGCTTTTGATTTTGCTAGAGCATCTGAGTGTTCCACCCGTGTGTTACCGGGGCCCGAAAGGGGAGCAAAGAATAGTAACACTGTCCCCTGCCAAGCATGTCGTAGAAGGCGACTAAGGAGGGTTGGGCATGGGGCCGGTTACCCCATCCTGTAAAAAAAATTTAAACCACAAAAAACTTCAACAAATATGGACAAGTCAAATAAAGAAAATAAAACACAGCCATCCGGGACGGGGGAGGGTCCTCTCGCGGGGAGGCGTGTGGTGCAACGCGGAGAGAGCCGGGGGGGGGGGGGGGCGGTGTTGCTGACTGGCCTTCTTTCTTCTAGGAGAACTTCCAGATTTGGCACCTGGAATGTTCGGACATTGAACGAGCAGGGGAGGGTGGCACAGGTGGCGGCGGAGGTGAGGGAATACGGAATCGAGGTTCTGGGAGTGTGTGAAACAGAGTGGAAGGGGGTAGACAGGAGGAGACTCATCGCGGGTGGATTGGTGCTGTCCTCGGGGCACGGGGACGAGAGTTCGCACCACGGTGGGGGGGTGGCTCTTATGTTATCTAAGGAAGCACAGAGGGCACTCATTGGGTGGGAAGCTGTGGGACCCAGAGTAATAACAGCTGTTTTCAAAACAGCTAAAAAGAAAATTCATGTCAATGTCATCCAATGTTGTGCACCAGCTGATGACAGAGAGGGGTCTGTGGGGGAGGCATTTTATACTGGACTACAGGAGATTGTGGATGGGGTAAAAAGAGGAGACATCGTGGTTTTGATGGGTGGCATGGGTGCAGGGATGGGTGCAGTCAATACTGGATTTGAGGGGGTCGTGGGAAAACATGGGCTGGGAGTGGTGAGTGAAGGTGGGGAGCTATTCGCAGGCTTCTGTGCTTCGGGTCAACTGGCTGTGGGAGGGGGCATGTTTCCACATGGGAGAGTGCACAGGGCAACATGGGTGTCGCCAGACCATAGGGCAGAGGATCAGATCGATCATGTGTGCATAAAGAAGAGGTTTGGATCATCATTGCGGGATGTGAAGGTATGTGGAGGAGCAGATGTGGCGTCGGATCACCATCTTCTGATGGCCAAGGTAGGGATGAGGCTCAGGAGATGTGCAACGGTGCAAAATTGTAGACAACAGTTTAGTGTAGGACAGCTAGGAAATCAAGAAACAGGAGACAAGTTTGCGGTCACGGTGTCCGACAAGTTCCGGGTGCTCCAGCGGTTGGGGGATGTGGGGGATGCAGAAGACTGTTGGCGGCGGGTCGGAACGGTGTGGAGGGAGACGTGTGGGGAGATACTGGGGAAGGGGGAAAGACAACGGAAGGCATGGATGGCAACAGAGACCATCGGTGGGATAAAAGATAGAAAAGACGGGAAAGCAGAGTTAAACACAAGCAAAACCAGAGGTTCCAAGGCCGGGGCTCAGGAAGTGTACACAGAAGCAAACAAAGAAGTAAAAAGAAGTGTCGAAAGAGACAAGAGGAGGTGTATTGAGGAGTTGGCGAGAGAGGCGGAAGATGCTGCAGCCAAAGGAAATATGAGAGAGCTGTATGGCAGCACAAAGAAGCTAACAGGGAAATACAAGCAAACAAGTTGCCTCATAAAAGATAGGAATGGGAAACTGCTCAGCGGTGTACAAGAGCAAATGAAGAGGTGGACGGAATATTTTGGGGACCTTCTCGGTGGACCAGCTCCGCAGGACCCGCCGGACGTCCGGCCAGCGGAAGAGGAGCTACAAGTTGGCGGTGAAGGACCAGCGAAGGAGGAAATGGGGAAAGCCATGGGGCTTCTAGGAGATGGAGGGGCGTCTGGACCTGATGGCATTCCAGCGGAGGCCATCGGGGCGGATATCGACACGGCTACAGAGATGTTATATACATTACTTGGTAAAGTCTGGGAAAGAGAAGAGATGCCAGCAGAGTGGAGGGAAGGGTGTCTGGTTAGGTTGCCTAAGGGGGGAAATCTACAGGAGTGCACAAATTATAGGGGAATAATGTTGCTGTCAGTGCCGGGAAAGGTATTGAACAGGATTATCCTTGGGAGATTGGGGGAGTCCATGGGCAGGAGATTGAGAGATGGACGGGCAGGTTTTCGACGGGGCAGATCATGTGCGGACCAGATGGCCACTTTGAGAATGGTGGTTGAGCGGGGTCTGGAATGGAGTTCACCACTGTACATCGGATTTGTGGACTGCGAGGGGGCATTTGACAGTGTGGACAGAGAATCACTTTGGAGGTTGATGAGGCATTGTGGAGTTCCCCTGAAGATCGTTAATTTGATAGGGAAAACCTGTGGAGACATGACGTGCAGAGTTCTTCGTGAGGGACAGCTTGCGGAGCCGTTTGGGATGGGGGCGGGAGTGCGACAGGGATGCCTCTTGTCTCCATTTCTTTTCTTGCTGGCAATAGATTGGGTTGTGAGATCATCGACAACACACGGCGGAAATGGAGTCCAGTGGACTCTGACTGGGCAGTTGGATGATCTGGATTTTGCTGATGATGTGGCTCTCCTGTCCCATGGCCGTAATCAGATGCAGGACAGATTGAAAACACTCGATGAGAGGTCACAGCAGTTGGGTCTGAGAATACACAGGGAAAGGACAGGAATAGTGAGAGTAAATGCAGGTAGTGAAAACGGGGTTGAACTTGGGGAAACGCCGGTGCAAGATGTGGGGTCGTGCACATATCTTGGCAGTAGTGTGGACGGAGTTGGAGGGACAGACAGCGATATCAAGATGGGAATACAAGGGGCAGGAGGGGCTTTCATTGCATTGGGAAGTGTATGGAGATCGGGAGAGATAGGATCCAACACGAAAATAAGAATCTTCGGCTCGGATGTGAAGTCAGTCCTATTGTATGGCTCGGGGACATGGAGAGCAACAGGGACAACAACCAAGGGGCTACGGACTTTCATAAATGGGTGCTTGCGTAGAGTAGAGGGATTGAAATGGTATGACGGGGTTGCCAATGTGGGACTGGTGACGGGAGCTGGACAGGTGCCGGTGGAGCGGGAGATGAGAGGGGGACGATGGCGATGGATGGGACGCGCACTGGGGGGGCCTGTTGATGGCATTACAGGGCAGTCCTTGTTCTGGAACCCCCAGGGCAAGAGAGGCGGAGGGGGACCAGGGGGTACATGGAGAGGAGAGTTGGAGACGGGGGTGAAAATGATGAGGAGAACATGGGGAGAGCTTGGGGTGATGGCACGTGACAGGAGGACTTGGCATGTGTTTGTTGAAGGCCTATGCTCCTTTGGGAGTGGAGGGTTATGAAATGAAAATGAAAATCTGAGTGTTCGCAATGCAAAACATTATTCGATCCAACCACAGTTTCTACTTTAAGCTGCGGTCACCCGCTTCCCGCGCTCCATGCGTCAATCGCGCATAATGGAAGGGGTGCTCTTGTCTTTAATAGGGGCCTAATAGATGGTACTCCGGTATCAATTCTTTTCGATTCGGGGTGCACTACCATCGGAGTGAGGCAATCACTCGTAAATCCTTCTCGAGCTACAGGCAATATAGTCAAATGTGTAACATTTGGTGGCACATTGGAGAAGTACTCCACTGCCATTATCAATATTGCTACGCCTTTCTTTACAGGAGAGGTGCAAGCATGTCTCTTGCCGAATCCGATCGCTGATCTTATCATCGGTCGCATTCATGGAGTGAAAGAATGCACTCCACAGCAAATTGCTAATTGGGAAAATGTTAATATGCAATCTGCTAATGCAGTAATCACTAGGGCTCAAGCTCTTAATATGCCGCAATCTTCACATTCTGAAGATAATGATGCGCAGATCCAAGATGATCCCTTGGAGATTTCCCATGATTCCTTTATAAAACAGCAGAAAGATGATCCTACTCTAAACAAATTCTTTACTCTGGCAACAAAAGGTGATCCGAATAAGGATACAAATCGTAAATCATGGATTACGATGAAGAATGGCGTACTTGTACGTATGGTACAAGACTCCGCTAAGTCCATTCACTCTCAAATCCTTGTGCCTAAAAATATGAGAGTTAAAATCTTACAGCACGCTCATGATTCGCAGTGTGCTGGACATATGGGTTTTTCCCGTACTAAAGCTAGAGTTCTTCAATCTTTCTTTTGGCCTGCGGTGAATAATGACATACGAATCTATTGTCGATCTTGTAAAGTATGTCAAGAGATTAAATCCAGAGGTCCACGCCATGATGCACCTATTCAGGCTGCAGACATTCCAATTCGACCATTTCAAAAAATGGCGATAGACATCATTGGTCCATTTAAGATAAAGTCTGCTAGAGGACACCAATTTATTTTGACGTGTGTTGATATGTGCACACGTTGGCCGGAGGCTGTTCCTCTAAAGAGCATAACTACTGCTGACGTCGCAGATGCTCTTTGGTTAATATTTTCTCGTCTGGGATTTCCAGCAGAAATATTATCCGACCATGGTACCCAACTCATATCGGATACCATGTCTCAAGTAATGTCGACTCTTAAGATAGAGAGATCGCTGAGTAGTATTTATCATCCTATGTCCAATGGGATGGTGGAACGTCTGAATAGAACTCTGAAAAACCTACTAGGTAAGATAACAGAAGATCATCCTCAGGATTGGGATAGGGTTTTACCCGCGGCTCTCTTTGCATATAGAAAGGTCGCCAACGAACATACAGGATTTTCTCCCTTTGAACTTGTCTTTGGCGCGAAACCGCGAGGTCCTATGTCCTTACTTCATGATCTTATAACTGCTGATAATATTGTCGATGACACAAAATCCTCTTATGAATATGTCATCGCACTTAGACACAAGATTATTGAAGCATGCAAATTGGCAACTGCTTCTTCTGAATTTGCGAAACAGAAGGCAAGGGAATTTGCCAATAAAAAGAGATGTTTGCGACAACTTTGTCCAGGTGACAAAGCATTTGTCTTGCTACCTTGTAGGGAAAATAGACTTCTTATTTCTTGGAAAGGTCCGTACGATATAATATCAAAAGTTTCCGATGTTGACTATATCGTCGATATTGACGGGAAGCGTAAAACCTTCCACATCAACATGCTCACGGAATTCCATGAACGTCCTGATTATTTACAACCTGTTTTCCAGGCAACGGACGATTTTCCAGTCCAACATGGACAGTACTCATCTCTGTCAGTAATACAGGATGAGGAAACGAGTTTCTCGGATGTAAATTTACCTTTTCCAATGATTCCTCTTCACTCTAATGAATCATGGAAAGATGTTGCAATTTCTCCAGAATTATCTCAAGGAGAGCAGAAACAAGTTTCTACTATGTTAGAACAATTTCAGGATGTCCTTTCTGACATTCCTGGTCAAACTGATGTCATTCAACATGACATTATTCTTACTGACCATAGTCCTATAAGAGTCAGACCGTATCCTATCCCGATACATTTTCAAGCACAGGTAGAGAAAGAGTTGGATGAGATGATAGAGTTAAAAATTATTGAACCATCCACATCAGCATATTCTTCGCCGATGGTTATTGTACGAAAAAAAGACAATAACATACGTCTTTGCGTGGATTATCGCAAATTGAACCAAGTGACGAAATTTGATGCTGAACCTATGCCTTTACTAGAAGAGCTACTTACGAGACTATCGAATTCTCATTTCTTTACTAAACTCGACTTGTCTAAGGGATATTGGCAAGTTCCATTATCCGAACACGCCAAACCGTTTACTGCTTTTTCGACGCCTAGGGGTCTATTCCAATGGAATTTCATGCCTTTCGGTCTTATGAACGCCCCTGCAACATTCGTACGCATGATGCGTCGAATCCTATCTCATCGCTCAGATGTCATTGCGTATCTTGATGACATCTGTCTTTTCAGTGATACTTGGAACGATCACTATAATGGGATAAATGAACTATTGTCTATCTTACGCGAGCATAACCTGACAGCGAAACCATCGAAAGCATGTATTGGTTTTAGCGAAATATCTTTCTTAGGACACCGTGTTGGTCATGGGTTCCTAAAAACAGAAGACCATAATACAAGTAAGATACTTAACATTTCTATTCCTAAGACTAAAAAGCAAGTGCGAAGTCTCTTAGGTCTAATACAATTTTATGGACGATTCATCCCGAATCTGTCCTCCATTATGTCACCTCTTTCTTCCTTGCTAAAGAAAGGGTCTCCTAATGTAGTCCATTGGACTCAAGAATGTCAATCCTCTTTGGATAAGGTTAAAACTATGTTTTCTACTTCACCTACCCTAGTATTGCCTTCTAAGGATAAGACATTTATTCTTCGTAGTGACGCTTCATCCACCGGGATTGGAGCAGCACTAATGCAAGAGTACTTTGGAACTCTGCATCCTGTGATGTATATTTCTCGGAAATTAAATGCCGCAGCGAAGAATTACTCGGTCCTAGACCGTGAATTATTGGCTATGGTTTGGTCAATCCTTAAACTGCAAAGATTTCTTCTTGGCGCGCATTTCATTGTGGAAACTGACCAGAAAGCTCTTACGGCTATTCAGAGTAAAAATCTGAAGAGCGCAAGATCAACGCGATACGCGATTGCTTTGCAGCCATTTCATTTTTCGGTGCGAGCTATCCGTGGGTCAGAAAATGTGATGGCAGATATTTTGTCTAGATGCCCACATGATTCATAACTGTTATACAACTTTGATACAGTTGTTCCTATGTTGAAATGTGTACACATATGTAATATCATATATTGATTGTAACACTACTTAGCGGTTCATTGATATTTATTCACCGCTGATCTTTCAATGTTTTTTTCGTCTTTGATGATCATGATGTTAAGATATCTTAGATGAAATGTATGTATAAACTAATGTACAAATTGTGTCATTGCTAATATTGTAGTATGCGTTGGTGACACCTCTCTGGAAATATTTATACTTAGAGAAATACTTTCTCTAAGGTCAGAAAACTTATGCTTATCATCTGCGCATTGTTATGGGTGCGTTGTGAGCCTATTGTATGTTGCTCCTAGATGTATTTTTAAAAAAAAAATGTACCATTTTTTTTTCCCGAGGGGTGTGGTAATCTGTTGCGTGCATATTTTGACGCACATATTACAAAAATTGATATGGCTATTTAATATGGAAAAGATATAGATATTCATTCATTTGTGTATGAAAATGCTGTCTATGGGGAAGGCTAGATAATCCATAATTGTTTTACCCTTTTGATTATAGGAGTAATCGTTCTTGATATTAATTCGGCGCATGGATATGACACCCTTGTCCGTACCTATTTCTTAGGGCCAGAAAATAGATTAATTTGCTTATTATGTTTATGGCCTGAATTCATATGTATTACATATTATTAGTACAAGTAGAATCAGTCCTATATTGTATATTTTGGATGGGTAGGCAGGACTATATTCTTGTTACACCGCTCTAGCGGAAGTAGGAGTTGTCTTGGCTAGTCGTGATGAGTTCCGATGTACCGTGACAATGGCGGGTACGCATTTTTCCAGGGCTGGTATATTCTTCAGTAAAAATGATTTACGAAGTAGTTTTTCTTCTATAGGAGATTGTGTCTCTACTAGAGTTGTGTTAGAGACTTTCCTAATGTACGGTACCATATATGATTCGGACTCCAGGTAATTCCAGTCCCTGTTTTGATGATCTCAGGTCGGTTAGGCCTAGCGGGAATTTTGTGCTTCGCAACGCTAGGGTCAAGTTTGTATCGACGGAGATGACAGGCTCCATACTGTAATTATGTCTACGTGAGGTAACTGGATTACGGTAGATCTGTGTGGAGGAACTTTATGAAATTATGCATATGTATTGCAAATTAACTTTGGCTTATATATATCCTCCTGTGAGCGAGTGAGCGAGAACTCAGGTAGGCGGCCATGTTACATTCCTGTCATCGCATTTTTTTGGATCACTGTCTAAAGAACGGAACATGTATCTTATTATTCGGACAGTGGCAAGGAGATCTCAATTTTGATAGAAACCCCTTATCGTGGTTTCACAATATGATAAACTGTGAATATAAAGCAACTTTAGTTACTTACCGATCCGCCTTCACTGACGCGCTTAGTCAGATAGGGGATGCGGCCATTGATGTACTACCTATTATTTATGAATGTGCCATGACATAGGATCTACTATGTATGCCTGCAAACTGATATGTCAACATACCCATGATTTACTCGTTATGTCCCAGTGTGAGCGTCCAAATAAACTGTGTAAACAAAGATTCCAGCAGTCTGCATTGGTGCCTTGTAGACACAAGTGAATGAGTGTTTAGTTTGGTCAGAACACGAACAGTACACCATTCGCGTTAAACACACTCTACACTTCTACCCATATATACACCATCCTGCGTCGGTTGAAGTGACCAAGTTTAGGGCCTGCTTCCCCTGGAGCCTTAGAGGGAAACTACTGTTTACAGCTGCCTTTGCCTTCCCTAACTTAGGACTAGGGTGAGTTACCCATTTACAGCTGGGTAGACTGGAGCATGCCTGATCTCAACAACTCTGTACACTACAATGGACATATACAGTAGTGGCACCACCAACAACATGTTACAGTGATTGATAGTGGAGCTTTACAGAAGAAAGAGAACACACCACACTTTACAGAAGGTTTACAGCATACAACTGATACTTCTTTACAGACTGACATTTTACAGTGTGTGTGAAAGCAACTTTACAGTGGGAAAGAAATTTTACACACGACAGATATGGGAAACCAAGAGCCAGGGATCCAGACCTCCAGGACGACCCAGTGTTCGCTGCGAGGACAATATTAGACAATCTCTGAAGGACGGAGGACTAGATTGGAACTAGGCCAGGAGGAAGACAGCTGATAGGATAGTATGGCACTTTTTTCTGGCAAACCTCTACATACCAGGATAGAATAGAAATGACTAAGTAAGTAAGTAGATTGATGATTTATTGTTAAACTTGGGGTGCGAAAAGAACTTACAAAAGTGAATAAAATGAAATCAAATATTTTTAAGAAGAAACTTACAGATTATTTAAAATGAAACTTAACTTAATAGAAATTTATTAAAGTCAAATTTGTAGGAAGATGACAACTGTATATGTGTGAACAAAACATTGAGCAGTGGATGGGAAGTTCTAAGTGTACCTGGAACATGAGATAGAAAACAGGAGATCAGAACAGCCAGTTGTCAGTTCAGAGACAGCATTTAATATGATCTAGTCTAAATTAAATAAAATCAATGCATTATATTCACTGAAACCTTCTACGCCTTCAAGTACTGACAATGCTGGCACAGGTGATCATGCCTCTCCACATCCTCCCATCCTCAGGGCTGTTTATTAACACTGTTGTTGACATCTTCCTATGCCATGATGTTAAACTATCCAATATCTTCTCTCTTTGTCTCCTTCTTTATCTTTGTCATCCCCTTAGTCTGTGAATGGTTTTTAGAGGGTCCATGTATATAACCTTAAATTTAAAATGTAAACTAAGAAGTGGTCCATAGCCTTCATCGTACAATCAAAGGGGTCCATGGCATAAAAAAAAGGTTATGAAGCACAGCTTGTAACTTTTTTCCTCAATCTTTCCTGTTGTCATGATAAATTCCAGCTTTCCTGTTGTCATGATAGATTCCAGCTTTCCTGTTGTCATGATAGATTCCAGCTTTCCTGTTGTCATGATAGATTCCAGCTTTCCTGTTGTCATGATAGATTCCAGCTTTTCTCTTCTCACATCATATCCAAATAAAGATAATTGCTTCCTTCTAATATGAGTAATAAGCTTTCTTTGTACAATGCACATATACAGAATATCATAAGAGCCCAGGATTGAAACCTACATTATTTTATTATGGGACATATGATACGGTCTTTTCTGTTTTACCTTAGGTTCTCAAGAATAAAGATTTATCAAGTCCAAGACGAAGGCGACAGACACGCAGTAGAGCTAGCTCAAGTGAGTGGCATTTATTAAATGTGTGTCAGTCAGCATTGATTTCATTCATTCATTCATTCCCTTTTCCATTCCTATGGAGCTTGGAGCCTTGGTTAGTGTAAGAGCATGTATATTATATTCCCAGTGGCAACATACGGCTGCGAGACTTGGACACTCAATAAAACAGTTGCAAAAAAGATTACATCATTTGAAATGAAATGCTACAGAAGGATGTTGAGAATACCCTGGACAGAAAAAAAGACCAACAGAGAAGTACTGCACTCACTAAACGTACAGGAACATTGGCTCCTAAATACCATCGCAATAAGGAAGCTGAAATTTTTCGGTCATATAAAAAGACATAATAGCCTGGAAAAAACAGTGATGGAAGGCATGGTCCCTGGAAAAAGGGGAAGGGGTCGACCTAGACGACGATGGACCCAGGACATCACAGAGAGTCTGAACTTGTCTTTGGCTGATGCAGGTCGACTTGCCCAGAATCGTGATGCGTTCAGAGCAGCTGTAATGGAGACAACGTTCTGGAAAGAATACGTCACATGATGATGAATGATCTAGGTCGTAGTAGTAAATTCTGGCTTAACTCAGATTCCGTACCTATGATGAAAACCTCTTGACCTATGCATGGAGGCATATCTGGAGTCATCATTATATGACCACCAGCTATGCACAATGCATTGTGGAAGTGAATCTCTGTCTGTGAGGCTAATTACATCCTCATAGACTCTTGGAATCATCCACATACTTCCAGAGATTTCCTCTGTGGTGAAACCTGTTGAGAACCCAGCATTGCACACTAAGCTTGCAGGTCACTTGAACCCCACGCGTATTTCTTTGGCTTTGACTTGGTTGACTGCATGCAGAAGGATCTCACTGGACCCAGTGATAGGCAGGGGGAGCTGAGAAGTGGCTCTGTGCAGGACGTGACAATTCCTTGGGAGAGCCCAGAACTAGAGTACAGTAGTTTAGCTCTGCATAGTTGGAGAGCCCCCTTGGATGGTGGGGAATGCACAGTATGCCATGTGCTTGTTACTCCTAGGGTGGGACCAGATGTGACGATCCTTTAAATGCAAGCCAAGCTGGAGAAACTGGAGCTCATGACTTCAACTCACCACATTTCAGAATGGCAGAAAAGCCACAGGAAAAGCCTAGATCTACAGTGTAGATAATACCAAGGAGTCTTCAACTTGGTATTGGCTGCAAAAAAGCGAGAAGCTCAGCAGCCCTAGTTAAACAACAACAACCTCTTGACCTGATTTTAATGAAAAGAAAGAAATTAACTTCAAATTAGTTCTGATTTTATTTGTAACATTTGAACTGTTATTAACCACGTGACCTTTACGGAAATTCATTGATGATTAGAGCGAATATAAGCGGCATGTGAAAATTCCATGTACAGAATGTCAAATGGCATTATCAGTTTGTGATGGAAGACATCATTCTGAAAAAGAAAATGAAGGATTGATTTTTCTAGTTTTTCATTCTGTGGTACAAACACAACTCATGCAGAGGCCAGGAGTTTTATCAGAAACAGATGCAGAAACAAATGGGAAGCAGAGCATCTAGGCTATGAGAAAAGCAGAGTATCCAGGCCATGAGAAAAATAATGCATATTAGCAGCTCAGCAGAAGAGAACAAATGGTAATCTTCAGAGCCACAAGAGATTTGGATACCACCTTTTCAACAAGCTAAAGATTACACTAATTACTATTCTGTGTAAATCTAACAATAGTTTTTTAACATTCTTCCGTCCTTAGCCACCGACCGTCAAAGCAGTCAGTGGCCATTACGCCTAGTGGCGTCTTAGGGCAACAGCAGATAGGTTTTCTTTGCCATTGTTTCCCATCACGCCTATTGGCGTCTTTAGGGCAACGGCAAATCAATCCATCTGCTGTTGTTTCCGTAATCGAAATGACTGGCAAACGGGTGATCAGCCCGTTGGTTTTTTTAACATGCGTATTGACAAATCACGAAGCATGATATAAACTAAGCATAAAATACGTTGTACTATAAATTATGGGGTCTTGTTTGTCTTGTTTTTTTAAAAAATAGTTTGTCTTGTTTCTTCACTACTTGGTTTTATTTCTTCACTTTTTAGTTTTATTTCTTCACTAGTTTTTCTTCATTTTTTGTTCGCACTAGTTTGTCATCTTTCTTCACTTATTTCTCCTCTAGTTTGTCTTCTTTTTTTTTTGACTAGTTTATCTTTTTTTTTCTCACTAATTTGTCATGTTTCTTCACTACTTGGTTTTATTTCTTCACTACTTGGCTTTATTTCTTCACTACTTGGTTTTATTTCTTCACTACTTGGTTTTATTTCTTCACTACTTGGTTTTATTTCTTCACTACTTGGTTTTATTTCTTCACTACTTGGCTTTATTTCTTCACTACTTGATTTTATTTCTTCACTACTTGGTTTTATTTCTTTACTACTTTTTGTTTTATTTCTTCATTTTTTAGTTTTATTTTTGCACTTTTTAATTTCTTCACTACTTGGTTTAATTTCTTCACTACTTGGTTTAATTCCTTCACTACTTGGTTTTATTTCTTCACTACTTGGTTTTATTTCTTCACTACTTGGTTTTATGTCTTCACTACTTGGTTTTAACTCTTTCACAACTTGGTTTTATTTCTTCACTTTTTAGTTTTATTTCTTCACTAGTTTTTCTTCATTTTTTTCTAACTAGTTTGCCATCTTTCTTCATTTATTTCTTTACTAGTTTGTCTTCTTGTTTTTTGACTAGTTTGTCTTTTTTTTTCTTCACTACTTTGTCATGTTTCTTCACTACTTGGTTTTATTTCTTCACTACTTGGCTTTATTTCTTCACTACTTGGTTTTATTTCTTCACTACTTGGTTTTATTTCTTCACTACTTGGTTTTATTTCGTCACTGTTTGGTTTTATTTCTTTACTACTTTGTTTTATTTCTTCATTTTTTAGTTTTATTTTTGCACTTTTTAGTTTTATTACTTCACTACTTGGTTTAATTTCTTCACTACTTGGTTTAATTCCTTCACTACTTGGTTTTATTTCTTCACTTCTTGGTTATATGTCTTCACTACTTTGTTATATTTCTGCACTACTTTGTTTTATTTATTCACTACTTTGTTATATTTCTGCACTACTATGTTTTATTTCTGCACTACTTTGTCTTGTTTTTTCCCATTAGTTTGTCATGTTTCTTCCCTACTTTGTTTTAATTCTTCACTACTTTGTTTTATTTCTTCACTACTTTGTTTTATTTCTTCACTACTTTGTTTTATTTTTGCACTAGTTTGTCATGTTTTATTTCTTCACTAGTTAGTCTTGTTTTTTTCACTAGTTTGTCATGTTTCCTCACTACTTTGTTTTGTTACTTCACTACTTTGTCTTGTTGCTTCACAAGTTTGTCTTGTTACTTCACCAGTTTGTCTTGTTACTTCACTAGTTTGTCTTGTTACTTCACTATTTTGTCTTGTTACTTCATTACTTTGTCTTGTTACTTCATTACTTTGTCTTGTTACTTCACTATTTTGTTATGTTTCCTCACTACTTTGTCTTGTTACTTCACTATTTTGTCTTGTTACTTCACTAGTTTGTCTTGTTACTTCATTACTTTGTCGTGTTAATTCACTAGTTTGTCTTGTTACTTCATTACTTTATCTTGTTACTTCATTACTTTGTCTTTCCAGTCGTAACACCCTATTTTGGTGGCCAGTATGTTCTGGAGCGAATTTGTTACAGTACATTTTGATTTCTAATAAGACCAGTACCCCATTTCTAGTCTTCACCGGGTGGTCTTCATTTGCATAACGTTTTGTTGGACTGCGCATGTCTGCCGGTTAATTAGAGATGTAATTAATTTTGGCTGCTATTTCCGGATAGGAAATATTTGAATTGGAAAAAAAAAACAAATAAATTTGTTTTTTTTTCACAGCGGAGAGGTGATGTTAAAGATAAAATTCATATATTATATTATGTTACTACATGCTAGCATATGTCCATTTATTTGAGGAGATGTGTTCGCCTACTGGAAAACAACTTTTCCATGATCGTTCACTTGTGTTGAACAACGGTCACTAAATGACGTAATGTATCACATGTTTTGGTTTTTAACTATTAATCATCTGGGCCTTTCGATTTTGTTCACTGGTTGGATGTGGTCGTATTTTTTCGAGCTCCAGGTTTATGGACAGTGTTTAATAATATATTGTGGCATTAATATATTTGCGAGGGCCACCACCTATTCACGGATATAAGAAATGGTTTCCGAGCTTAATGAGAAGTCTCGCGCCATGGGTTTTTCCGTAAGGAGTAATCTCACATTTTGAAGCAACTATTATTGTCTGCCATAAGTAACTTCTGCCACATTATTTGGGTATTGCGGATTTTTGCCCAAACCTCTTAGTACAATGGCCAGAATTAATGGAAATTGTGAGAAGTATTATATTAATTGGCTATTGCCATTATTCATGAACCTGCCCAACGTTTTTTTTAAGACTGCTATCGACAGACCAAGTTTTTGCTACGACCAGTATCCTATGCCATGTACTTTGATGTTCTGATGGACTTAATGTTTTGCCAAGAAGATTGTGTGTGTAATAAACGTTAACCGTGTTTCATGGACCTGTTCACCTACCGGCTTATGTTGTTTTCCATGCCAGTAAATGTCCTGAATGAAAGCCCACTATCATTCGTGTACACAGCATGATGTGCTCTGCATTCCAGTCGTAACAGTTACTTCACTACTTTGTCTTGTTACTTCACTAGTTTGTCTTGTTATTTCATTACTTTGTCTTGTTACTTCACTAGTTTGTCTTGTTACTGCACTAGTTTGTCTTGTTACTTTACTAGTTTGTCTTGTTACTGCACTAGTTTGTCTTGTTACTTTACTAGTTTGTCTTGTTATGTCACTAGGTTGTCTTGTTATGTCACTAGTTTGTCTTGTTATTTCATTACTTTGTCCTGCTACTTCACTAGTTTGTCTTGTTACTTCATTATTTTGTCTTGTTACTTCAGTGCTTTGTCTTGTTACTTCACTAGTTTGTCTGGTTACTTCACTACTTTGTCTTGTTACTTCATTAGTCTGTCTTGTTACTTCACTAGTTTTACTGGTACTTCACTAGTGTGTCTTGTTACTTAACTAGTGTGTCTTGTTACTTCTCTGGTGTGCCTTGTTACTTCACTAGTGTGTCTTGTTACTTCACTAGCTTGACTTGTTACATCACTAGTGTGTCTTGTTACTTCACTAGTGTGACTTGTTACTTCACTAGCTTGACTTGTTACTTCACTAGTTTGTCTATTTCTTAACTAGTCTGTCTTGTTACTTCACTAGTTTGTCTTGGTACTTCAATCAATATATATCATGTTTCTTCACCCAGATTAAATACAGATTTTAGATATTTGTTTGTTGGTTCAATAAGTAGTAAAATCTCTTATTTCAGGAGAACAGAGCTCTGGAGATGACAGTGCGCCAGTGCAAGATGGTCACCGCAAGCACAGAAGCAAAGTTGTAAACATTCAGAACAAAGGAGGCACCGCAGCAAAGACTGGAGGACTAAAATCTAAAGCAGGGACTGATAGATCTGGCAGGTTGGTGTTCTTGTGGTTTGTAAATAATTGTATGTGTTCCTGATTCAGTTTTTGGATCTGGAGAAGACGTTTAACATCCCCTGGAGCAAGCTTTGGAACTGCTTGGCAAGGAAGAACATTCTAGCACCTCTGATCCATGCTATAAGGTGCTTCTACAAGACTTGCATAAATTATGTGAGGATAGCAAACCATAAGTCGGAAGAGTTCAGGACCACCACTGGCGTAAGACAGGGTGATATTCTGTCACTTTATCTGTTCATAATCCTCATGGATGATGTCATGAAAGCATGTAAAGAAAGGGCCAAAAAGTATTCACTGGGGTACTGGAAGATGAGACATTTCTGTATTTAAGAGCTGGCATTTACAGACGATGTTGCCCTGATTGCTAAATTACTTCAATCCAACCTGCAATTCTGGAAGGAAGAACTGGAGAAGAGAGGGATGGTTATCAGCAGCTTCAAAACAAAAAACCATGGTGATCTCAAGAGAAGGTAAAAGGCATATTATGCTGGAAGAACAGATCCTGGATCAGGTCAACCACTTTAAATACCTTGGAGCTATCATAGACTGGAAGGGAGGCATCAAAGAAGAGTTGGCTACCTGAAGAGCTGCAGCTGGGAGACTTTTTCAGGCAAGAAATCAAGGATTCCTCAGCAAAAGAGAGATTGGCAAGAAGATGATGATGGCTTTATACCGCTTCACCTATGTCCGAGTCTTGACATATAGATGTGTGTCATGAGCAGTGACTGCAACCCACAAAAGCCAAATCCAAATCTCAGAAATGAGGTATCTGAGGAAAGTGGTTGAAGTAACAACAAGAGACATGGTCTGCAACCAGATGATACGGCATGGCCTCAAAACCCAGCCCCTGCAGACCCAAGTAGAACAGTCCCAACTACGATGATTTGGCCATGTATGCAGAATGGAAGAAAATCGGCTACCACGAGAAATATGGGAAACCAAGAGCCAGGGATCCAGACTTCCAGGACAACCCATAATTTGCTGGGAGGGCAACATAAGACAGTCCCAGAAGGACCGAGGACTAGAATGGAACCAGGCCAGGAAGAAGACAGCCGATAGGACAGTGTGCCGTTTTCTCTGACAAACCTCTACACCCCAATGTAGAAGAGGAACGACTAAGTAGTAGTAGTTCTAGATTCAGTCATATTTTGAGTATACCATTCATTCGTGCATTTCCCATTGCACTCGTTATGGAACATGGAGTCAGAACTGCAGCTAGGCCCCCTCGTAAGATCCTTGCACCAAAGCATTCATATGCACTTACAGTCGTGGTTTCTGGAGCTGGCCACCTCATTGTATAAAGCAGATTGCTAAGGAAATCACTGCTGCAAGACACATGGATATTTTGGTGCAGGCTTCCTACACTGGCAACAGCTGCAGTGGGGGCTGCATTTTCCCCAGGGAGCAGAAAAAAAGAAAATGTTAAAGACTGAATGATATAATAATAGTATAATACAAATTATTATATAAACCATGGAATCATGTTAGTATGTGCTTATCATCTTTTCACATATAGCACGATGATTTTTGGAATCCCTGGTCTTGTCTTTTTTGTTTTTACTATCTGTACAAGAATTAGATTTACAGTACTTATGTTTCCTGCTTAGCTTGTTTAAAATTTCCTTCAGATTTTGTTAAGGCCGTTGATATTTATGATCCTCAGAAGCCTTTCTAAAACACATGCGCACCACGTGGCTGGCTGTTACGTGCAGTCTTTGATATCTTACAATATTATACATTGGTATACTTGTTATGTTCGCAAATATTTTGTAAACAAAATAGTGCTTAAGGAAAAGTCATTATTGAGTTACTTCCCTTGAAAGTTGTGTCGGCTCTTTCGATCGAACTCCGCGGATGAGTCCAGTTTTCTGCGATTTATTCTTCGTTTGGGTAGTAATAGATTGTTCTTGCTTCAGAATATCTATGGCCTGAATTTATGTGTATTGTTTGTCTGAGTAGGACGAGTCTGTCTTATATCTGTATATCTTTACATATCTAAGTCGAACTATATGTTCTGTTGTCTCTAGAGAGGTCAAAGGCTATTCGGCGGATGTGTCGCTAGAGTGTGGTGTGATTTGGCTTCGTCCTGATAGGGACTGTGTTTTCTATGTCGGCTTGTCGCCGGGGAAAAAGTGATCTCAGTATTTGTGGGGAAAGTGATAGTCGTCTAGACCTATCGTGTATGCTTTACCCCAGTGTTTATTCGTATTGCCAAGGAATGGCAGAATCATATTTCTGATACCAAGGTAATAATAGATCCTCTTATGAACTCTCGTACGAAGCCACCATTTTCGATAGGTACGATTTGAATGTCTAAGAGAATATATTTGACTCGATGAAAAACGACTTCGATTCCTAGCAGCACTATATCCTGTAGAATGCAGTCAGTTGTTCATGATCAAATCTACAGAGCAATGAAAGATTTAATGAATGACTAACTTTAGGACAGATTCATTATCTGTATCCAAACGTGAGTGACAGCTCACGAGTGAAGCCATCTTGGAACCAAAACATGTAGTGACTTTCAAGAAGAGAAAAGGGATGCCCGTATTATCGCTTGATTAGTCCAGAGATCACTGCTACACATGAGAACCCATTGCTAGCGGTTCAATATTATTATATGAAAAAACTGTGCTGAACCTTATGTTAAAGAATCTTCGCTAGACGAGATTAGGTCTAGAAGCCATCTTGGATATTGTTTATAATCTGACGTGCTTTGTCAGTAAACTCAGTTGATATATATATATATGGGCAATACTGAGTGCTTGGCTACTGACAGTCCATTATGAAAGATTTAATGAATGACTAACTTTAGGACAGATTCATTATCTGTATCCAAACGTGAGTGACAGCTCACGAGTGAAGCCATCTTGGAACCAAAACATGTAGTGACTTTCAAGAAGAGAAAAGGGATGCCCGTATTATCGCTTGATTAGTCCAGAGATCACTGCTACACATGAGAACCCATTGCTAGCGGTTCAATATTATTATATGAAAAAACTGTGCTGAACCTTATGTCAAAGAATCTTCGCTAGACGAGATGAGGTAGAAGCCATCTTGGATATTGTTTATAATCTGACGTGCTTTGTCAGTAAACTCAGTTGATATATATATATATGGGCAATACTGAGTGCTTGGCTACTGACAGTCCATTATACTATTATTCTACATGAGTGCCCATGTAACATAACATTGCAAGACCATTTATCCACTGTACCATGATGTATTATGCCAACCTGTGATTTGTCACTATCTGTGCTGTCGAGTGTGTACGTCCAATTAAACTTTAGTAAAGGTACACAGTCGTTGGTGTCGATGACTTCCAGCCATACGTGAGTGTGAGAAAAGAACATTTGTCAACACCACGAACTCTTCCTATCATTCGCACATTATACACTCCATCTATGTCTACACACCACTGCGTAGGTCAAGTTGACATTCCATACTCGAACCACGAGCAACACAACAACACAGTATTTAACTCTGGTGATGTTCGAGCGAGCTTCAGATTTCCCAGCATGTCTCTTGCTCAGGGCAAGGGTCTTGTATTAAGAGTTTATCAACTGATGATGATGATGTCTGCTTCCATCCACTTATAATTATCTTTTGGTGGACATCATTAACGGGAATAAAATAGAGGACTTTATCAACTGGTGGACCAGCTTTCTGGGTTTGACCTCGCAGAAGTTCAGAAGTCAACAGATTACCGATACCAGACCGTTTCCTGTGGCTGATACGACACACTTGCAGTATTGGTTTGCTATTTGTCAACACTTCGTCACGTGACCTGTCAAGTGAATGCAGTATGTAGGTCAGCGTTGTTGACATTTTTACATTAGACATTACAGAGTTTCACAGAACAGTTGGATCAATTCTTGTCAATATTAACAGGAAGACAGTATTAGTGAACTAAGAAGTCCTATTTTCATCGATGGATCTTCTTGTTTTCTGTATATGAACTTTAATATTTAAGGCCAGAATGTTTAATTGAATAAAGTGGCAGTTTGTATATTTTCATAAAAATAACTTTGCCATTACTGTAAAACTGAGCCTATTTTGCAACACATACTATCATACACATAATTTATATATATTTATGTTTACATGTTATTTGTTTGTATAGTATGTTAGTTTCTATGTCAGCGGGTTGTGTTTAAGGTTGGGCGGCGTCCTCACAACAGAATATCCCACGTCATAGAGGGTCCGTTGTGGGCGTTTTCTATAGGTGCAATTTTCTTCATTGAAAATTTGCTGCGACAACTGTTGCTTTTGTGTTAGCTGTGAAGTCTGTAATTATTGTTATTTTTGTAATATTTCTTTGTTCTTTAGTTTTGTTTTGATTTGTTTGTAATTTGTTGGTCTAACCTTTTCTATCTTTCAGTTCTATTCACAATTTATATTCATATATTGTGACGTCATTTGTGTTGTTATTCTTTGCAGATTCAGTGATTATTTTCATTGATTTCCCTATTTGATTTATTTTGATTTCTGCAAACGTTCTTGTATTGTCAGTCCTATTTGTACTTTATGTATTCTGTTGGTTGACATATGTTTTATATAGGTATATTTCATAAGACACAATTGCCTGTGCACTGCACTTGGATTATGGTATAAACCAGTACCTGATTATTGTTACTATTATACAAGTCCTTATTAAGGCTTGTGACCCACTGATATTGGGATAGTATACTGATTAATCAAGTCATTAAGAACTTGTGGTATTATTATTGGTTCAGGTGATTAGTATTATTGTTAGACATCATGTCTACATTAGAATACTTCATTACACAAGGGAAAGCCCTTGATAAGACTGGTCAACAATTAGAACAATGGGCTGTTGCTCAATATGACAAAGCATTAGCTGCAGAAGAAAGAAAAACTATGGCTGAAGAGAAAAGATTAGAAAGAGAAGCTGAGGCTGCTGCTGAACAAAAGAAATTGCAGATGCAGGTGGAGGAAAGGAGATTTGAAGCTGAACAAAAAAAATTAGAAAGAGAAGCTGCGTTTGAACAAAAAAGATTAGACAGTGAAGCTGAACAAAAAAGATTAGACAGGGAAGCTGAACAAAAAAGATTAGACAGGGAGGCTGAACAAAAAAGATTAGATGCTGAAGAGAAAAAAGCAATAAGAGAACATGAATTTGAGTTAGAGAAATTGAGATTGACAAGTATGAGTAATGTTAATCAGGCTAGTGGTAATGGTAAACCTTCTACTTACAAGGTTAAGGTTCCACCGTTCAATCAGTCCAGTGACGATATTACATTCTGGCTGGATAGATTTGAACGTTCTTGTCGTACACATAATGTGGATAAATCACAATACGCTAATCACTTATCAGAAAACTTGAAAGGTGAATCTTTGACTAGATTATGCCTTGTAGGAGAAGCAGATAAGGATACTTATGATGTCATTAGGGCGGCTTTGATAAAAAAATATCAGCTAAGTGAGGAAGGCTATCGCCTTTTATTTAAAACGATGGTGCCTGAGACGGGTGTAGAATTCTCAGAATTCACTGCAAAGGCACGTCTCACAGTTGATCGTTGGATTGAGCTTTCCAAAACAGAAAAAACGTATGAAGGACTTATGGATTTGTTGCTCAGAGATAAGATTATGTCATGTGTGAACAAACCTTTCCTTGAATTTATACATGAGCGTAAACCCAAATCTCTAAAAGAAATGGAAGAATATTGTTCCCAATATGTCACTGCACACCCCGACGTGACTTTTGGCAACACTAAGATTAAGGAGAGTATGCCAGTTGCTGCAGCAACACCATACAATCCCAATTATTCACACAGATTTCAGGGACCTCAAAACAGATTTGATAAAAAAGGTAACCATAATAGTTATCAAAACCAAGGTAACCAATCATTTCAGGGTTCTTCTTCAAAGAACTGGAGACGAGCTGATAGCTCTCGACACAGGGGTGGTCATAATTATAGGAATTTCCGTAGAGGAAGTAATTATAGAAACTATCAGGGTTATCCGTCTTGGAGTCAACAAGATCATAATTACAGAGATACTCATTATAATGAATATGATAATGGTAACCAAGGGAACTATGACTCAAACCCAAATAGGGGTTACAATAGAGGTAACAATAACTACAGAGGTGATAATAACCGAGGTAGATCTCAATACAAAAGACATAAACCACATTATCAGGCAAACTCTGCACAACAAGAGTCCAATGAAGCCTATAAACAGAGTAAAGATAATAATGATGCTAGTAATATGGCATGTGCCGCTTTTGATTTTGGGAGAGCATCTCAGTGCCCCCAATGCAAAACGTTATTTGAGCCAACCACAGTGTCTACTTTAAGCTGTGGCCATCCTCTTCCTGCTCTTCCGGCATCAGTCGCGCATGATGGAAGAGGTTCTCTTGTCTTACATAAGGGTTTAGTGAATAACAATCCAGTCTCTGTGCTATTTGATTCTGGATGCACCACAATTGGTGTTAGGCAGTCACTCGTAGATCCTTCCCGTGCCACTGGACAAGTAGTCAAATGTGTAACATTTGGCGGCACATTAGAGAAATACTCTACTGCTATCATTAGGATTGCTACTCCTTTCTTTACAGGAGATGTACACGCATGTCTTCTTCCGAATCCGATCGCTGACCTCATCATCGGTCGCATTCACGGAGTCAGAGAATGCACTCCGCAACAAATTTCCACGTGGGAAAGGCAAAACATGCAGATTGCTAACGCTGTAGTCACTAGAGCTCAGGCTCTTAATATGCCTCAAACTTCATCTACTGAAGATAATGAAGTGCATAACCAAGATAATCCCTTGGTAATTTCTCGTGACTCGTTTATAAAACAGCAAGAAGATGATCCCACTCTGAAGAAATTCTTCATTCTTGCAACTAAAGGTGATCCGAATAAAGACACAAGTCGTAAATCGTGGATTACAAAGAAGAATGGCGTACTTGTACGTATGGTTCAAGACTCCATTACGTCAAGTCATTCTCAAATCCTGGTTCCCAAGAATTTGAGAGTTAAAATTTTGCAGCACGCTCACGACTCTCAGTGTGCTGGACACATGGGTTTTTCCCGTACTAAGTCAAGAGTCCTTGCGGCTTTCTTTTGGCCATTGGTAAACAAGGACATACGGATTTATTGTCGATCTTGTAAAGTATGTCAGGAAGTTAAATCCAAAGGTCCACGGCATGCTGCACCCATTCAGGCGGCGGACATTCCTATTCGGCCGTTCCAAAAAATGGCCATAGACATAATTGGTCCATTTAAGATCAAGTCTGCCAGAGGACATCAGTTTATCTTGACGTGTGTTGATATGTGCACACGTTGGCCAGAGGCTATTCCTCTGAAGAGCATTACTACTGCTGATATTGCAGATGCTCTTTGGCTTATATTTTCTCGTCTGGGGTTCCCCGGAGAGATATTGTCAGACCATGGCACCCAACTAATATCAGATACCATGTCTCAAGTAATGTCTACTCTGCAGATAGATAGATCTTTAAGTAGTATCTACCATCCAATGTCTAATGGTATGGTCAAACGCCTTAATAGAACACTTAAAAACTTACTGGGGAAGATAACTGAGGATCATCCTCAAGACTGGGACAGAGTTTTACCTGCGGCCCTCTTCGCTTACAGAGAGGTACCCAATGAACATACAGGATTTTCTCCCTTTGAACTCGTCTTTGGCGCGCGTCCGCGTGGCCCTATGTCGTTGCTTCACGATCTCATTACATCTGACAATATTGACGATGACACAAAGTCATCCTACGAATATGTCATCGCGTTGAGACAAAAAATTATCGAAGCATGCAAATTAGCAACTTCTTCTTCTGAATTTGCGAAACAGAAGGCAAGGCAATTTGCCAATAAGAAGAGATGCTTACGACAACTTTGTCCTGGTGACAAAGCATTTGTATTACTACCTTGTAGGGAAAACAGATTACTTATTTCTTGGAAAGGTCCGTACGATATAATATCAAAAATTTCCGATGTCGACTATATTGTCGATATTGATGGGAAGCATAAAACCTTCCACATCAATATGCTTACGGAATTCCATGAACGTCCGGATTATTTGCAACCCATTTTCCAAGCAACGGACAATTCTCCAGTACCACATGGTCATTACTCATCACTGTCCGTGATACAGGATGAGGAAACAAGTTTTTCAGATGTAAATCTTCCTCTTCCAATGATCCCACTTCATTCTAGTGAATCATGGAAGAACGTTACTGTCTCTCCTGATTTGTCTCTAGGAGAACAGCGACAAGTTTCAACTATGTTGCAAACATTTCAGGATGTACTCACTGACATCCCTGGACAAACGCATGTCATTGAACATGACATTGTTCTAACTGACCATACTCCTATTAGGGTTAGACCTTATCCTATACCTATACATTTTCAAGCACAGGTCGAGAAAGAGTTGGATGAGATGATAGATTTGAAAATAATCGAACCATCCACCTCTGCATATTCTTCGCCGATGGTTATTGTTCGTAAAAAAGACAATAACATACGTCTTTGCGTTGACTATCGAAAATTGAATCAAGTAACGAAGTTCGATGCCGAACCTATGCCTTTACTGGAAGAGCTACTTACTCGACTCTCCAAATCTCATTTTTTCACTAAACTTGATTTGTCTAAAGGATATTGGCAAGTTCCTTTATCTGAACGCGCCAAACCTCTCACGGCTTTTTCAACACCTAGAGGTTTGTTCCAATGGAATTTTATGCCTTTCGGTCTTATGAACGCACCAGCTACATTCGTACGCATGATGCGCCGAATCCTATCTTATCGGTCAGATGTCATTGCATATCTAGACGACATCTGTCTTTTCAGCGATACTTGGGAAGATCACTATTCAGGGTTAGATGAATTGCTGTCTACTTTGCGTGAGCACAACCTGACAGCGAAACCCTCTAAAGCCTATATTGGTTTTAGCGAAATTTCTTTCCTAGGCCACCGAGTTGGTCATGGTTTCCTAAAGACAGAGGACCATAATACTAGTAAGATACTTAACATCTCAATCCCTAAGACTAAAAAAAACAGGTGAGAAGTCTGTTAGGTCTTATTCAATTTTATGGCAGATTCATTCAGAATCTATCCTCTATCATGGCACCTCTCTCAACACTTCTAAAGAAAGGTTCGCCTAATGTGGTCCACTGGTCTCAGGAATGCCAATGCTCTCTGGATAAGATTAAAACATTGTTTTCAACACCACCTATTTTAGTGCTACCTACTAAAGATAAGACATTCGTTCTTCGTAGTGACGCTTCATCCACTGGGATTGGAGCGGCACTAATGCAAGAGTACTCTGGAACTCTGCATCCTGTAATGTATATTTCCAGAAAACTTAATGCGGCAGAAAGGAATTATTTCGGTTTTAGACCGTGAGCTATTAGCTATGGTTTGGTCGATCCTCAAACTACAGAGATTCCTTCTAGGCGCACATTTCATAGTAGAAACCGACCAAAAAGCTCTTACTGCTATACAGAGTAAGAATTTGAAGAGCTCGAGGTCTACTCGATATGCAATTGCTCTTCAACCTTTTCATTTCTCTGTGCGAGCTATTCGTGGATCAGATAATGTGATGGCAGACATTCTGTCAAGATGCCCACATGATTCCACATAACTATTAGGGCTTAGACTTCTTGATATGTCTAGTTCTATAGTAGTTCCTTTTCTATACCATGATAGATACACATTTGTAATTTAATAATATAATGATTGTATCACTACATAGCGGTTCATTGATGTTTATTCACCGCTGTGCTTTGATGATTTTTTCTTCATAAATCATAAATTTAAGATATCTAATACGAAATGATGATATGAATTTTTTAGGCATTGTGTAATTGCCAGAATTGTATTATACTTTGATGACACCTTCCTGGAAAAATATACTTGTAGAGAAATAATTTCTCTCAGTTTATGAGACACATTCTCACCAGTCGCTCCATAAGTCGACTTAGCCTCATATTAGGCGTTATAGGTATTCCTGATATTTTCATCTGCGCATTATTCATGCGTTGTGAGCCTATTGTACGTTGCTCCTAGATGTATTTCAAAAAAAAAAAAAAAGTTCCATTTTTTTTTTTTTTCCCGGGAGGTGTGGTAAGACTGTTACGTGCAGTCTTTGATATCTTACAATATTATACATTGGTATACTTGTTATGTTCGCAAATATTTTGTAAACAAAATAGTGCTTAAGGAAAAGTCATTATTGAGTTACTTCCCTTGAAAGTTGTGTCGGCTCTTTCGATCGAACTCCGCGGATGAGTCCAGTTTTCTGCGATTTATTCTTCGTTTGGGTAGTAATAGATTGTTCTTGCTTCAGAATATCTATGGCCTGAATTTATGTGTATTGTTTGTCTGAGTAGGACGAGTCTGTCTTATATCTGTATATCTTTACATATCTAAGTCGAACTATATGTTCTGTTGTCTCTAGAGAGGTCAAAGGCTATTCGGCGGATGTGTCGCTAGAGTGTGGTGTGATTTGGCTTCGTCCTGATAGGGACTGTGTTTTCTATGTCGGCTTGTCGCCGGGGAAAAAGTGATCTCAGTATTTGTGGGGAAAGTGATAGTCGTCTAGACCTATCGTGTATGCTTTACCCCAGTGTTTATTCGTATTGCCAAGGAATGGCAGAATCATATTTCTGATACCAAGGTAATAATAGATCCTCTTATGAACTCTCGTACGAAGCCACCATTTTCGATAGGTACGATTTGAATGTCTAAGAGAATATATTTGACTCGATGAAAAACGACTTCGATTCCTAGCAGCACTATATCCTGTAGAATGCAGTCAATTGTTCATGATCAAATCTACAGAGCAATGAAAGATTTAATGAATGACTAACTTTAGGACAGATTCATTATCTGTATCCAAACGTGAGTGACAGCTCACGAGTGAAGCCATCTTGGAACCAAAACATGTAGTGACTTTCAAGAAGAGAAAAGGGATGCCCGTATTATCGCTTGATTAGTCCAGAGATCACTGCTACACATGAGAACCCATTGCTAGCGGTTCAATATTATTATATGAAAAAAACTGTGCTGAACCTTATGTCAAAGAATCTTCGCTAGACGAGATGAGGTAGAAGCCATCTTGGATATTGTTTATAATCTGACGTGCTTTGTCAGTAAACTCAGTTGATATATATATATATATATGGGCAATACTGAGGGCTTGGCTACTGACAGTCCATTATAATATTATTCTACATGAGTGCCCATGTAACATAACATTGCAAGACCAGTTATCCACTGTACCATGATGTATTATGCCAACCTGTGATTTGTCACTATCTGTGCTGTCGAGTGTGTACGTCCAATTAAACTTTAGTAAAGGTACACAGTCGTTGGTGTCGATGACTTCCAGCCATACGTGAGTGTGAGAAAAGAACATTTGTCAACACCACGAACTCTTCCTATCATTCGCACATTATACACTCCATCTATGTCTACACACCACTGCGTAGGTCAAGTTGACATTCCATACTCGAACCACGAGCAACACAACAACACAGTATTTAACTCTGGTGATGTTCGAGCGAGCTTCAGATTTCCCAGCATGTCTCTTGCTCAGGGCAAGGGTCTTGTATTAAGAGTTTATCAGCTGATGATGATGATGTCTGCTTCCATCCACTTATAATTATCTTTTGGTGGACATCATTAACGGGAATAAAATAGAGGACTTTATCACTGGCTTTTTGTTTATCCTTGATATAAATTTTGTGCGACAAGAGTGTTTCTTGAAAAAGAAAAGTGCACTGAATGGAAGATGTGGTGTTTTGTGATTTCCACAACATTTCTTTCTAGCAGTGTCTGATAAGCAGAGTGGTTAGAATGCTTGCAGAGTTACTGCATATAAAACATCATTTCCCAGTCCACCCAGCTGTAAATGGGTACCTAACTCTGCCTTTGAGTTAGAGAAGGCAGAGGCAGCGAGGAAGGGAACTGGTCTGTAATCCGTGGTAATAAATCAGGGTGGGGCTTCTCTGCTAGAGTAAAGGGCAGAACCGTCGCTGAACATAGTGGGGCTTACATGATAACAACCTCCAGCATGAGAATGGAGGTAGAGGCAGTTACTCCTGCCTTAAGATGGCTGTCTGAGATTTTATTAACAAAGGCAGTTATTGTATCAGACTCACAGTCCATGTTTCGAAAGGTCCAAAATGGTTGGCTTCGACATGAATGGAAAACCTCCTTAGAAGCATCGAATCTTCAAGAACTGATGTGGATCTACTGTCCTGGTCATGCAGGGGTACGCGGTAATGAAAGAGCTGACAGACTAGCTTCAAGAGCACCCATAAAAGGTGAATTGAACATGGATAAGAGAGAAATACTGAATGCAATTCATGATCGCCTATTAGCGAATAACACTGCAATCGATGAATCATCAAGGCTAAGATTGCTGGAATTTGGCATCAAATGCAAGTCCAGCAGGGCTGGACGTATGAGAGGACGCATCTGGCATGTATACAACCAGTGCGCAACAAGAACAATTAGCATTCATACTCTTCGACATTTGCTGAGAGAGATTGAGCACCTATGGGTTTGCCCAGAGTGCAATGCCGTCGATTCTGATTAACATTAACTAAATCCTATAGCTAAACCACTAATAGTAACCTGTTTCAAAACGTTAGTTTTCTTGTAAATAATAAGCGGCTACAAATCTTATAATGATTACAGCTAACTCTAAAATTAGCTGCAACTATGTTGCGCACATATTTTTTGGCGCACGGATTACGCATACAAAAGTAAAATGTATTTATTTGTCTGATAAAAATATATTTATCTTTGGATGCATGTTTTTCGGTCTTGAGGGACAGAACTCAGATTAGGCGATGGGTATTCATTCTGTGAGTTATCGCTCCTGGTATCGTTCCTAAAAATCGAACTCAGCGGAGGAATTCAGATTTACTTTGATCTATTCTGTGTTTGGTTAGGATAGATTGTTATTGCTTCAGAATGTCTATGGCCCGAATCTGTGTGTAGTTCTTGTCCATGTAGGACGAGTATGTCCTATAGCTTGATATCTTTGTATGTTTATGTCGAACTATTTTTCTTGTACTGTACCTTTGGGGAGGTGCTTTTCGGCGGATGAAGATAGGTTAGAGAGTTCTTCGGTGATGAAGCCTATGGCGGGAGTCATGTTGTAGACCTGCCCAAAGTTTGTGATCTCTTTTTGATTATGGGAACGAAGATAGTTTCTTCTGGGATTGTTAAATCCATGAGTTCCCTAGTGTTCATTCCATAACGCCAGGAGAAGAGCGTTTGTGCTTGCTAGTGTATTTCTATGTCAAGGTAAACGTACTTTTGCTGACTTCGTTCATTCCTAGGCTTTAGATGGGCAGACGTTTACATGAATCTACCTATGTCAGTATGTCAGAACGACATATTATCTAGCAGCACTGGTTATGTTTCTATACAGCAATTATGAGGACAGATTATGCTGATGCTTGTGGAAACTTTGATATTCAAGAATTGAATCGTTATTGAAGCTTTGTCGTACATCGTTAGGGTGAGCGATGTTTACAAGACGAGAAGCCATTTTCGGAATGCTATTTATTGTTGATCATTTACCAGAGAACAGGGATGCCCTTATTATCCGATGATGATCAAGAGATCACACTTATGAAAGGAAAATCTATTCTTGGGTGATTTGACATTCGCTCAGAAGATATTTGCTGAATGCTATTTAAAGAAATCTTCGCTAGGGTACAAGCTACACTTATGCTAAAGGAGGTTCTGTCCAGTAGTCACCGTAAACATTATTGATTAACTGACATGACTAGTCAGTAAGGCCTGATGAAGATTTGCTAAACATTATAGATTAACTGACATGATCAGTCAGTAAGGCCTGATGGATATTTAGATGAGATATGGAACTCTGAATGTTGGTATACTGATGTTCCATTGTGATTGTCCTCAACATGAATGCCAATTTATAATTGTACACCGTGGGTCAACAATATGCTATTGATGTCGACCTGTGTTCATGTAACTGTACCCATTCTGTCAAGTGTATGCGTCAAATTAAACTATTGAAACGTCTACAGTGGTCTGCATAAGTAACTTCTAGATACGCATGAATGAGTGTTTGAACCTTCAGTCAACTCCACAGAACAGTCACACATTCGCGTATTGACATTCATTACAACACTCATTGTCAACACTGTATTCTTGTCAGGGCCTCATTGTGTCCCAGGACAAGGTGACATGTATACCTGACACTGTGCTCAGTTGTTTGAGTTGACTATTCAGTCCCAGTACATCTTTACAACGTACACTGATAAAACACAGTACACAGCATCCAAGAATAACAGCCTTTATCATTATTACCACAAGGAAAAAGGCGGTTTATCAATGTGGTAGGCCAGATTTCCGGGCTTAACCTGCACAGGGGACATTCTCTTCTTCTTCTTCCGTCCTTAGCCACCGACCGTCAAAGCAGTCTGTGGCCATTACGCCTAGTGGCGTCTTAGGGCAACAGCAGATAGGTTTTCTTTGCCATTGTTTCCCATCACGCCTAGTGGCGTCTTTAGGGCAACGGCAAATCAACCCATTTGCTGTTGTTTCCGTAATCGAAGTGACTGGCAAACGGGTGATCAGCCCGTTGTGACAGGGGACATTGCCGGAAGTTAACAGCTACTGATACCAGTTCGTTTCCCTGACGCCTGATACGACACACCAGCAGTGTTAGTCTACACTTGTTTGACAGTTCCTCACGTGACCTATGAAGCGATTACTGTATCTAGGTCACCGCTTGTTGACATTTGTCTCCGTACAGGCATAATTACATAGAACAGACAGCGTAGCACGGCAAGTTGTTTACAAGAGGACATTTAACTGTGTTAGCAGAAGTACTATTGAACTTAGAAGTCTACACGTCAACAGTGGATCTTCTTGTGTGTTCATATTGCAGAACTGTGTAATAATTTAAAACAAAGAGCTATTATTTAATAAAGTGGCAGTTTAATTTGATTAAAAACTGAACCATATTAATGTAATACTGAGCCTTCTCTGCAGACACTTCTACAACACATTGCTTTATATTATATGCATTTATATGACATATATGTATTTATGTTTAATGTTTACATGTTTGCATATTATTTGTGTGTCTATGTCGCGGGCCTGGATGGGACGTGACTAGTATAAGGTATACCGAGTAACATTGGTCCTGTATTAGTGTTCTATAGGGAGCAATTTTCTTTATTTGAAATTTGCTGGCAACATCTGTTGCTATTTCTGTTAGTTGTTGAGATGCGTTTTTCATCGTTGTTTTTGTAATATTTTTTGCTGTTCTTTAGTTTTGTTTTGATTTGTTTGTATTTGTAGGTCTATCCTTTCCTATCTTTCAGTTCTATACACAATTTGTGTTTATACACTGTGGCGTTATTTGTCTTGTTGATTTCATTGCAGTTGTCGTCACAGATTATGTGATTATTTTCATTGATTTCTATATTTGACTTAGTTGATTTCTGCAATTGTTTTCATATTGTCTTTTATGCTTGTCCTTTGTTAATGTCTTTGGTTGACAGATGATATGAGATAGTTGAGTACACGTATGTTATAGTATAGACCAGTACTTTATTATTATTATTGTTGTACAAGGAAGTATACAAGACCTTTGTAAGGCTTGTCTCCCACAGAGATTGGGATTGTGAACTAATTAATCAAGTTCCTGTTTATTTGGAAATAGATTACATTTTTGTGTCAACTGATTCCTATCATTATTAGACATCATGTCTACATTGGAACACTTTATTGAGATAGGGAAATCCCTAGACAAGACTGGTGATAAGTTAGAGGAGTATGCTACCACTCAATATGAAAAAGCACAAAAATTTGAAATTGAGAAACTGAAAGCTGAGACTGACCAAAAGAACTTGCAGATGCAGATGGAGGAAAGAAGATTCCAGATGGAAGAAAAAAGATTAGAAAGAGAAGCTGAACAAAAGAGATTAGACAAAGAAGCTGAACAAAAAAGATTAGACAGAGAGTCTGAGGCTGAACAAAAGAGATTAGACAAAGAAGCTGAACAAAAAAAATTAGAGAGTCTGAGGCTGAACAAAAGAGATTAGAAAGAGAGGCTGAACAAAAGAGATTGGAAAGAGAGGCTGAGCAAAGAAGATTAGAAGCTGAGGCTGAGGAGAGTAAGGCAAAAAGATTACATGAGGAAAAACTATTTGCATTTGAATTAGAAAAATTGAGATTGACAAATATGGGTAATGTTAATCAGTCAAGTGGTAACAATGGTAAACCATTTACTTACAAGGTCAAGGTACCAGCGTTCAATCCTTCCAGTGATGATATTACATTCTGGCTAGATCGTTTTGAACGCTCCTGTCGAGCTCATAATGTGGATAAATCACAGTATGCTAATCAATTGTCAGAAAATTTGAAAGGTGATTCTCTGACTAGTTTAAGTTTGGTTGAAGAGTCTGACAAGGATAATTATGATGTTATTAGAGCGGCTTTATTGAAAAAATATCCGTTAACTGAGGAAGGTTACCGTGTTTTGTTTTAAAAAATGGTACCTGAATCAGGGGTAGAATTCTCAGAATTCATTGCAAGGACACGTCTTACATTTAATCGTTGGATTGAGTTGTCCAAAACAGAAAAGACATATGAAGCCCTTATGGACTTGTTGCTCAGGGACAAGATTATGTCATGTGTTAATAAACCTTTCTTGGAATTCCTACATGAGCGTAAACCCAAGACACTAAAAGAAATGCAAGAATATTGTGACCAATACGTCACTGCACACCCTGACATAACTCTTAGCAACACTAAGATTAAAGAAGGTATGCCAGTTGCATCAGCAACACCATACAACCCTAATTATTCACACAAATTTCAGGGACAACAAAACAAGTTTGGAAAAAAAGGTAACCATAATAGTTATCAAAACCAAGGAAACCAATCATTTCAGGGTTCTTCTGCGAAGAACTGGAGACAAGCTGACAGCCCTCGATACAGAGGTGGTCATAATTATAGAAATTTCCGCAGAGGAAGTCATTATAGAAACTATCCAAGTCATCCATCATGGAGACAACAAGACCATAACTATAGAGATACTCATTATAATGAATATGATAATGGTAATCATGAGAATTATGACTCAAACCCAAATAGGGGTTACAATAGAGGGAATAATAATGATTACAGAGGCAATAATAATCGAGGTAGATCCCAATACAAAAAACATAAATCTCATTATCATGCAAACTCTGCACAGCAAGAGTCACATGAAGCCTATAAACAGACTAAAGATAATGATGATGCTAATAATATGGCATGTGCCGCTTTTGATTTTGGGAGAGCATCTCAGTGCTCCCAATGCAAAACATTATTTGAACCAACTACGGTGTCCACTTTAAGTTGTGGCCATCCCCTTCCCGCTCTTCCTGCGTCAATCGCGCATGATGGAAGAGGTTCTCTTGTCTTGAATAGAGGTTTAGTTGATGGTACTCCAGTCGCAGTTCTTTTCGATTCGGGGTGCACCACCATTGGAGTGAGGCAGTCACTCGTAGATCCTTCTCGTGCCACTGGAAAAGTAGTCAAATGTGTAACATTTGGCGGCACCTTAGAGAAATACTCTACTGCTATCATTAGCATTGCTACTCCTTTCTTTACAGGAGATGTACACGCATGTCTTCTGCCGAATCCGATGCTGATCTTATCATCGGTCGTATTCACGGAGTCAAAGAATGCACTCCACAACAAATTTCCGTTTGGGAAAAACAGAATATGCAAACCGCTAATGCTGTAGTCACTAGAGCTCAAGCTCTTAATGTGCCTCAATCTTCACCTACTGAAGATAATGAAGTGCATAACCAAGACGATCCCTTGGTAATTTCTCGTGACTCGTTTATAAAACAGCAAGAAGAGGATCCGACTCTAAAGAAATTCTTCACTCTTGCAACGAAAGGTGATCCGAATAAAGATACAAAGCGTAAATCTTGGATTACAATGAAGAATGGCGTACTTGTACGTATGGTGCAAGACTCCGACAAGTCAAGTCATTCTCAGATTCTTGTGCCCAAGAATTTGAGAGTTAAAATCTTACAACACGCACACGACTCTCAGTGTGCTGGACATATGGGTTTTTCCCGTACAAAGTCAAGAGTTCTTGCGGCTTTCTTTTGGCCTTTTGTGAACAAAGACATACGGATTTATTGTCAATCTTGTATAGTATGTCAAGAAGTCAAATCCAAAGGTCCACGCCATGCTGCACCTATTCAGGCTGCAGACATTCCTATTCGACCATTTCAGAAAATGGCGATAGACATCATTGGTCCATTTAAGATCAAATCTGCTAGAGGACATCAGTTTATCTTAACGTGTGTGGACATGTGCACACGTTGGCCAGAGGCTATCCCTCTGAAGAGCATTACTACTGCTGACATTGCAGATGCTCTTTGGCTTATATTTTCTCGTCTGGGATTCCCCGGAGAAATATTATCAGACCATGGCACCCAACTAATATCGGATACCATGTCTCAAGTGATGTCGACTCTGCAGATAGAGAGATCTTTGAGTAGTATCTATCATCCTATGTCAAATGGGATGGTCGAACGGCTAAATAGAACACTCAAGAACTTATTAGGGAAGATAACTGAGGATCATCCTCAAGATTGGGATAGGGTTTTACCCGCGGCCCTCTTCGCTTATAGAGAGGTCCCCAATGAACATACAGGATTTTCTCCCTTTGAACTTGTCTTTGGCGCGCGACCGCGCGGCCCTATGTCGTTGCTTCATGATCTCATAACCGCTGATAATATTACCGATGACACGAAATCTTCTTATGAATATGTCATCGCGCTGAGGGAAAAGATTATCGAAGCGTGCAAATTGGCAACTTCTTCTTCTGAATTTGCTAAGCAGAAAGCAAGACAATTTGCCAATAAGAAAAGAACCTTACGACAACTTTGTCCTGGTGACAAAGCATTTGTTTTGCTACCTTGTAGGGAAAATAGACTTCTTATTTCTTGGAAAGGTCCGTACGATATAATCTCGAAAATTTCCGATGTTGACTACATCGTCGATATTGATGGGAAGCGTAAAACCTTCCACATCAATATGCTTACGGAATTTCACGAACGTCCGGATTATTTACAGCCTATTTTCCAGGCAACGGACGATTCACCAGTCCAACATGGTCATTACTCATCACTGTCTGTAATACAGGATGAGGAAACAAGTTTTTCGGATGTTAATCTTCCGCTTCCGATGATTCCACTTCATTCTAGCGAATCATGGAAAAAACGTTACTGTTTCTCCGGATTTATCTCTAGGAGAACAGCGACAAGTTTCGGCTATGTTACAAACATTTCAGGATGTCCTTACTGACATTCCTGGACAAACTCATGTCATTGAACATGACATTATTCTAACTGACCATAATCCTATTAGAGTCAGACCTTATCCTATTCCTATACATTTTCAAGCACAGGTTGAGAAGGAGTTGGATGAGATGATAGATTTAAAAATAATTGAACCATCCACTTCTGCGTATTCTTCGCCGATGGTTATTGTTCGGAAAAAAAGACAATAACATACGTCTTTGCGTTGACTATCGCAAATTGAATCAAGTCACGAAGTTTGATGCTGAACCTATGCCTTTACTAGAAGAGCTACTTACTAGGCTTTCTAAATCTCATTTTTTCACTAAACTAGATTTGTCCAAGGGATATTGGCAAGTTCCTCTATCTGAACGCGCCAAACCTTTTACTGCTTTTTCTACACCTAGAGGCCTTTTTCAATGGAATTTCATGCCTTTCGGCCTTATGAACGCACCAGCTACATTCGTACGCATGATGCGTCGAATTCTATCTTATCGGTCAGATGTCATTGCGTACCTAGACGACATCTGTCTTTTCAGCGATACTTGGGAAGATCACTATTCGGGGTTAGTTGAATTGCTATCTACTCTACGCGAGTATAACCTGACAGCGAAACCCTCTAAAGCCTGTATTGGTTTTAGCGAAATTGCTTTCTTAGGTCACCGTGTCGGTCATGGTTTCCTAAAGACAGAGGACCATAATACAAGTAAAATACTTAACATTTCTATTCCTAAGACTAAAAAGCAAGTGCGAAGTCTCTTAGGTCTCATACAATTCTATGGACGATTCATTCCGAATCTGTCCTCGATCATGGCACCTCTTTCTTCCTTGCTAAAGAAAGGGTCTCCTAATATAGTCCATTGGACTCAAGAATGTCAATCCTCTTTGGATAAGATCAAAACTATGTTTTCTACTGCACCTATTTTAGTGGTGCCTACTAAAGATAAGACATTTGTTCTTCGTAGTGACGCTTCATCCACTGGGATTGGAGCGGCACTAATGCAAGAGTACTCTGGAACTCTGCATCCTGTAATGTATATTTCCAGAAAGCTTAATGCTGCAGAAAGGAATTATTCGGTCTTAGACCGTGAACTATTGGCTATGGTATGGTCAATTCTCAAATTACAAAGATTCCTTCTAGGCGCACATTTCATAGTAGAAACCGATCAGAAAGCTCTTACGGCTATACAGAGTAAAAATTTGAAGAGTTCGAGGTCTACTCGATATGCAATTGCTCTTCAACCTTTTCATTTTTCGGTACGAGCTATCCGTGGATCAGATAATGTGATGGCAGACATTCTGTCTAGATGCCCACATGATTCCACTTAACTGTTGAGTCTTGGACTTCTTAACACTTCCAACTCGACAACAGATTTTTCTTTTCTATATCAAGATAGATACACATTGTAATTCATAATGATACTACGTTCATTGATATATATATTCACCGGTACTCGTTGATGATTTTTCTTTTTGTCAATCATGTACTTAGGGTGCTTAAACTGAAATTGTTATATGCATTGTGTCATTGCAAGTATAGTAGTATGCGTTGGTGACACCTCCCTGGAAACATTTATGCTTAAGAGAAATGCTTTCTCTGAGAGATTGAGACGTATTCTCATCAGTCGATCTATATTTCGACTTTACATTAATCTGGCTTAAATAATTCCAGATATTTTTCATCTGCGCAGTATTTATGCGTTGGGAGCCTATTGTATGTTGCTCTCAGATGAAAAAAAAAATGATTTTCATTTTTTTCCCGGGGGGTGTGGTAATCTGTTGCGCACATATTTTTTGGTGCACGGATTACGCATACAAAAGTAAAATGTGTTTATTTGTCTGATAAAAATATATTTATCTTTGGATGCATGTTTTTCGGTCTTGAGGGACAGAACTCAGATTAGGCGATGGGTATTCATTCTGTGAGTTATCGCTCCTGGTATCGTTCCTAAAAATCGAACTCAGCGGAGGAATTCAGATTTACTTTGATCTATTCTGTGTTTGGTTAGGAATAGATTGTTATTGCTTCAGAATGTCTATGGCCCGAATCTGTGTGTAGTTCTTGTCCATGTAGGACGAGTATGTCCTATAGCTTGATATCTTTGTATGTTTATGTCGAACTATTTTTCTTGTACTGTACCTTTGGAGAGGTGCTTTTCGGCGGATGAAGATAGGTTAGAGAGTTCTTCGGTGATGAAGCCTATGGCGGGAGTCATGTTGTAGACCTGCCCAAAGTTTGTGATCTCTTTTTGATTATGGGAACGAAGATAGTTTCTTCTGGGATTGTTAAATCCATGAGTTCCCTAGTGTTCATTCCATAACGCCAGGAGAAGAGCATTTGTGCTTGCTAGTGTATTTCTATGTCAAGGTAAACGTACTTTTGCTGACTTCGTTCATTCCTAGGCTTTAGATGGGCAGACATTTACATGAATCTACCTATGTCAGTATGTCAGAACGACATATTATCTAGCAGCACTGGTTATGTTTCTATACAGCAATTATGAGGACAGATTATGCTGATGCTTGTGGAAACTTTGATATTCAAGAATTGAATCGTTATTGAAGCTTTGTCGTACATCGTTAGGGTGAGCGATGTTTACAAGACGAGAAGCCATTTTCGGAATGCTATTTATTGTTGATCATTTACCAGAGAACAGGGATGCCCTTATTATCCGATGATGATCAAGAGATCACACTTATGAAAGGAAAATCTATTCTTGGGTGATTTGACATTCGCTCAGAAGATATTTGCTGAATGCTATTTAAAGAAATCTTCGCTAGGGTACAAGCTACACTTATGCTAAAGGAGGTTCTGTCCAGGAGTCACCGTAAACATTATTGATTAACTGACATGACTAGTCAGTAAGGCCTGATGAAGATTTGCTAAACATTATAGATTAACTGACATGATCAGTCAGTAAGGCCTGATGGATATTTAGATGAGATATGGAACTCTGAATGTTGGTATACTGATGTTCCATTGTGATTGTCCTCAACATGAATGCCAATTTATAATTGTACACCGTGGGTCAACAATATGCTATTGATGTCGACCTGTGTTCATGTAACTGTACCCATTCTGTCAAGTGTATGCGTCAAATTAAACTATTGAAACGTCTACAGTGGTCTGCATAAGTAACTTCTAGATACGCATGAATGAGTGTTTGAACCTTCAGTCAACTCCACAGAACAGTCACACATTCGCGTATTGACATTCATTACAACACTCATTGTCAACACTGTATTCTTGTCAGGGCCTCATTGTGTCCCAGGACAAGGTGACATGTATACCTGACACTGTGCTCGGTTGTTTGAGTTGACTATTCAGTCCCAGTACATCTTTACAACGTACACTGATAAAACACAGTACACAGCATCCAAGAATAACAGCCTTTATCATTATTACCACAAGGAAAAAGGCGTTTATCAAACTATTACCCTGTTTTGAGCGTTTTCAAACATAGTTATTGACACACAACAGCGAATTGGAGATTTTTTGAATTTCAGATGTCGTCCAACTTGCGATCGATAAGTATGCAAACTCTTGATCCATAACATTTACTGCAGTTTTATTAAGCTCTAGCATCTTCGTCTAATGTGTTGCGCATTGCTAGCGTAGTTGTATAAAGCACACAGACAAGAAACATGATGAAACTGACCCCGCGCGGGTAGGGTAAATTTGGGACATAAAAGTACTAATTTTTGTGTGTGAAAAGCTTTCAATTTTCAGAGCTTTCCGAATATCGGGATTTCGGATAAATAGGAGACAGTCACGAGACAGTGCAAATGATCACTTGATCACCATGAAAATCATTTTGTATTCTTTTCGTAATACAGTTTAGCAGGCATGCTATCTAATTTATCCAGATTGCTACTGTTTTATTCTATTAAAACAGCATCATTTTCACTTCCCAAGAAACATAGTGAACTCCACAGTTAATCCCTAACTATACTGCTTCCACTATATACAGCTTCAGGCTGGAACTCTCTTATGTTGCAGTAAATGCAATTAGAAGAACACACTCATTGGTCACACGACCTTCCGCGGCATGCAACCCTCAACTTCCCTGTATCAAAGCATTCGAGCCAGTTGTTCACTAGAGATGCTCTGTCATGCAGAGACTTTCAATAAAAAGTTGCGGCTAGTTTCTGCACTACAGCCATTGGTAACACGCATCTTTGTCGTAATCCTTTTTTTTGTTGAGATCCTGTGGGTTTTTTGGTCTGCCTCTGTTTTAAATACACGGATAAGGAAACAGGAGACAGACTTAAAAAATAACCAAGAAGACATGGAAAGAATTTGAACAACTTAATGACACAGGACAAGATGGCCAGGAATGGATTAGTTAAAGACATGTACAATGCAGGAAGCTGAAAGGTGATTCATCATGGAGCAGTAAAGATACCTCATCATTACATGTTAAAAGTCAGCGAAAGAAGTTCTTCTCTTCGGGAGTCTCATCACACAGCAGAGACAGACAACTGAGAGATGAACACGCAGGTTTTCGACAAAACAGATCCTGCACAGACCAGATAGCCATTTTGTAAAAAATAGATGAACAAAGTATGGAATTGACCTCACCTCTTTGCATTGGTAAATGTAAATAAGTTACCCAGTAACCTACTGTTGCTGTCATTTTCGACGGAGTCATCTGTCAAGTTATTTGCTTATGTTTGTATCATAAGTATAATTGTGTCTTTACCTGCGATGTCAGGTTGATTAGGGGTTGTCTTCCCTTGTTTATTCATTCATTGTGTTTGACCTTTAGGGTCAGAGGTTGACAGTTCGGCGTGGGCCTATGGGAAGGTTTTTTAAGCGGGAGTGAGATATACTTCCGGGAAGCCGGGAGGTCCTGTTTTTTCTGAAGGGACCAAGAGTCCATTGTTTTTCGGGGAGAATCTTCGAAGTAACTGCTATGGCAGTTTTCCCCAGTGAATCTCTGTGCGTCGGGATGACGACAGAATTCCTTGTGTAGTTCTGAGGATTCATTTACCAGGTAATACCGACCTTTATGCATTATTACGCTTTTCGGTGGCAGAACATGTAAAGGATTACCTAGGGTGAACAGCAGTTCACGGATCCGCCATTTCAGAACTTATATATTTGTGCTCGAGGTAGCCATCCAAGACTGTTAGTCTTATATTGTCCAGAAATCCAGTGACGAAGATATATTGTGGGAGCCGCAGATTGGCGGAACTTCTATCTACAATAAGTATTACTGCAGGGTTGGTGATAACCTATTTAACAGAAGTACACGGCCGACGTTAGGACGAGGCCTGTGCTTCCGGCTATTATACTACAGCCTGATATGTGCAATTGGCAGGGAGTGCCAAGTTGCACCTGTGTGTCAAGGTAACTAAGGCATCTGCCGCGTTTAGTCAGAGACGCCAAGGGCGACGCTACGAACTGTCATTATTGAAGAACTTTGCTATTGACCATGCACGTCTATTCTGATGTTTACCTTTTTGAATGCCAAATGTATACCTATCGATGTCAGGTCAGCATGACCTTGTTACACTGACTGTTCCTGTTGATATTATGTGTGTTCCCGTCAATAAATGTCTTGAAACATGCCTGCAGTGTCAAAGCATCCTTGATTACTGCATGTGAGAGTATGGGTTGCAGGATCTACATCTATACGAGCCTAAACACATTCGCGTCTTCATTCGCACCCACACTCAACTCATCATACGCTCGCACTACACATCTAACAACATGTAAACTGTCTTGGGCCAGTGATCACCTCAACAAGAAAAAAAGACAGTTACACCTACTTTATGTTTTTAAGACTCAATGCTTATTCATGAATGCATCTGGTTTAATAAACATGAAAAGGCGTTAATCTACTTATGAAATTATACATATCTGACACAGTCATAAGCAGTAATGCATGTGTTATTATAAATTTTATTAAATAATTATTTATAATGAGCCATAAACAGAGGCGTTCAATCTAGATGGGTTTTAAAATCTGAAACGAAGCCCGTTTACATGACAGACACCTGCATGTCAAAAGTCCTGGTGCCGACGACTCGAGATCTGCAGACGGTGCTCCTGTAAGTGACTTGATGGTACTTCCTCCTCAGACCGAGCATGGCAAGGAGTATCATGCGGAACTTCTTACCGAAGAAACAATAAAGCAGGAAATTGGAGGCAGCATTGATTTCCACCAAGAAAGTGCACATGACATAGAAACACTGGGAGGAAGAGAAAGCATTAAAACAGATTATATACTGATTGTGAAACATAATAATTATGCTGCATTTTATATACTGACGAGCAAGTAACCTGTCAAAAAGTGACCGAAAGGGGTGGGGGGGGTGGGGGGGGGGCTAAAGTTTGCACTTTCTGCCTTGTCCTTGTCCTGGTATTTTAACAACATTAAAGTTGCACTAAGCATAACTAGGAATGAAAATTATTCCTACTTCCAAGAGCTTTATCGATTTTGGACAAAATTTTGATTCTTGGTCTGTACTTGGGAAAAGTTTGGATTGAAGGGATTTAAGTTTTCGATCTCATGCTCTGCCTCAAGGGATGTAATTGTTTCCCTTCACTTTAAAAGTATTTTAATGTTAGCCTTCTTCTTGCTTAGTGTTTCCCACATTTCAGGACATACCAGAAAATTATATTGTTGATTATTCATTCATATATTTTTCTCTTTTTCCTTCTTATGGTGCATGGGGCCATCACTGCACTGCCCCCCCCCCCTCCCCCCTCCCCATCGTAGCACCTGCACGTGCTGTTGTATTGGTGGTTTCTGTAATTATTTGTTTTACATGATGAGGTTGCAAGCCTCCATTCAGAACCTTGCGTTAGCCGCGTTGTACAACATGCCTGAGAGAGTAGTGGTTCTAATCTTTCTTCTTAGGGACCCTCGGGAATTAAAGGGGGTCATATACTGATAATATAACACTGGTTCCAAAAGTTAGGAGAATAAGGGGGTGATAATGGGAAAAAAGGTTTGACAGGGGGATCTTCAAAAGTAACGGGGTGGTTGAAGATTTGTCAGACTAAATTCAGGGTTCGAGTGGCTAAGAGGTTTGGTGTCTGCCTCGAGTTCTAGAGGTACCAGGTTCGATTCCCAGTAGAGGGAATATAATTTATGGAAATGTTTTTGTCAGAACCAGTGGTCCTAATGATGTCATACTCTTCCCTGGTCTCATGGGTAGTGAGATCGGATGCTTAGCCTTCTCGGATAAGGGCGAAAAAATAGGAGGTCCTGTGTGCAAGTTGCTCACGTTAAAAATTCAACGGCAGTTGGAAATTGTAAAGAGTAGGCCATAAGGCCGCTGCCCTGGCAAAATTAAAAAATTAGAAACCTACCCACCAGATATATTTATAGAATGTGTGATTCCTATATACACACATTGGGATTCTTGTCGATGCTACAGAGTTCATGCACTGTGCTGAGATCCTCCTTACGAGATCTAAGGGAGAAGATTAGAGCACTGATGCAGTTGTCCATGTGCAATGAACATAGTCCTTAAAACCAAACCAAATCAAACCAGACCAAACCAAATCAAACCAGACAAATTCAGCAGCATTACCTAATATAACGCTAGCATGTAAAAAAGGTTATACATAGCCCTGGAGTGAGCGCTAATATCACTGCACCAGGCTCACCCATCTCATTGAAAGTTTAAATAACAATGAAGTAGGTGGTATACTGATGTATTCTCTTATAGTTTTGATGAAAGTATGTTGTACTGGATTTAGTAATAAAGTTTTTTTTTATTTTTTAAGAAATTAAATTCGCAAGTAAGCGCATCTGTAGCTTTATATTCTCTTCTTCTTCCGTCCTTAGCCACCGACCGTCAAAGCAGTCAGTGGCTATTACGCCTAGTGGCGTCTTAGGGCAACAGCAGATAGGTTTTCTTTGCCATTGTTTCCCATCACGCCTATTGGCGTCTTTAGGGCAATGGCAAATCAATCCATTTGCTGTTGTTTCCGTAATCGAAGTGACTGGCAAACGGGTGATCAGCCCGTTGGTAGCTTTATATTACAATAGAATAAATAGAGCAATTTGTTGTCACTGTTTTCAGTTTACTGTTGCTCTTATCTTCCACTCTTTACATTTGTTATGTAATACCCGGAAATGGAGGGGGTACTGATGATGTGCTTTGGGAACCTAGGGGGTGGTGATCCGAACAGGTTTGGGAAACACTGATATAACACATTTTATATCATTAAAAAAAATGTTAATATGTCAGTTTTATAGGCTTTGATTATACAACAGATACGCTGATTATGTAACACATTTTGGCATCGTCATTTCCCTTTTATTAACCACTTTTATTTAGCTTCACATGAGGTTTATATATTTGTCACATTTCAAATCTTTGACGAAAGATCTCTGTTCTGCTCATTGTAGAGAGGTCAAACTTTTTTGCATGAGCCTCACTTTCATGGTACATTTTATTCTGTCATGTTTTCACAGACATTGACTCAGCTGATTTGATATAACTAAGTATTGTAAAATAAGGTGGAAATAACTTCAAGAAAGTAAGGGAAATAATGAACCGTAAACATAGATTACGTTTCGTATTTGAAAGTTGTAGGTGCAAGAAGGTGAATGGTGATGTGCCGATTTAATCATTGTGTTACTTCAAACAACTAGGTCATTCACAAAGGTGTGTAACTAGCGAGTCCTTTATTCTAAACTCAGATCTAGTAACATTCTCATGGGCTTTACATTAGGTTCTTATACTTAAAACTTGTTAATCTGCAATAAATTTCACTCATCCCCAGTGGAATTGATTCCAAAAAATCAAAAGTTTACTTATGGCTAAAAAAATAAAAAAAAACAAGTAAAGGAACAAATAAGCTTTAAGTACTTATTTTCTTTATCATTGTTACCATTCACACCAAAAAAGGCAGAAAATGAATGTTCCGTACATGCTGTTGCAGAGAATAAAAGTAGATGTCCAATTATCATTAATTAGTAATTCTTCATATTGTTTACAAATAATTTTATAATAATTCACTCATGTATTCTTCTTTGATCCTTAGCTGCTGACTGTCAAAGCAGTCAAGTGGCCATCATGTCTGGTGGCGTCTTGTAGGGCAGCAACAAACTGCTTCCACTTTGCTCGGCCGGCGGCCATCCTTCGAGCAGTGCCCCAGCTCTGGTTCATTCTTTGCATCTCGGCCTCCACAGTGCTCCGCCAAAATTTTCTTCTCAACTCTTGTTCCACTGGCACTTATCTGGTTCTTGTCATCAGTTCCATATTAGTGATCTTGTCATACCACTTGAATCCCCCTATTCTACCCATGCACCCATTTATAAAAGTCTAGCTTTTTCGGTTGTTTTTGTTGCCTCCGTGTTTGAGAGCCATACAATAGGACTGACTTGACATTTGGATTGAATATTCTGATCTTTGTTTAGTGCATATAGTCAATCAATCAATACCCTTTAGCTCCCCAAGGAGCATAGGCCTTTAATAAACACATGCCAAGTCTTCTTGTCATGTGCATCTGCTCAAGTTCTTTCCTTGGAAAGTGCATATGGTAACTATAAGAAAAGTTGGTCCCTAAAACTAGTTTCCCCATTGTCTTGCTACAACCAACGAAACATGGAGCCATCACTTCTTCAGTTGGGCCCTTCGCAGGAAGCCTGCGCCAAACTATTTAGAGCCTTACAGCAGTTGTTTCTGTGGCAGTTTGTTTAACATGTGTGGTGGGTTTTGATGTTATGAAATGTTGTTGATATGTTTCCTTATTGTACTGAATGAGGCCAGCTGTGAAGGTCCCTGATTCTAACAAATTTAGGGTTGAGTTATCAGGATACCTTTCTGCTACCACCTTATGGCCTCAAGCAGACTTATTCTTGACTAGTATGAATGATAGCTACGTCTAATGTCTAGGGATATGCAAGTGTGGTGTGATGGTACTTTAACAATAATACACCTCTACACAAACAAGTATTAAAGGCTATGATTAAAGGAAATAACACCTGGGATATATTTGTACAATTAATAATTTTCTGTATGATTTATTTGGTCCTGAACCTAGTATTCTTCTGGTCAGGACTTTAAAAATGAAAAGAATTCAAGATATATACAAAATGTAAATTTTAGACCCACAGGGACAAGTGTCCAAACAAATACTGTTAAATTAAACTAATAGTGTTACTAAAATCTGTCTATTACTGGTTTCTAACACTGGATGGCTGTTTGGGATTCTTATAATCACTCCCAGTCTCTTTAAAATACACTGTCACTGTTAATTTCACTAGGGAAATATTTTATTTCTTGAATACAGGGGTATGCTGCTCTTATAGCTGATGTACTGTTAGGGTACCAGATATTTCACTTATCTGGCCCACTGGAACTGTCTGAATTCTTTCTGCCGAATGACCACTGCTCCAAAAGTAATAGGGGGGATACTGGCGACCCCTATCACTACTGGACTCCAAAACTCCTCAACAACTTTTCCATAGAAATCTGGCACCGGACTAGTGCCAGATAAAACCCTGTAATAATGAAACAATGTCTTCTGGTTGATATCTTACTTAGACTGTGTTTTATATACAAAATAGCATACATAAGAAATAAAGAGCTGGGTCATATCCAATGGACCAATCCAGCACATCCATTCCACAGTGTACCAGTGTTGTTCACATGTCTCTCCTACAAAGGCGGCACTGCATCTGCAATAATACTATTAATCTTTCTTTTCTACCATACAATGGGATAGGTGAGCTGTGTCCCTCTGATCACCTAAGAAAACATTTTATTTCACAAAACATGTGCATTTACAAAACTGGCAATGTGTTTTATCTTAATTCTCCGTCAGGCCCTGCACAAATCAGCTTGGGACCTGATTACTTACAGTCGTGATGGCAGCATCTCTCACTCACATTTTTAAACAAAAGATATATGAATAATGTCGGTCTTACCAGAAATTCAATGAAAAAAACACAGGTACGTTGAATAGCAGATTCCAGATATACTGCTGGCTGAACTGTGATGCCTATACTTTCATATATATTTGCTTTAATAAGGCTAATCACTTTTCTTCAGAAATACACAACGTCCTGCTCTCGGGACTATCTTCTACAAATGGCGTCAAGCCTTTGAATTTTCTCAATAATATGAAAGGCTTTGGCCAATGAACGAACGACAATTTTGAAATTTGAAATTAAAGGCAAAAAAAGACTTGATTTTTGGACCCTACCAAGTTTTTTTCCTCTCTCATTCTTAGAGTTCTACTGCTAAATATATTTGGTGTTAAGCCATCCCATAATTTTTCTCCCCCTTTTCTGCCCCTTTCTACAACAGACTGCATGTAACTTTTTCCTGCCTTTTTCAAGGACGCGTCAAAAGGTCAACGTTAGTGAAAGTAAAACCGATCATGTGTTGGTCTGTCTGTACGAACAAATACAGTCTTTTGTCCATAACTTTATTTCTATCTGTTGGATTTTTTGTTCAAAAGCATATTACCCACCAGGACAAGACCAGCTCTTAGACTAGCCAACTTTTATGATCATAAACCTAGTAATAAAGAATTCAATATATTTTCCATTTTAGTGTTCGTTGTTTTCTAAGTTTCAACTACTTGAATGTTATAAAAATCGCCTCAGATCTTCCTTTTTCCCGATAGGAAGTAATTATGCGTGTGTGTATATATATATTTTTCCACAGTGTCTGTCGTTAGAAATGTATTTGGCTAGCGGGGTATTTTTAGACCCACAGAATGGGAGAAGATCGGCTACCACGACAAGCATGGGAAACAAAGAGCCAAGGATCCAGACCCCGAGGATGACCCAGAGTCCGCTGGGAGGACAACATTAGACAATCTTTGAAGGACCGAGGACTAGAATGGAACCAGGCCAGGAGGAAGACAGCCGATAGAATAGTCTGGCGCTCTCTCTTCCAAACCTCTACACCTCACGGTAGAAGGGGAATGACTAAATAAGTAAGTAAGGTATTTTTAAATTTTCAAACTTGCGACATCGTTTTCGACACAAGCTAACGGCCTCGTCTCGCACTGTTGGCCCGAGTAGCTAATTCAAACCTCTAACACTTGACAAGCCGGCAGCAGGTGTCCGCTCTCTCAATCTTATGCGTTCGTGTGTTTTATTCTTTCTATCTTTCCTGGAACCACTACGCTAGTAGAATTTTTCAAATTATTATCGTTAACCCTTGACGGGCGCGTTATAAAGGCTACCAACGCGGCGATAAGATTTCTCACTATGTTCTGTTCTGCTTAAATCAATGCGTTTACTGGCGCTGGGAAGAAGACGCGTTACAACTTTACTAATTATGACTTTATTACATATAATTTATGATTTTATCGCTGTATCACTGTACTTTACCACACATCTCCCCACTTAAAAACTTGCCTCATGCTAGTTCCAAACAGTGATACACATAGATAAAATCAACTCCCTACGCTTGCTGAATACTCTGTTTTGGATCACAGGGATGCCTACTGAGGAAATCTGCACCCACGTTCAGTGACCCTGGAATATATTCAATGGTAAATTGATATGGCTGTAATAATAACGACCATCTTAATAATCTGGCATTTTCATGCTTGGCCTGTGATGAGAATACGAGAGGCTGATGATCCGTTTGGACCACGAATGTTCTACCATATAGATAGATCTGGAACTTTCGTATTGCCCAGATCAAAGCTAGACATTCTTTTTCGCTTGTTGAATAGTTTTGCTCCGCTTTGTTTAACTTGCGGCTAGCATAAGCGACTGGGTTCAGCTTTCCCTCTGGTGACGATGATCTTTGTAACAACGTAACCCCCAGGCCCACATTGCTTGCGTCACTTCTCACCACAAATTCCTGACTCAAATCAGGTAATTTCAAGATAGGCTTGCTTGTAAGTTTTTCCTTTAACTCTTGGTAGGCTGATTCACATTGGGCTGACCAAACAATTCTATCAGGATTTCCCTTGCGAGTTAAATCCATCAGAGGAGCACAAATAGAGTTAACATTTTTGATATATTTCTGATAGAATCCACACAACGACACGAAAGATCTCACGTCTTTCTTTGTTTGTGGCCTAGGTGCTCTCTGCAATTTTTCAAGGTTCTTGGGGTCAGGGGTCATACTACCCTGAAACACAGTATGTCCCAAGAACTCCAACTCTTTACAACCAATACAACATTTGGTTGGTCTAGCTGTCAAATTAGCCTCTCTTAGTCTATCAAACAGCATCATCAAAGAGTTAATGTGTTCCTCAAATGTTTTTGTAGCAATGAGGATGTCATCCATAAAGTTTGTGATGCATGGGTTATTTAGTGGATCCAACAATTTTCGCATCATCCTAGAAAATACACTCGGAGCATTTTTCAACCCAAAAGGTAACATATTGAATTCATAATGAAGTGCTAAACGCCAAATAAGGTCTGACCTCAGGCTTCACTGGAATCTGATAATAGCCTTTGCTCAGATCCACCTTCGAAAAATATTTTGCCTTGTTTAGCCTGGCAAATAATTGATTTGTGTCAGGTAATGGATCCACCTGATTCTCTGTGACAGCATTCAGTTTCCTGTAATCTATACACAGACGATGTTCTCCAGAGGGTTTTCTCAGCAAAACCACACTGGAACTATATGGAGATTCGCTATGAGAAATAATTCCTTCTTTCAATAGGTACTCAATCTCCTCTTTCAAAGCTTTCTCCTTGGCAAACGGGATCGTGTAGGCTCTCATACAGATCGGTGTTGGGTCTACTAGTTTCATGTCATATTCTAACAAATTCGTGTGCCCCGGTTTGTCTGTTAACACGTCCGTATGATCAGTCAGAACCTTTTGAACCTGTTCCCTCTGTTTTTTCGTCAAGTGTTTACTGACTTTTACGTGTGCCGGTGTCTCACATGTTTTCAAGGGATACTCATGGGATGTGAGCGGTTCATTCTTCATCCCTGTTGCTATCAACAAGGACATTGTGTTCCTTCCTGGATTTCCCTGTCCAGATACTTCTTTAGAAGGTTCACATGATATACTTTCTCTTTCCCTTTCTTGTCGATTTTATAATTTGTTCTAGACACCTTCTCTAGAACAGTATATGGACCTTGCCATCCAATTTGTAGTTTATTTTGGCTGCCGGGCAGTAGAAGAAGCACCTTCTCTCCCACAAATAATTCTCTGTCCTTAGCTTTCTTGTTAAAATAGGCAGCATGTTTTTTCCTGGCTTGTCTGAGATTATTATTTGCTAGTTTCCAGCCAGTTTTAAGACGAGTGGTCAGCTCGTTCACATATTGGTATGATGAGGTAACAGTCTCTTCTGCCTTCTCATATGTCCAGGTCCTCAACAAAGCTTCTAAAAGACCTTTTATTGGCCTCCCAAATAACAGGGTTGCGGGTGCCGTCCCGGTTGAATTATGTGGAACTTCCCGATACGCAAACAACGCAGCGGGCAGGTATTGGTCCCACGTATCAGGTTTCTCATGTGCCAGCTTTCTCAGGGTAGAAATGAGAGTCCCGTTGAAACTCTCTACCTGGCCGTTCCCTTGGGGGTGATACAGACTACAATGAAAGTGCCTGGCTTGGAAGATCCTGAAAACTTCTTCCGTTAGTTTCCCCTTGAACTGTGAGCCGTTATCAGTCAAGATTTGATGTGGGAATCCTAACCTTGTGAATATTGTAAGTAATGCCTTTGCGACATGCTTGGAATCGATTGACGACAGGGCTACCGCCTCTTCCCACATAGATAAGGTGACCAGACGTCCCGATTATTCCGGGACAGTCCCGGTTTTCAACCAATTTTGATAATTTGTCCCGACTTTTTTTCGTTTCAATCCGGGACACCAATTTGTACCGGTTTTGGACGAATTTGGCATAAATCTCACAGATTAAAAAAAAAAATTATTATTCCGTGGCTGACTTGAGGGAATTTTTAATTATTAGTGAACTGGCGCCGAAACAGCACAAGAGGTTGTCAGGACCGCGAAATAGTTTTGTAGTTGCAATGTGATATTCGCAGTTATTTGAAATTTTAGGTAGTGGTAAAGTTCCAAGATTTTGCGTACGGTATACGTTTATTTAATTTAAACGGTGAACTATTTGTGCATATTTTGTTATCGTTGTAAGAAAATGGTACCGAAGCGTAAATGCAGTTTCAATGAAGATTTACAAAAGGAATATCCGTTTATTAAAAAGAGTACATCAAACTTCAATGTACGATGCAATATATGTGCCTCCGGGTTTTCGATAAGCCATAGTGGACGTGGTGATATTAAGAACCACATAAGCAGTGAGAAACATAAGAGAGCCGTCGTTACAGCTGCATCAAGCTCGTCGTTAACCACTTTCTTCAGAGCTGATAAAATTGGTGACCAAGAAGAGCAATTAGCTGCTATAGAAGGCGCCTTTGCATACCATACAGTGCTACACAATCATACTTTCAGGTCTATGGATTGCACATCAAAATTACTTCAGGTTACTTTAGAGCCAAAATGTGCATGTGCACGTACGAAAACAGAAGCCATTATTCGAAATGTCTTGGCACCCCATATTCTAAATGAGTTAAGGTGTGACCTAAAAAGGTCTACATTTATTTCTGTACTGACAGATGCATCCAACCACAAAGAATTCAAGATTTTTCCTTTGCTTGTCAGATACTTTGATCACAGTAATGGAGTGAAAATTAAAATATTAGAGTTAAAGTCATTGCCAGGTGAAACATCTGATATTGTAAGTAGTTTTCTTAATGACTGCATAACTGAAAATGGTTTAGGCAGGAAAGTAGTTGGATTATGCGCAGACAACACAAATTCCAATTTTGGAGGTGCTGAAAGGAAAGGACAGAACAATGTTTTCAAAAAACTGAAAGAAAACCTTGGACATGGTCTTATAGGAGTTGGGTGTGCAGGTCATATTTTCCACAACACTGTTCGAACAGCTGCAGATGTACTGCCTGTTGATGTCGAGCTGATTATTGCTAAAATTTATCTACTCTTCAAATCATACACAGTACGAGTTGAAAGACTCAAGGAGTTTTGCCAGTTTGTGGAAACAGACTTCCAGATGATCTTAGGTTATGCTCAGACTAGGTGGCTTGCTCTGCTGCCTGCTGTTGAAAGGGTTCTTCAGATGTTCCTTCCTCTAAAATCATATTTTCAATCTCAAGACAAATGCCCAGTTTTTATACAGACATTCTTTGAAAATCCTCTATCTGAGGCATGGCTTGTTTTTATTCACAGTCAGGCCTCTCCATTCCACGAAGCAGTGCAAAAAATAGAGGGACAGACGGTCACTGTGTTTGAAGTCATTGACAGCATCAACAGGTTGAAAACTATTTTGAAGTCCAAACTGGAAGACTGTTTCTTGCCATCAAGAGTTAAGCTAATCCTTGAAATGCTGGAAAGGGAAGGACTTCCAAAGGAGGATGTGAAAAAGTTTCATGCTAGCGTTTCTTCGTTCTATGAAACAGCTTTCAATTATTTGAATAAATGGGCTGCAAAAAATTTTCAAGACCTAGAATCCTACAGCTGGGTAACTAACTTACTTACTTAGTCGTTCCCCTTCTACTGTGAGGTGTAGAGGTTTGGAAGAGAGAGCGCCAGACTATTCTATCGGCTGTCTTCCTCCTGGCCTGGTTCCATTCTAGTCCTCGGTCCTTCAAAGATTGTCTAATGTTGTCCTCCCAGCGGACTCTGGGTCGTCCTCGGGGTCTGGATCCTTGGCTCTTTGTTTCCCATGCTTGTCGTGGTAGCCGATCTTCTCCCATTCTGCAGACATGGCCAAACCATCTTAGTTGGGACTGTTCTACTTGGGTCTGTAGGGGGTGGCATTTTAGGCCTTGACGTATCGTCTGGTTGCGTACCATGTCTCTTCTTGTTACTTCAACCACCTTCCTCAGATACCTCATTTCTGAGGTTTGGATCTGGCTTTTATGGGTTGTAGTCATTGCCCATGACTCGCATCCATATGTCAAGACTGGGACATAGGTGGAGCGGTATACAGCCATTTTCGTTTTCTTACCAACCTCTCTCTTGCTGAGGAATCCTCTATTTATAGCCTGAAAAAGTCTCCCAGCTGCTGCTTTTCGAGTGGCCAACTCTTCTTTGATGCCTCCCTTTCGGTCTATAATAGCTCCGAGGTAATTAAAGTGGTCGACCTGCTCCAGGACCTGTTCTCCCAGCTTAATCTGATGTCTTCTTTCTTCTCGTGATATCACCATGGATTTTGTTTTAGAGCTGCTTATGACCATCCCTCTCTTCTCCAGCTCTTCCTTCCAGACTTGCAGGTTGGATTGGAGATGTGCCTCTGATTTAGCAATCAGGGCAACATCATCAGCAAATGCCAGCTCTGAAATATAGACCTGTCCCATCTTCCAGTACCCCACTGAATACTTTCTTGTTCTCTCCTTACATGCCTTGATGACATCGTCCATAAGGAGTATGAAGAGGTAAGGTGATAGGATATCACCTTGTCTTACACCAGTGGTGGTCCTGAACTCTTCTGACTTATGGTTTGCTGTCCTCACATAATTTCTGCAAGACTTGTAGAAGCTCTGTATAGCATGAATCAGAGGTGCTGGAATATTCTTCCTTGCCAAACAGTCCCAAAGTTTGCTCCAAGGGACCCTGTCAAACGCCTTTTCCAGATCCATGAAACAAAGATGGATCTCACTCTTATACTCAAGGGCCTTTTCACTCAGCTGTCTGAGTGTGAAGATTAGGTCTTGAGTACTTCGGTTTGCTCGGAATCCGCACTGGACCTCATCCAATTGTGGCTCAGCTAGGCGTCGGAGTCTCTGCTCTAGGATTCTAGAGTAGATTTTTCCAGGGACACTGAGAAGGGATATGCCTCTATGGTTTCCACACTGTCGATTGTCACCCTTTTTGAAAATTGGTGTTATGATGGCGATCTCCCAATCCTTTGGTATGGTCTTGTTGCACCATGCTGCCTGTAGGACTCTTAAGAGTAACAGGTCGCCTGCTGCTCCCATGTACTTAACCATTTCTGGTGTTATACCATCATGCCCTGCTGCTTTGCCCATCTTGATTTTCTCCAGTGCTGCCTTCAGTTCTTCCATCTTTATGTCATCTTCATCACCATTGGTTTCCTCTTCTGTGCTAGTGGTTATCATTTCTGATGTTTGACCTTGCTCACCATCAAGGAGTTCTGAGAAATATTCTTTCCATCTTTCCATTACTTCCTTTGGGGCAGTAAGCAATTTGCCTTGCTTGTCCTTTATAAATTTGAGAGGGCATTGTTTTTCCTTCCTTATGTTCTTTAAGGTCTTATAGAACAATTTCTGGTTTTCTTGTGCATCTTTTTCTAGCTTTTCTCCAAATTCTTTCCAGGACTTCTGTTTTGCTGCTAGCACTTTGTTCTTTACTTCTGTTCTGAGTGTCACATATTCTCTATATTTTTCCATTTGTCCTGTTGTGTTTTTAGCTCCTAAGTATTGTTTCCATGCCATTTTCTTTTCTCTTATTTTCTCTTTGACTTCCTCTGTCCACCAAGGTGTCCTCTTTCTCTGGTTCCCAAGTCGGACTTCACCACATGCTTCTGCAGCAGCTATCTTTATGATATCCTTGAATTTATCCAGAGGGTTTCCAAGTCATGAGGTTGTTCTTCTGTGTTGCTCACCGCTGCAGCAATAAGCCCCTGATATCTGGTCTTAATTTCTGGCTCTCTCAGCTTGTAGGTCCTAATGCTCATTTCTCCTGCTCGTTTACTTCGTTTCTTGCGTGATGTTGAGCAGTTCCTAGGCTAAGCAACTCTTTCAGTTGTTCGTTTGATTGTTAGCAGGTAGTGATCACTTCCAATCTCTGGCCCCCTCCAGACTCTTGCATCTCGGACATATTTGAATGAGCTTCTCCGAACAATGGCATAGTCGATCACTGACTTCTCATTCTTTGTTGGTTCACATCTAGTGTATGCATGTATGCGCTTATGGGGGAACTTTGTGTTTGTAATGATCAGATTCTGCTCACTGCAGAATCTAAGGAGTCGCTTTCCATTGTCATTGAGAGTATCTTCTCCATATTTTCCGATAACTCCACCCCATCTAGCATGGTCATTTCCAACTCTGGCATTAAAGTCTCCGAGCATGATAACTTCATCTAGGCAGTCATCCACTGTCCTTTGAAGCAGCTCGAAGAATTCCTCCTTGACCTCTGCTCTCTCATCCTCATTTCGCCCATACACTATGACCAGGTTGACTATGGTTTCTCCTTCTTTTAGTTTCACAACCATAATGCGCTCTGAGACAAAGTTCCACCCCTTGATACTATCTTTTTGATTTTGGGCCACAATGCAACCCACACCCCCTTTAGCTCTTTCGGATATGGGTACACCACTGTAGAGCAGTGTGTTGCCATTGAGATCCATGACTCCTTGTCCTTTTTTCTTTGTTTCCGTTATAGCCAGGATTTCTAGTTTTGCTTTCCTCATCTCTTCCACCAGCTCCTCTTCCTTCCCATTTATACTTCTTGTGTTCCATGTTCCATAAGTCGTAGTCCGTAGTCCGTTCCAGTTCGTCGCCTTTAGAATCAGTCCGGTTTTCTCTTTTGTGTTACTCGTAATCGTGGTTTAAAGCAAACAGATGATTGGTCTGTTGTGCCTTTGCATGGTGGAGGGGCTGCCTCCTTACGGCCTCCATGCAGGCCGCCCTCCTCCTTTTTCATCCGGGCTTGGGACCGGCATAGGCGGAGTTCAGCTGGGTAACGCTGAACAGAATACCAATTTGGGCAGATATTGAGATATCATCATCACTAGTGATTCAAACATTACCTTCAGCCCACTTTACAGAAACTGAAATTTATGACGAATATGTCTATATGAAGCAGTTTGTTACTTCTCAGAAAATTAGTGAATGAAGTGCCAAAAAAAACATTGCCACCACAACGTTGGATTGAAATGGTTTCCCACTTCAAAAACAATAATGTGACATTTTCAAATATTTTGAAGTTGGCAGAGCTTTTTTTCTGTCTACCTGGAACAAATGCTGCCACAGAAAGAGTGTTTTCTTTGATGAACAGCTTATGGGCAAGTGATAAAACACAGCTAGGTGTTGAAACTTTGAAAGCTATGTTGACAACCAAAGTGAATTGTGAGGAAACGAGTTTTTTAAGATGATGCTTGCAAAGAAGGACCTATTGATAAAAATCCACTCATCTGAAAAGTACAGTAACTCAGCTTCACCTTAAGTAAGGATTATTGATGTTTTTCTCTCTTATTAGTTTAAGTAGTTAAACTTATACAGTAAAATGTATGTTATTCAATGTTATTCAAATGTATATATAAAATGTATATTATTTTAAATTGACATCAACTTGATTTTTCCGGGACATGTCCCGACTTTTGACCTTTTCTTTACCCTTTTGTCCCGATTTTTTGCATTGAAATAGGTCAAATCTACTATTTTGTCCCGGATTAGGGTTTTGAAAATATGGTCACCTTACACATAGAACACGTGTCCACCAGAGTAAGGATGTAACTGTTCCTCCTCTTGGTCCGAGTGAGAGGTCCCACAATATCCACTGCAACTCTCTCAAAAGGTGTTCCCACAATGGGCATTTCCCCTAGAGTTGCTGGAGCAGTCCAGTGCTTTGGAGCTACCCTTTGACATTCTGGGCAGGATTTTACATATCTCTTTATATCCTCCGTTATTCCTGGCCAGAAATAATGACAAGCTATACGCTGTCCTGTTGCGCTGATCCCCATGTGACCACTGAAAGGAATCACATGTCCTAATTCCAACACTCTCTCCCTATATGAAGTAGGAAGAACTAGCTGGCCGTGACCATTTGTTCCAGTTCCGGTCTTCCTATATAATAATTTGTTCTTCATGTAATAGTCCCCTTTGCTTGGAGGTGTGTGGCATTTAGGTACTTTTTTGTAAAAAGGCTTGAGTGTCTTGTCCTCAGCTTGTGCCTTCCTCATCTCCTCTGGATGAGTATTTATAGGTTCATCTTCTTCCTTTCTGGATTGTGATCGTGTCTGGATGGCTGCCAAGACCACAGGTCTCTTGGGATTCCCCAAGAAGACATAACGACACCCCAATATCAGAGGGTAGATGGGTGCGTCGATCACTGCTGCTCTGATTACTCCTTCCACATAGCGATTTTTCACCGTTATCCTGGCAGTGGGAAGTTTCATAAGTGGTATGTCCGTGGTCGCCCCTTGTATCTCCACTGTTTCTGTAGTATACTGATCTGGGTTCACCAAGTGCGCACTCAACAGAATCAAAATCTAAGCCTGTATCATAGAGACACCTAATGGTGACCCCATTGCAGACTACATCCTCACACACTGGGGGGTGATAAGGTTCCTGCTGTCCAGTAGGTTTGTCCTTTCCTCCCTTGTTCCCCATCTTCATAGCAGCAAATCCAGAAGTTTTCTTATGACAAAAGTTGATGTCATGACCTTCCCTCTTACACCATTTGCAATATAATCTACCTTGATGAAAAGGTTTTCTTTCATCATATTTCCTATCATTGAATTGTGGGTTTTTGTTTCTAAAATCATTGCGTGGCCTATCAAAATTGTGCTTACCTTTGTTCCCCTGATCTTTATCAAATCTAGTAGAGATTTGTGGAGCCTTAAAATTGTCAATCTGTTTCTTTTTAGCGCCAGCTACATCTGCCTGGGCTGCCTGATACCTCTCAGTGACATTAAGTAAATCACCCAGCCTCTCTGCACCTTGTTCCATGAGAAACTTTCTCAAGTCTGGAGCCATGGACTCTCTCAATTGCTCAATAAGGATCATCTCTTTAAGATCTTGGGTTTTCCCCAGAGCAGTCCATTTCTCCAAGTACGTCTCTAAACGTGCAGAGAACTGGTGATAGGTCTCACCCGACAGTAGTTTGGCATTCCTAAACTTTTTCCTGTAAAATTCTCCGTTCTTTTCATACCTTAGCAAAAGAGCCTGCTTTAACATGTCATAATTGTCTTGGTCTTCTTTGCTCATCTTGGCAAACACTTCATAAAAAGTTCCCCTCAGCCCCTGAGATAACTTTAAACTCCACCTTTCCTTCTCCAACCCATAGGTGGTGGCTAAAACCTCAAATCTAGACAAAAATGACTCAATGTCATCGTCCCTCTCAACAAAATGGTCTAAATGGAACCCCATAGCTGAAGTTGAGGCTCCCTGACTAGCAGTGGCATCGGAGGTAGAAGGGCTGGCACCATTTTCAGGAGCATGGCTTTGAAACTCAAACTCCCTTAGTCGTAACTCGTGCTCCCTCTGTAATCTCCTATCTTCTGCTTCCCTTTCAGCCTTTTTCTCTTCTCTTTCCCTTTCTGCAGCCTGTCTTCTTTCCTCGGCTTCCCTTTCGGCCTTTTTTCCTTCAATTTGGAGCCGCTTTATTTCAGCCTCCTTATCCGCCTCCAATGCCCTAGCCTCTTTGTCAGCCTCAATCTGCAACCTTTTAATTTCTTTTTCTACTTCTAATTTCTTCTCCTCAGCTAGTCTATCTGATTCTAGTTTTTTTTCATCAGCCAACCTCTTATCTTCTCGTGCAATAAATTTATCAACCTCTGAGGTTACATACTGGACCAACTCTGGTCCATCCATATTCATCTCTTTTGCAGCCAGCACAGCAGCAGATCTGAACTTTGCTAGGTCTGCCATAATATCAATCTTTACAATGATCTAATATAATTTTCAAAGCTCTTAATTAACAGAGTGCTAACACTAACTAATTAATTAGCCAATTAATTAACTAATTACTGGCTCTTAACAGTCCATCAGCTTTTATTTTCCCTGTTAAATACTTTTATACTTTTGGGGACACTGGTGCTACAATATTTAAATTACTAAACAACTAACAAGTTCAAATCCCGGAAGAAGAGACCCCAATTTATTGTGGTGGGTTTTGATGTTATGAAATGTTGTTGATATGTTTCCTTATTGTACTGAATGAGGCCAGCTGTGAAGGTCCCTGATTCTAACAAATTTAGGGTTGAGTTATCAGGATACCTTTCTGCTACCACCTTATGGCCTCAAGCAGACTTATTCTTGACTAGTATGAATGATAGCTACGTCTAATGTCTAGGGATATGCAAGCGTGGTGTGATGGTACTTTAACAATAATACACCTCTACACAAACAAGTATTAAAGGCTATGATTAAAGGAAATAACACCTGGGATATATTTGTACAATTAATAATTTTCTGTATGATTTATTTGGTCCTGAACCTAGTATTCTTCTGGTCAGGACTTTAAAAATGAAAAGAATTCAAGATATATACAAAATGTAAATTTTAGACCCACAGGGACAAGTGTCCAAACAAATACTGTTAAATTAAACTAATAGTGTTACTAACATCTGTCTATTACTGGTTTCTAACACTGGATGGCTGTTTTGGATTCTTATAATCACTCCCAGTCTCTTTAAAATACACTGTCACTGTTAATTTCACTAGGGAAATATTTTATTTCTTGAATACAGGGGTATGCTGCTCTTATAGCTGATGTACTGTTAGGGTACCAGATATTTCACTTATCTGGCCCACTGGAACTGTCTGAATCCTTTCTGCCGAATGACCACTGCTCCAAAAGTAATAGGGGGGATACTGGCGACCCCTATCACTACTGGACTCCAAAACTCCTCAACGGCTTTCCCATAGAAATCTGGCACCGGACTAGTGCCAGATAAAACCCTGTAATAATGAAACAATGTCTTCTGGTTGATATCTTACTTAGACTGTGTTTTATATACAAAATAGCATACATAAGAAATAAAGAGCTGGGTCATATCTAATGGACCAATCCAGCACATCCATTCCACAGTGTACCAGTGTTGTTCACATGTCTCTCCTACAAAAGTGGCACTGCATCTGCAATAATACTATTAATCTTTCTTTTCTACCATACAATGGGATAGGTGAGCTGTGTCCCTCTGGTCACCTAAGAAAACATTTTATTTCACAAAACATGTGCATTTACAAAACTGGCAATGTGTTTTATCTTAATTCTCCGTCAGGCCCTGCACAAATCAGCTTGGGACCTGATTACTTACAGTCGTGATGGCAGCATCTCTCACTCACATTTTTAAACAAAAGATGTATGAATAATGTCGGTCTTACCAGAAATTCAATGAAAAAAACATAGGTACGTTGAATAGCAGATTCCAGATATACTGCTGGCTGAACTGTGATGCCTATACTTTCATATATATTTGCTTTAATAAGGCTAATCACTTTTCTTCAGAAATACACAACGTCCTGCTCTCGGGACTATCTTTTACAAATGGCGTCAAGCCTTTGAATTTTCTCAATAATATGAAAGGCTTTGGCCAATGAACGAACGACAATTTTGAAATTTGAAATTAAAAGCAAAAACAGACTTGATTTTTGGACCCTACCAAGTTTTTTTCCTCTCTCATTCTTAGAGTTCTACTGCTAAATATATTTGGTGTTAAGCCATCCCATAATTTTTCTCCCCCATTTCTGCCCCTTTCTACAACAGACTACATGTAACCTTTTCCTGCCTTTTTCAAGGACGCGTCAAAATGTCAACGTTAGTGAAAGTAAAACCGATCATGTGTTGGTCTGTCTGTACGAACAAATACAGTCTTTTGTCCATAACTTTATTTCTATCTGTCGGATTTTTTGTTCGAAAGCATATTACCCATCAGGACAAGACCAGCTCTTAGACTAGCCAACTTTTATGATCATAAACCTAGTAATAAAGAATTCAATATATTTTCCATTTTGGTGTTCGTTGTTTTCTAATTTTCAACTACTTGAATGTTATAAAAATCGCCTCAGATCTTCCTTTTTCCCGATAGGAAGTAATTATGTGTGTGTATATATATATATTTTTCCACAGTGTCTGTCGTTAGAAATGTATTTGGCTAGCGGGGTATTTTTAAATTTTCAAACTTGCGACATCGTTTTCGACACAAACGGCCTCGTCTCGCACTGTTGGCCCGAGTAGCTAATTCAAACCTCTAACACTTGACAAGCCGGCAGCAGGTGTCCGCTCTCTCAATCTTATGCGTTCGTGTGTTTTATTCTTTCTATTTTTCCTGGAACCACTACGCTAGTAGAATTTTTCAAATTTTTGTCGTTAACCCTTGACGGGCGCGTTATAAAGGCTAATACTACCAACGCGGCGATAAGATTTCTCACTATGTTCTGTTCTGCTTAAATCAATGCGTTTACTGGCGCGGGGAAGAAGACGCGTTACAACTTTACTAATTATGACTTTATTACATATAATTTATGATTTTATCGCTGTATCACTGTACTTTACCACAACATGATGAGATTACCCAGCCTCATACTGATGATGATATAATATTACATACACATTATTTAACAGGTCATCTAGACATTTTATAACAGACATTCAAAAAAATTTGTTTATTAAGGAAGTATATGCTGTTTGTTTACGTCATGGAATATTCTAGATGTCTAAATCCAGAATCTGGATGGTGCTCAGCGTTTGGAGTTAATAATCATTATCATCCCCCTTCAGAACACCAAGGAGCATAGGCCTTCAACAAACTTATACCAAGACTTCCTGTCCTGTTCCATCAGGTCAAAGTCTTTCCATGTCTTAACTTTCATTCACCTGATCATGTTGTTTGTTGAATTTTTTGCTGGTTTAACATTTTCTACAGCGTGGGGTAACCAGCCATACGCCCAGCCCTCCTTAGTCGCTCCTTACGACATGCGCGGTAGGTTACACTGTTGCTGCTCTTGCTGTTCATCTTTCGGGCCCCGGTAATACACGGGTGGGAGTTGATAATATATGGGTGAAAAACTGGAATATTTTGTAAACTATCTTTGAGAGTGCATTCAACCATTTAGAATGAAGTGGCTCAAACTTTTTTTTTAAACCTGTAATCTTAATGCTGCTCATTTTCCAAAAAGAGCAAGTATTACATTTAGTCTTCATATATATTGGATTCCAAACTGTAGACTTTTTTTTTAAAAAATGGCTAAGAAATTTTCATTGATATGTTCTGTAATCTTTTCTAGTGAAGCTAACGTTTATCTTGGTAGGAAACTCTAAACACAGCGCTAGATCAAAAGGAAATCTGATCATCACACCGAGTACTCCCATCAAACAAAGGTTTTTTTTTTAAATCTCCTTCACGCTCAAAATGGGAAGGGGTGGCCCACTTGGGTCATGACCCATGTGTCATCCTCCAGTTGTTTTTTTTTTTTTTTTGAGTTGCACATATCTTGAGGTTACCTATTCCACCTTGGTTGCAACTTCCAGATTCACTTCAGGATTTATTCATTCTGTCAATCTGAGGCAATTGTGAACTCCAAAATGTAGCGGTTTGCGACATTTGCCTGTGTAATAATATGCCCGTACCACACTACCACACATCCGCTTTTTTACTTCACCCAGCAAGAGTATCGTATTTTTGGAACAAATTCATGATTTGTTTTTCCTATGCCTGTCACGGGATTGCCTCCCCTTGCTTTGCAGTAGTGGTCCACTAATGGTCACAATGCAAGCGTATCTAAAAGTAGGTCGTCCAAGGTATCTATCTTCGCGCAAGATTACTCTTAGCAAAGATATAGATAGAAGATGAATGGCGTTTCTACCTTAGGGGAGCCTTCACAAGATATTCCCAGAACAAACGCTGCTTAAGGGCTGAGCAAATTTGTTAACTTATTATCTGTCCCGTCGCCTTTTGTGAAGGGGTTATGCAATGGTTCTGGCCCATCAAACCCCCGGTTGGAGTAATCCAATGAATGCCCTCATGTAAGTAAGGTAAAGGTAAAGGAACCCGTTACACGCCGATTGAGGCATATTGGGAATATGGTGTTAGGCCCATATTATCTTGACCGTCGGCACACTAGAGGTGATGTGGTCGGCATCACGCCGGCCGCCTTAACCTTCCCAGAGTTGCTCTGGTACCCATTTGGGGCTGGGTCGACCCAGGAGCCGTTTGTGGCCTAAAAAATTCCCACCTCATCTGGGGATCGAACCATAGACCACTGTGCTAGGAAGCCAGTGCACTAACCACTATGCTACGGTGGCTCCTCATATAAATAATGGCTATATATATATATATATATATATATATATCTATATATATATATATATATATATATATATATATATATATATATATATATATATATATATATATTTCTCAAGAAAAACTGGCTCATACGTTTGCTTTCATACATATAAACTGAATCAACTATTATTGTTTAGTTTAAAATAATTTAATAGTCAATCAGTCTTTAACATGGGAAAATAAATGTGGAAAAATTGGGTGAAAATTGAAATTGAAGTTTCCTCATTGAGGTTTAGAATGGGCTTTAGAATGTCTTTGATTTTTGCTGTAGCCTGTTATATAAAACGTAGCTCCAGATGAGTCCTGCAGCTGTGGTTTTCGTCACTTCTTGGTGATGACGGCATGTCTTCACTCAGTCTGTCTGATTTCGGCAGTTGGTGGTGATGCTCTTCTCTCACACTAGCGGCGTTATTACCACAGTTGTCTGGCGGCTTGTAACCACAAACTGCGACAGATAGAAACAAATGCCTTCTGCTGAGTACATTTGTTCTCCGCAAACTAACAGGCCCATGGTCATGCGCTCCACTCACCAATGTTAACCTCTCAGAAGAATTAAATTCCCGAGCACACAATGTACTCAGGGAATAGGATGAAAATTCACCAATATCCTTCTGGGTGTCAACTAGGGAATTGCGTCTGTAGTGCATGAATAATGATTTGCCTGAATTACAATTAAAAAAGGTACATAATCTCACAAAATGATTCTATACACTTTAGGCACATGTGATGTAATCATCACTCATTACTCATCTTTACACCCGTCTGAGTTCTGGGGTCATCTCTTCTGTCGGGTTTTTCACGCGACTAGTCAGAAACAATCACCAGCTCTTGCAGTAGTGGTTCATGCATATACTGTTTTCATATGTTGAGGTTGCCAGCCTCATATATAACCACTTAGCAAGAAACCTGTAGAATTTACATTCGTAAATAAATTGTTTACACTAACCCCAAAATTTTGGGAATACACACTTCTCTTGGCACAGATTAGAATGGACCCACAGCCCTGTAGTTAGATGCTGTTCGAATCGCTTAAGTCTGGAAATATGTTAATTCCTCTGACGGCTGGTGTTCTGCAAATTCCTGGCCTGGGAAAACTGTTTGTATAATTCCTCTTATGACTTGGTCTGGGAAATATGAGTTACTTCCTCTGACGGCTGGTGTTCTGCGAATCCCTGGCCTGGGAAAACTGTTGGTATAATTCCTCTTATGACTGGGCCTGGGAAATATGAGTTAATTCCTCTGACGGCTGGTGTTCTATGAATCCTGCCTGGGAAAACTTTTGTTAAAATTCCTCTCTGACTCCTTGTGATAAAATTCCCAAGTTTCCAGTCTTGTATTAAAATTGCGGGTTTACTTGTGAGTTCCAAAGTTGCCCAATACTCGATCTGGTACTAATAGTTGTGGAATTGTAAGTCATATCCTCTTTCTTCTGGCTTGCAGGAGGTGTTTAGTTGACGCTGCAATGCAGTCTGTCTGTTCTGGGTCTGATTTATACAGTATATAACAATCCGGAGTTTCAAATGCCAGCTGTGTTTCCTGCTGAATGTTCCAATCAATTCATTGTAGATTCTGGCGAACCAATCAAATCTATCTAGCACTGTTTGAGTTGCAGGTGGGCTGGGGACAGTCAAGGGCTAAGGAACGCAACCCTACAGAAACGCCAGAAATCAGATGCACTGGGCTACGTGCTCAACGAAACAGTGCAACGTACTTCGCCTAATGGGTGAACGAAGAAGAAGTAGTTTGGGTGGGGAAGTTTATCATTACTACACCGATGCGTATTTGAAAATACTAAATTTAATATACACACGTGGCCTCTTACAACAGTGATGTCAAATCGTTACATAAGACTTCCGGCGCACCTCTCTCTATCACAATATTGTGACCCTGTGTTTCTGTCGTAATGACTTCTGCCCAGATGTCTGCCCTGACAGATTATCTAATTATCCCCTTTATCTGTGTGCCTCCGCCAGACAGATGTCTGGTCAGACAGTGTTGTCTTCTTTCATCGTAGCACAGACAAGCTTGTGTCAACATGATCAACAGCTTTCCAATGGGGTCAAATGTTTGCCCGACACATTTCCACAGGTGGTCAGACGGATTATGCGATAAGCGGGTGACCGGTCTGACGACTGGGTATTGTTACGATAATACCACAGTTCAGCTGGCGGAACGTAAATACGTCTGAGAAGCGGTAAACAATAAGATACGCATTACTCCCGTAGCAAATACTGCCAAAAGGGAGTGGCGTGTTAGAGAATTCCCCATTCTATGTCCAGCATAGATCAAAATAGTGAAAATAACGAATGAAAAGGCATGATTTATGCCAAATAAAAGCGATGAGTGAGAAAAATGAAGAAAAAGAAAGGATACTGCCGGAGGGCTGAAGGTGTGAGAGATCACACAACAGAGCATGTTCAGACGTTTTGTCACAATGCCATTCTTTCAAGATCTTTCCATGTCCTCTTTATTCCTTTCACATCTGTCTCCAGTTCTCTTCTCCGTGCGTGTGTGTATTTTGTGTGTCTGCCTCTCTTACTCGGGGGATTCCAGAAAAAGGACTCCCTTGTAAAGCTATCAAAAGGTTTCTTCAGTCTGTGCCATATCCAACGCTGGCTTCTTCTTTTCACCTCTTGTTCCACTGACTCTTCTCATGAGCTGTACATTGGTGACCTTTCCATTGTTATTGTTGAACAGAATCGACATCATTGCACTCCGGGCAAACTTATAGGTGCTCAGTCTCCCTCAGTATATGTCGAAGAGTGTGAATGCTAACTGTTCCTGTACCTCGCTGGTTATTAACACGACGGATGTATCCTCTCATACATCCGTCTCTGCTAGCCTGACGTTTGATGCCAAATTCCAACAGTCTTAACCTTGATGAGTCATCTATTGCAGTGTGGTTCTCTAACAGGTGATCATTAATCGTTCTTAGTATCTCTCCCTTATCCATATCCAGTTTCCCCACTGTTGGTGCTCTTGATGCTAGTCTGTCAGCTCTCTCTTATCGCGTACTCCAGCATGACCAGGACAGTAGATCCACGCCAGCTCCTGCAGATTCGAAGCTTCTATGGAGGTTTTCCATTCATGCCTTAGCCAACCATTTTGAACTTTTCGAAGCATGGACTGAGAGTCTGACACAATGACTGCTTTTGTTACTGAAGTTTCATTTAGCCACCTTAAGGCTGCAGTAGCTTCCTCTACCTCCATTCTCATGCTGGAAGTTGTTATCTTGTACGCCCTGCTATGTTCGGCGACGATTCTGCCCTTTACCCTAGCAGAGAAGCCCCAACCTGATTTCTCACCACGGATCACAGACCCATCTGTATACACAATGGCATCATTATCCACGGCATGATCAAGTATCAGTTGATCAATTTCCATTTCCGCTTTCGCATTGCCCCAAGTTCTACACTCTCTGCCAAGGCTGATGATGACTTGCTGGTAGTTAATCCACTTGTCACCTGACTTACTCCATTCTTCCCCTTTGAATATATTTTCAACTGTGGTCACCTGCTTGATCGTTGTTTCTGACTGTTCCATCCATGACATTCCCCCTCTTTATTCTTGCTCCCTTGATGTCAGCTATGTTTCCATGCAGGGGGTGCCGTTTGTCTGTGGTTACTCGCATATAGGCTTTTGCCTGGGCCATCACATATCTGGATCTAATCCACAGCACTCCAAGCATGTACCTCATTGTCACAATGGGAGTATCACGCGGACAGCCCAAGACTATATAAAAAAGAGAAGAAAAGGCAAAGAATCCCGTTACACCGCCTATTGAGGCATATTGGGAATATGGTGTTAGGCCCGTGTTTTCTTGACCATCGGCACACTAGGGGTGATGTGGTCAGCATCACGCCGGCCGCCTTAACCTTCCCAGAGTTGTTCTGGTACCCAATTCATGAGGCTGGCAAGATTATATGCACCCCTTCATTTTTAATGCGTTCTAGTCGTTCACATTGTGTTACTGACTGCGTTAGTGTTCCCAGCCCATACTCAGTGACTGATATGATGAGCTGGCGATACAGAAGAAATAGTAATCTCTGCTCCAGATGCGCCAGACCTCTCCTGCATTTCTGTATGATGTGATCAACATGGTACTTATACAATAGCCCGCTATCGAATGTAATTCCAAGGTATTTCAGCTTGTCGTACCTTTCAGTTTTCTGTGACCCTTCCATACCATTCCAATCCTTCCATTCTAAGCAAGCCACCAGTTATGACAGTCTATAACTTCTTGGCTGTTGTTTTTGTTGTTCTCCATGTTTCAGGAGCGCCCGAATGACAGAATGGTTAGAGCGCTGGTCTCTCGCGGCAAAGGTAGCCGGGTTCGAATTACGGTACCGACACGCTCCAGTCTACCCAGCTGTAAATGAGTGCCTGATTCTGCTCTTTGAGTTAGGGAAAGAAATGGCAGCGAGGAAGGGAACTGATGCTGGACCTAGTATGGTGAAATCTCTAACACATCACTCTCCTACGGCAGTATCTGCTATGGGACTGCCTTTTAACCATGTTTCAGAGCCATACGGTAGCACTGTCTTGACGTTGTAATTGAAGATTCCGGTTTTTTTCTTTGGACTTGCTTTCTTTTGATATCCAAATATTTCCCAATGCCTTTTGTATTATTTTCATTTTGCTGTCAGTTTCGTCCAGCTTTGTATATATTGCTGCCAAGTTATATGTATGTGTCCACATCTTGTACTAATCTTGTACTAATGTACAGTCAGTCCTCGCTATTCGCGTGTTCCGTATTCACAGATTCGCTAATTCGCGCCAGATAAAGGGTAACCCATTTTTTTGCCATTCGCGGCCATGCGCAGTAGACAAAAATTTCGAGACGCCTGCCGCGCAGCAGATGGAAAGACTGGCTCCTTGTTCTCGCGGCTTTCGTTGTATTAAGACGTGGGTTTGTCGAGCATCTTTTCATCCACGTTTTTGCAGTTTTACGCTGTTTTTGATTATTTTTTTGGAATTAATAATGACATCCAAGCGAGGTGCAAGTGTGTTGGTGAGTGTGCCTAAGCGCAAGAAGGATGTTATGAGTCTCAGTGATAAAGTACATGTGTTAGATAAACATCTTTCTGGGATATCTGTATTAAATTTTCTTTATTTATTATTTTTAAATGTTCTGTGTCAATCTTTTCAGTGTTTGTTTTCCAGGAATTTTGTAATAATGTGTGTGTGTATTTACGTGTAGATGTGTGAATGAGTAGTGACAGTGTGAGTAAGTGAGTGAGTGAGTATTGTTACACCAAAAGATTGTGCATACTGTACTATTACAAAGAAAACCGTGTATAAAATACATTTATAAAATGCACAGTATAATAAATAAACTGTTATTTTATAAGAAGGGTACACGAAATGATGAGTTTATAGTGATCGGTAGCAAATGTGTATGGTGAACAGGGTCCCACAGGAGCATAACCCCCTTTTCCCCATAGGATCAATGGTTCCGTATTACGCGGATTGTCGTATTCCCGGGGTTTTCAAGGAACTTAACCACCGCAAATAGCGAGGATTGACTGTATCTTCAAGTGCAATCGTGCTATCATTTGCTGCATTTATTATCCGAATCTTTGTCTTTTCCTTGTGTATCTCCACACCCCGTTACTGTAACCTCTCACCGAGTGTTTTCAGTTTGTCTTGCACCTGCTTATGGGACAGAAGAGCCAGAAGCTCGGCAAAATTTAGGTCGCTAAGCTGTTTTTGTCAGAGTTAATTCCCTTTCTGTTAGCTGATATCGATGTTTTCATAACCCAGTCTAGGGCTAATAAGAAGAGAAATTGTGTCAAGAGGCATCCCTGCCGCACTCCGGGTCTTATCTCAGACGGTTCTGTGTTGTCCTTCACGAAGAATTATACGTGTCATATCTTCATATATTTTATTTATCTAGTTAATCATCTGGGGGGGGGGGGGGGGGGGGGGGGGGGGGGGGGGGGGGGGGGGGGAAGAGGAGGAGATCTAGAACGGTATGATATCGGTTAAAATTGTTTTTCTCGTCCACTCGAGACCTCCGCGCCCCAGATGTAAGGTCCCATGCTAGTAGCCATACTGTGTGAATACCTGTAAATCCGATCCTGACGCAAGCAGTAAAATAAGTTAAGTAGTATAAACTTTTACACTGAACACGTCTTTAGTAGGGAAGCATGTCTTTAAATAGTGAGCAAATAGAAAAGTCTCGAGTTTGTGTTTTTCTCTTTTTATCACTTTTACACTTAGATGTTATTGTAATTAATAAAAATGTTTTTACATATATAATACATTGTAAACGTGTGAAAGTTTAGAAAATTGCCAGAATACAGAGAAACGCCGAGCGCATTACTGTTGTAAACAGACTGAATTACAGACTTTAAATGAATAATACGCATAAATAGGTATGTTGCAGGCACACGTACAAAAATAAAGAAGTAGAAAACAAGACAATAGAAAAATAACAGAAGTCATAGGCTTACCGGGGACTCAAACAAAGCACCATCTAAACGGCACCATCACCTCGCTACGGGAGTGAGTCGTGACTAACCACCCTGCCAGCTAGGCACCACGGAAATAGTGCTTCGTGGACAATGGTAATTATTACGGATACTCAACATAACTATCGAATTTAGGACCAAGGAGCGACCCAGACTAAGAGAGAGAGAGAGAGAGAGAGAGAGAGAACCAGTATAGTTTCTCGCCCTGTGGTTCTAGGAGGTCTCTGAAGAGCCACAGCGCAACCAGGCATGTCGTAAGAGGCTAAACCACTAGAGAGCACATGCAATGCTTTGGGGCATGCTTCTTGCAAAGGGACCAACTCACACAACAGGAGCCCCATGCACATTAGGTTGCTTCTCCTTCTTCTGCGTTCAGTTTGTAGTCGTGTTAAATCTGCAGGCCTGTCGCCAGGACAAAGTCCACAGTCTATTCCAGGTCAGCGCGACAGCCCCATAGCTTTTTCTTGAGCTCAGCACCCCCTGGCAAGGTCAGACGTCGTGGGTCATCATGGGTTGGGCAGTTTTGGAGAAGGTAGCGGAAACGGAACATTCATTCAGTCATGGTTCTCAGAAGAACATGAAGAACCATGTTGACAGCTATGACGCCTAATGAGAAATATTTAAGAGAAGCGGGCAAAGAAGAAATTCCACTATAAGATTACGAAAGACATCCAATCTTATATGGGCATGTGATGAAACGGTACAAGCTCCCCATTGAGCATAAAACGTCAACAAACTAATTCCCAGTCTTCCTTTAACCTTTAACCCGTGCCATTAGCTCAAGGTCTTTCCATGCCTTCTTCATCCCTTTCATTTCTGTCTGCAATTCTTTTCTCCAAATGTTCTTCTCTCACTCTCTACGCTTCTTTCCTTGGAGATTCCATAGCAACTACTGCTTTGCAATGCTGGAAACAGGTTTCCTCAATGTGGGTCTTACTCATCGCCAGCGCTTTCTTCTCAAACCTTGTCCTACTGGCACTTGTCTGGTTCTTGTTATCAGTTCCACGTTAGTGGTCTTGACGTACCACTTCAGTTCTTCTATTCTACGCAAGTACCAATTTATGCAAGTCTGTAGCTTCCTTGAAGTTGTTTTTTTGGTTGTTCTCCATGTTTCAGAGCCATAAAATAGGACTGACGACATTTGAGTTGAAGATTCTGATTTTTAAATTGAACTTGGTTTCTCTTGATCTTCATACATTTCCTAACGACGCGAAAGTTCGCCTTGCCTTTTGTACTCATATTTTGATATCACTGTCCGCCCCTCCAACTTTGTCTATATTGAAGCCAAAGTAAAATGCATTATTCTACATCTTGTAGGGGTGTTTCTTCAAGTGCAATCTTGTTATTGTTTTCTCCATTTATTCTCATTATCTTTGTCCTTTCCTTGGGCATTTTAAAACCCCCTTGGGTACTTTCAGACCCACTTGCTGGGACCTCTCTTCAAGTATTCTAATTTTCATAGTTTCATAGAACTGAAAGAACCACGCGGGCAGTTGTGACTGCTAACTAGAAATATTTGACAGAAACTGACGAAGAAATAAATGCCGGTGTAAGATTACGACAGACAGCCACCCAGCCTTCTATGGACATGTGATGAAACGGTACAAAATTGTTAACACCGTAGAGACAGGAACAATCGATTGCAGAAAGAGATACATGGAGAATATAATTGACAGCTTGACATCGAAACAGAAGAACGAAAGAGACGAATGATTGTGTTTTGTAGAAAGATGTAATCATAGCGCCGCTGGTGGTCATAGCTGGATGTTGTCGGATTGAATCATGTTGCGTAATTCAGGTCATGTGTAATTCGATAATTGCGTAATTCGGTTCATACTTAATTCAGTAAATGCGGTCTAATTTGTTTAGTGTAAAAAGATGGAGGTTATAAGGTAGCCCCATAGCAGATACTGCCTTAGGGGAGTGCTAAAGATGTTACTATACTAGGCCTTAGCTTTTGAGGTGGGTGACCGGTTCCCTTCTTTGCTGCCTTTGCTTTCCTTAACTTGAGCAGAGTCAAGTACCCATTTACAGTTGAGTAGACTGGGGCTTTTCGAATCCTGTAACTGTGCCTCGAGAAGCATGTATTTTTTAAATTGTAATTCAACCCCCCCAACTGTTGTCATGCCTCCTGCTTGAGAGATTGTGTCTGCGTGTGTGTATGTGTGTGTTTTTTTAAAATAATCGGTTCCTTTTATGTTTATCGTCAGAATTTGTTAATTTCTTCTTGTCTGTCGAGTGTCCGACTGGCAGAATATTGGTTAGAGCGATGGCCTCACGCAGCAAAGTTATCGGGTTCAAAACCAGTCTACCCAGCTGTAAATGGGTACCTGACTGCTCTTGAGTTAGGGAAGGCAGAGGCAGCGAGGAAGGGAACTGGCCACCCCACCTCATAACGCTGGACCTAAGTATAGCGTAGCATAGTGTCTAACTCCACACACTCCCCTACGACAGTATCTGCAATGACACTACCTTTACCACTTCTCTTTTAACTCTCCCTCTGTGAACACGTGATTTCGAGTAGCTCTGGCCAGGGACAATTGCTTCATTTCATTCAGTGTTTTTGTTGTTTATATTTCGGTCTCCAGCTCTCTTCTCCATTTTGTAATGCTTTTCTGTATACCAGCTCTCTTCTCCATTTTGTAATGCATTTCTGAATACCAGCTCTCTTCTCCATTTTGTAATGCTTTTATGAATACCAGCTCTCTTCTCCATTTTGTAATGCATTTCTGAATACCAGCTCTCTTCTCCATTTTGTAATGCATTTCTGTATACCAGCTCTCTTCTCCATTTTGTAATGCTTTTCTGTATACCAGCTCTCTTCTCCATTTTGTAATGCTTTTCTGTATACCAGCTCTCTCCTCCATTTTGTAATGCATTTCTGAATACCAGCTCTCTTCTCCATTTTGTAATGCTTTTCTGTATACCAGCTCTCTCCTCCATTTTGTAATGCATTTCTGAATACCAGCTCTCTTCTCCATTTTGTAATGCTTTTCTGTATACCAGCTCTCTCCTCCATTTTGTAATGCATTTCTGAATACCAGCTCTCTTCTCCATTTTGTAATGCTTTTCTGTATACCAGCTCTCTTCTCCATTTTGTAATGCTTTTCTGTATACCAGCTCTCTCCTCCATTTTGTAATGCATTTCTGAATACCATCTCTCTTCTCCATTTTGTAATGCTTTTTTGTATACCAGCTCTCTCCTCCATTTTGTAATGCATTTCTGTATACCAGCTCTCTTCTCCGTTTTGTAATTCTTTTTTGTATACCAGCTGATGCTTTCCATTCTGTTATCTTAATTATTGAAATTGATGACAGCGTTGGACAAGTAACATCTAGGGTGATAGCAATTCAAAAGTACAATGGGAAACGACAACAGTAACTTGTGAAGTAACTGCAGCTCAGTCTTGTTGACAATTCTTATAATTTAATCACACTTACCACAACATGCAGCTCCACATATAGATAACGATTCATGATTACAATCTGCAAACTGTCCATAATTCAAAGTCCGTTACACTGCAACAATAATGGTGCATTCAACACCTTCTCCGTAAAGTCCGTCAAGTTGAGGTCCGCGACATAATTAAATGATTTCTCAATATTCTCAGAATACTCATCTACATTATACGAATCTCCTGGCATCAATATGTGCAGACACGTTCTTTATACATAAGCATGACGACGGACATAGCGGCCTCAAGAGAACACATATGAAACACAGCCCGACCGGCTGGAGACACTTCCAAAAGACAACTGCCGTTACTCTGCACGCCCGTCTACGTAATTATTTTATTTGACGTCATTTTAATCTAGCGACATTCTATTTGAGCACCGCGATGTTTCAAAACCATGAACGCATTGCGGTGCGCAAAAAGAGGCGTAACACCATCTCTCTTCTTCATTTTGTATTGCTTTTCTGTATACCAGATCTCTTTGTAATTCTTTTTCTCTATTTCTTCTACTCTGAATGCGTGACTTGATTGTTAACTTCGGAACTGTATTTCTTAGCTGTACTTGGTGACTTCACTGTTAAATATTGCCACGAGATGAAGAATTTCAGTGGTTCAAGTCCAATCAACGCATTTTTTTTCAGTATGTTTCTTATACTTACGTAAGAGTGACTTTGTTAAAATTCTTATCCGAGCGTATGATAGGTTAAACGGTAAGAGCGCTTACCTCTCGCGGCACAGTTATTGGGTTCGTGGATTGAAACCTGGTAGCATCAAGTTTCAGTCAACCCAGTTATAAATGGGTACCTGATACATTGTTCTTGAGTTCGGGAAATTAAAGACAGCGGGGAATGGGTACTGGTCACCCCATTTCGTATAAAAATAGATGGACCTAGTATGGTGAAGTTTCTAACAACTCACTCCCCTGCAACAGTTACTGCATTGAAACGACCTTTACCTTTGTTGTTATAATCGTTTCTCCTATAACGCTGTACATATGTTCCTAAACATCACCGGGTCATGAACACTCAAAACTTGTAGTCTCGTAAGTAATAATAATAATAAGCTCCCTTCAGTCATAACTGACTATGGGAATGTGCCCCTGAGGTGACAGCCCTCAGCTGCTTATTTTCCTGGTGTTCTTTTCGACGATTTTTCTTCTCTTCTGCTTGCTGTGAGAGCTTCTTTTCGCCCAATCTGAGGTGGGGGCCGTAGAGAGCATCGCAACTTGGTGCGATCGGCAGCTTCATCCTCCCAGGTTGCTGGATTTATGTCCAGTGCCCTCATATCTCTTCTGCACTCATCTTTGAATCTCAGCTCCTGTCGCTTAGCTGTTCTTTTGCCATCTGCCAGTTCGCAGAAGATATCTTTTGGGATGCTGTCGTGAGAAATTCTAATCCACATATATAAATTATCAGGTAAATGTAAAGCCTAACACATAAATTCAGTAAAAGGAAAGAAGAATGGTAAAGAACAGTGCTGTCACAATGACTGTACTCGAAATCCCCCTTGTTTTCTCCTTCGTCTGCAAATTGTAACGTTTCACGTTGATAGTAAAAGCCTACTGCATAAATACACGCTTTCTACGATAAAACGTGTACTGCATTTCTAGGAAAAACCTTGAGATACGCAAGCTGACCTATATTTAATATTCCATTCATGTCATTTTATACACTAAGTTACCATAAACGAAAGACAGATGGAATTAGGATAGAGAGAAGGGAGGGCTGAAAGCCGGAACGCATGCAACACTAAACACGCGTCTCGCTATACAATTACTACCATCACGCGTGTAAGGCCACTAGCACTAACTTTTTTCAAATCGACAGTGATAAAAAACACTACCCATACGAGAGTTAGGTTTTAAAACTTACAAAATGCTTATTGGGAAATATGACATTATACTGTTTTATGTCTGAAAACATGACAGTACACCAGACACCATAAAGTTTGGAAGTGAGGAGGTGGCAACAGCACGACTATCCTAGAAGAAAATGCATATTTTGAACGCAGCCACTTAATTTTAAATTTGTAATAATTGGGTTCCTTAGGACTTGCTGACAAAAATATGTTAAACGTTACGCAAATAGTCTAGGAATTAACAAATTATAGCCAAAAGAAAGAGTGAGGGTGTCAAACTACCCCAAAATCAGAGTCGCTAAGTGGCAGATTTTGACACCACCATTGTACGGGAAATAGGTCCCCATGTTAAATCCTATTTGATTGGAGCGCAATAAATGTAAGGCTAAACACGATTAGTCGGGCTACAAATACTATCTTTTGTTGTTAGGGGAGACGGAATGAAGGGTACTTTTTTTCAAACGCTTGTGTAAACATGGCTAGCTTGGTTAGACCCGCCAATATAGTCAATTAGGAGCGTCAGGTCAGAACCACATGAGTTTTCTAAGACATTTTTCTCGAATGTATTCAGCTTGTTCTCCAATGATTTTGTTATTTTCCAACTCTCACAGCCGTATGTTAACACTGAGATAACGGATTTTGAATTAACAGACACAGACGAAGCTTGGTATGTATATTCCATGAATGTGGTAAGCTTGAAATATTTGATATCTTTTTAATGAAAATTGAATGTAAATTGATAATTTATGTCTGTATATGTGTGTGGTTTTAGACGGAACAGTGGAACAAGAGAGGCAATATTTTGCCTAAGAATATTAGCAGAAAAATATACAGAGGTCCAAAAAAGTATGTATATGTGCTTCATTGACTATAAGAAGGCTTTTGACAGAGTCCATCATGAGAAAATAATTGAATGCCTCGAAGACATAGGTATTGATGGAAAAGATATAAGAATACTCAGTAACCTTAATTGGGAGCAAACTGCCACAGTAAGATCTGGAAGGAATTATTCACCATACATAGACATAAAAAGAGGTGTCAGACAAGGTTGTGTGCTGTCCCCCTGCCTATTTAATTTATACACCGAAAAAATTTTCAAATTGTATTCTCACCCAATCAATAGCTATTCCAAAAGTAGTGGTGACATAATACAGCCTTGTTTCACCCCTGTTTCTACTGTAAACCATTCTGTATTCCCTTTATTTGTTCTAACACAACATCTTGCATTGTCATATAGCGCTTTGATTATATTCACATGATACCGTGTTGTTAGCTGAAAGCGAACAGGAGTTACAAGAACTAGTGAAGCAAGTGAACAGTATAAGTCATGAATATGGACTCGACATTAATATTGAGAAAACAAAAACTATGATAATTAGCAAAACAGACGATAAACCCACTTTAAAGATAAGCGTAAATGGGAAAATCCTGGAACAAGTCAAGAGCTACGTATATCTTGGTCATATAATAACAGAAGATGGCAGATGTGAAACAGAAATCAAGAAGAGAATAGGAATGGCCAAAGCTACATTCAACAACATGAAAAATATACGACATCCAAACAGTTATCTCACAAATTAAAACTGAGAATCATAAAGTGTTATATATATTCTGCATTTCTGTATGGTGCAGAAACATGGACGATGAATAAGCGTTTGGAAGAAAGAATTGAGGCTCTTGAAATGTGGATATATAGAAGAATGGGGCGTATCTCATGGAAAGAGATGAAAACAAATAAGGAGGTCCTAGAAAATCTAGGTATGAAAAGAGAACTAATGAGGGAGGTCAAAGTTCGACAGCTAAAATACTTTGGCCACATAAAAAGGCATAACACCTTGCAGAAGACCATAACAGAAGGGAGAGTTGAAGGCAAACGTGCAAGGGGAAGACAGCGCTATAAGTGGGAAGACAACATCAAGAGATGGACAGGAAAGAGTCTATCAGAGTGCACCATCAAGACAAGAGACAGAAGACGTTGGAGATCCATTACAGCCAACCTTCGTTGTGGAGATGGCAACTGATGATGATGATGATGTGTGTGGTTCAGTAGCGAACATGAGGCAAAGCCTATATAGTGCTCCAACCTGAACAGAAGGTGTCGGAGGAAAGTAAAACTACATGGAATTGCCAAACAGTACACTGACACCTATCTTATTGACTAGAAAGAAATAATGCTGGAATTGCAGAGGCGTAGTAACCATTAGGGAAGAGTATACTGATGTCAATTGTTTCAGATGAAGATAGCAGTTGGCCTACCGCTCTGAACTCAGTGTTTGTTATGTATCGTGTTCAGTCTGGAAATAGATTATAAATTAGTTATAAAGTAGGAGGTACAACCTTCTTGTTTCAGGGACTGTGGTCCTAAAGTTATTGAGCAGCACCTGGTCTGAGCTTTGCTGAAACTGGAGGCTGACAGCATACTCCTGGGTCCAGATAGCGACTAGTGAGGTGTCTCCAGAACACAGGGGAGCAATCGAGCAGAGGAGTCTTTTCCTGCCACCATCACGAAAGTTAAGCCTCTGTGGCCAGTGGAGCTCAACATTATGGGTCCCCTCAAAAATTGACATTTTAGTATAAAAAAAGAGGGACAATACCTTGTTTAAATTGACATGAACTGTGAACTTTTTCCCCATACTATTTCCCAGATAAACAAACACTTGAAGTCATGATGACAAATAACAACAAAGCTTGAAAAACAAAACCAGTATTACCTCATAGTACTACTACACAACTGACACACATAGGATAATATTAATAAAATATGTCACTCCAAGGTTCATATTTATAAATTATGTATATATAAATTGTGATTACAATTGATTGTGATTCCTGGTTCACTTTGTAGTTGAATCAGGATATATAATAGTGAAAGTAATTAATACATAAATATTTGAAACTTTACCAGTGACTCCTTTAAGATAGTCTTATAGAGTGTTAAATGTGTGTGAGTGTCACAGTGTTGTCAAGTGTGGTGGAATAAATTAAATTGTTTATCTGTCTGTTGTTGTTGTGACTTACACTTCATCATTTACATAACCCTAGACATTTAACGTAGTCATCACAATATTCCAGAATAATTCTGACTGAGGTATAATGTGGTAGCAAGTAAGGTTATCTGTAAAACACTACACCTATTAGATACAGATACCTTCACAGCTGACCTCAGTCAGTACACTAAGTCCCCTATAAATATTTATAACATCCCACTTTACCACATATATTGGGGTCTCGCTCCTGGGATTTTGAATCTTTCCCTATTAAAAATATTGGGGGTAATTCACTTCAGGGAATAATAGAAATTAAAAAGGTATCCTTGGGTGAAAATAAATAACGTTGAGCTCTCAGTGCCTGTGGTGTCCTTGGATAAGTAATATCAGATTGTATTGTTTAGTTAGACATTATATAATTTTACGTGTTAGAAAATGGCGGACCTGGCCAAATTTCGATCTGCTGCTGTACAGACTGCGAAAGAGTTAGGAATGGACGGGCAAATTATGATTGCTTATGTCACTGCTGAATGTGACAAATATATTGAACGGGAAGAAAGAAGATTAGAAAAAGAGGCCGAAAGAAAGTTAGAGGCTGAAAAGGAAATTAAGAAGTTGCAGACTGAGGCTGAGACTAAGAGGCTGCAGATTGAGGCTGAGGCTAAGAGGTTGCAGATTGAGGCTGACAAAGAGGCTAAAGCATTGGAAGCCGAGGAAAGAAGACAGGCTGCAGAAAGAGAAGAGAAGAAATTAGCTGCAGAAAGGGAAGCAGAAAGAAAGAAGATTGACTGCAGAGAGGGAAGCAGAAAAGGAGGAGAAGAGATTACAAAGGGAACATGAGTTACGACTAAGGGAGTTTGAGTTTCAAGGCCATGCTCCTGAAAATGGTGACAGTCCCTTTACCTCTGATGCCACTGCTAGCCAGGGAGCCTCAACCTCAGCTATGAACTTTCATTTAGATCATTTTGTTGAGAAAGACGATGATATTGAGAGCTATCTAAATAGATATGAACTATTAGCTACCACATATGGGTTAGAGAGAGAAAGGTGGAGCTTAAAGTTATCTTAAGGGCTTCGTGGGGCAGCTTATGAAGTTTTTGCCAAAATGAGCAGAGGTGATCAGGAAAATTATGACATGCTAAAGCAGGCTCTTTTGTTAAGATATGAAAAGAACGCAGAATTTTATAGGAAAAAATTTAGGAATGCTAAACTACTGTCAGGTGAAACCTATCACCAGTTCTCTGCACGGTTAGAGACATACTTGGAGAAATGGACTTCTCTGGGGGAAAACCCAAGATCTTAAGGAAATGGTCCTTATAGAGCAATTAAGAGAGTCCATGGCTCCAGACCTGAGAAAGTTTCTCATGGAACAAGGTGCAGAGAGGCTGGGTGAGTTGCTAAATGTTGCAGAAAGGTATCAAGCAGCTCAGGCAGAGGTATCAGGTAATAAAAAGAAACAGGTGGATAATTTTAGGGCACCACAGAACTTTAATAAATTTGATCCTAGAGATCAAAACAAAGGTAAGCACCAATTTGATAGGCCACGGTATGACAATAAATATAAAACCCCACAATTCGATGAAAGGAAATATGATGAAAGAAAATCTTTCAACCAAGGGAAAAGGTGGTGTAAAAATTGTAAGATGAACAATCATGACACTGACCATTGTAGAAGGAAACCTCCTCATTGTGCTGCTATGACATCTGGGAAAAAGGAAAAAAAAGGTCAAAACCTGCAGAACTACAGGAACCATACCACCCCCCAGTGTGTGAAGATGTCATCTGTAATGGTGTCACTATAAGGTGTTTATATGATACCGGTTTAGATTACGATTCCGTTGTGAGTTCTCACCTGGTGCAGGCAGATCAATACACCACAGAAACAGTGGAGATTCAAACTGCAACCAAGGATGTAGCTACCATGACACTTCCCGTCGCCCGGATAAAGGTGAAAACGCGATATGTGGAAGGAATCATAAAAGCAGCAGGGATAAATGAGCCAATCTACCCTCTGATATTGGGGTGTAGATATGTCTTCTTGGGGAATCCCAAGAGACCTGTGATATTGGCAACAGTGCAGACCAGATCACAGTCTAAAAAGGAGGAGGATAATCCAATAAATACTCATCCAGATGAGATGAGGAAGGCACAGGCTGAGGACAAAACACTCAAGCCGTGTTTCAAGAAGTTGCCCAAATCTCATACACCTCCAGGCAAGGGAGAATTTTATATGAAGAACAAACTGATTTATAGGAAGGCTGGATCTGAATCCAGTGGTCACGGACAGCTGGTCCTTCCCACTTCATATAGGACTAAAGTGTTGGAACTAGGGCATGCGATTCCCTTCAGTGGTCATATGGGGATCAGCGCAACAGGACAGCGAATAGCTTGTCACTATTTCTGGCCAGGGATAACTGAAGATATCAAACGATATGTAAAATCCTGTCCAGAGTGCCAACGAGTAGCACCTAAACATTGGACTGCACCAGCAACTCTGGGGGAAATGCCCATAGTGGGAACACCCTTTGAGAGAGTTGCCGTGGATCTTGTGGGACCTCTCACCCGAACCAAGAGAAGGAACAGCTACATTCTGACTCTGGTGGACACTTGTTCTATGTGGGGAGAGGCGGTAGCCCTGTCATCGATTGATTCTAAACATGTGGCAGAGGCATTGCTCACAATTTTCACAAGGTTAGGCTTTCCCAATCAAATCTTGACTGATAATGGCTCTCAGTTCAAGGGGAAACTAACAGAAGAAGTTTTCAGGATCTTCCAGGCCAAACACTTCCATTGTAGTGTGTACCACCCACAAGGGAACGGCCAAGTGGAAAGATTTAATGGCACGTTGATGTCGATCCTGAGAAAGTTGGCACACAAAAAACCAGATACGTGGGACTAGTACCTTCACGCCGCCCTCTTTGCTTATCGGGAGGTACCCCATAGTTCAACCGGTATGGCCCCGGCAACATTATTGTTTGGAAGGCCAATAAAAGGTCCACTCGAAGCTCTGTTAAGAACGTGGACTGATGAAAAAGCAGAGGAAAATATTACATCCTCATACCAGTATGTGAATGAGTGTGGTAAAGTGGGATATTATAAATCTTTATAGGGGACTTAGTGTACTGACTGAGATCAGCTGTGAAGGTATCTGTATCTAATAAGTGTAGTGTATTACAGATGACCTTACTTGCTACCACATATTTATACCTCAGTCAGAATTATTTTGGAATATTGTGATGACTACGTTGAATGTCTAGGGTTTTGTAAATGATGAAGTGTAAGTCACAACAATAACAGACAGATAAACAATTTAATTTATTCCACCACACTTGACAACACTGTGACACTCACACACAAGAAACATTCTATGAGACTATCTTAAACGAGTCACTGGTAAATTTTCAAATATCAATATGTATTAAGTACTTTTCATTAATATATATGTGTCCTGATTCAAATACAAAGTGAACCAGGAATCACAATCAATTTCAATTATAAGTTATATATATAGAATTTATCAATATGAATCTTGTAGTGACATATTTTATTAATATTATCATATGTGTGTCAGTTGTGTAGTAGTAATATGAGGTAATACTGGTTTTTTTTTTTTTAAGCGATGTTGTTATGTGTCATCATGACTTCACGTGTTTGTTTCTGTTGGAACTAGTATTGGAGATGTTCTCAGTTCCTTTCATTAAAACAATTAATTTCCCCTCTTATTTTAATACAATGTCAGTTTAAGGGGGTATACATAATGTTGAGCTCCGCTGGCCACATAGGCTTAACTTTCGTGATGGCGGCAGGAAAAGACTCCTCTGCTCGATTGCTCCCCTGTGTTCTGGAGACACCTCACTGTTTGCTATATGGACCAAGGAGTATGCTGTCCGCCTCTGGATTCAGCAAAGCTCTGACCAGGTACTGCTCAATAGCTTTAGGACCACAGTCCCTGAAACAAGAAGGTTGTACCTCCTACTTCAGAACTAATTTATACTCTATTTCTACACTGAGCACAATACATAACAAACACTGAGTTCAGAGCGGTAGGCCAACTGCTATCTTCATCTGAAACAATTTTCACCAGTATATTCCTCCCTAATGGTTACCACGCCTCTGCAATTCCAGCATTATTTCTTTCTAGTCAATAAGCTAGGTGTCAGTGTACTGTTTGGCAATTCCATGTAGTTTTACTTTCCTCCGACACCTTCTGTTCAGGCTGGAGCATTATATAGGCTGTACCTCATGTTCGCTACTGAACCACACATATATACAGACATAAATTATCAATTTACATTCAATTTTCATTAAAAGATATCAAATATTTCAAGCTTACCACAATTCATGGAAATAACACAGAATTACGTTGACTGGCACTGATTATATAGCACAATTTCGATCTGCCGATGTCCCAGGCTTTTATTTATAAAAATATGCACTGGTGCTCAACGCACTGATTCTGTAGTAAGTTTATTTGCAAATGTGGTGCTGACCTGACGCCTCTAATTGACTATATTGGCAAGTCTAACCAATCATGCCATGTTTACCCAATCGTTTGAAAAAAAAAAGTACTCCTACTCCCGTTTCCCCTGACAACGAAAGATAGTATTTATAGCCCGACTAATCGTGTTTAGCCTTACATTTGTTGCGCTCCAATCAAATCGGAGTTAACATGGAGACCCATTTCCCGTACCATGGTGGGGTGAAAATCTGCCACTGAGCGATTCTGAATTTGGTGTTGTCTGACACCCTCACTATTTCCTTCTGGCTATAATTTGTCAATTCCTAGACTATTTGCGTAACACTCAACATATTATTTGTCAGCAAGTCCTAAGGAACCCAAATATATATATTTAATGGAGCCAATATGCATTTTCTTCTAGGATAGTCGTGCTGTTACTACCTCCTCACTTCCAAACTTTAGGGTGTCTGGGTACTGTCATGTTTTCAAACGTAAACCAGTATAATGTCATATTTCCTAATAAGAATTTTGTAAGTTTTTTAAAACCTAACTCTGGTATGGGTAGTGTTTTTTATCACTGTCGATTTGAAAAAAAGTTAGTGCTAGTGGCCTTACACGCGTGATGGCAGCAATTGTGTATCGCGCGACTGTGTTAGTATTGCCTGCGTCCCTGCTTTCAGCCCTCCCTTCTTTCTATCTTTAGTCCATCTGTCTTTCGTTTTTTAGGTAACGTAGTGTATAAAAAGACATGAATGGAATTTTAAATCTAGGTCAACTTGCGTATCTCAAGGTTTTTCTTAGAATTGGAGTACACATTTTATTGTGTTGGGGAAACGCGTGTATGCTGCAGAAGGCCTTTACTATCAACGTGAAACGTTACAATTTGCAGACGAAGTAGAAAACAAGGGGGATTTCGAGTACAGTCATTGTGACAGCACTGTTCTTTACCATTCTTCTTTCCTTTTATTAAATTTATTTGTTAGGCTTTACATTTACGTTTTAATTTATATATGTGGATTAGAATTTCTCACGACAAATCCTCCCCACTTAAAACAGACGTTATATGTCAGTCTATAATTCTATATACACATAGAGAAATTTATTATTTTTCCTGGGGTTTAGGGTGATTCTCATCACACGGATGGCGGCTTAAAAAAATCCGCTCCCAGATTTGTTTTTCCACTTATATACTCTATGCTAAACTCAAATGGCTGCATCAATAAAGACCAACGGAGTAATCTCGAGTTCTCATGCCTAGCCTGTGCTAGAAACGACAAAGGTTTGTGATCCGTTTGCAACTTAAATGCCTTCCCATACAGATAAATATTGAATTTCTTTATCGCCCATATTACTGCAAGACATTCTTTTTCGCTAGTCGAGTACTTGGTTTCAGCTTTATTCAACTTTCTGCTAGCATATGCCACTGGGCTTAATTCCCCATCCAATGCATCTGATCTCTGTAGTAGAGTTGCACCTAACCCAATATTACTGGCATCCGTCCTTACAATGAATTCTTGACTTAAGTCAGGTAATTTCAAAATAGGTTTGCTTGTTAGCTTTTCCTTCAATTCCTGGTAAGCCATTTCACATTGGGGTGTCCATGTAATTCGATCTGGATTTCCCTTACGTGTCAAATCAGTTAACGGTGCACATATGGAATTAAAGTTTTTGATATACTTTTGGTAGAAACCACATAATGAGACAAAGGATCTCACGTCTTTCTTGGTTTGTGGTCTCGGGGCTTTCTTTAGTTTCTCTAAATTCTTTGGGTCAGGGGTCATGTTTCCCTGATAAACTGTGTGTCCCAAGAATTCCAATTCTTTACATCCAACGCAACATTTGGTTGGTCGGGCTGTTAAATTCGCTTCCCTAAGTCGATTAAACAGCATGTTCAGAGAGTCAATGTGTTCCTCAAATGTTTCTGTTGCTATAAGGATATCATCCATGAAATTTGTGATACATGGATTATTCAGAGGGTCCAATAATTTTCTCATCATCCTAGAGAAGACACTAGGCGCATTCTTCAATCCAAATGGCAATCTATTAAACTCATAGTGTCCTTCTGAGGTACTAAAAGCTAGGTATGGTCTAACCTCAGGCTTTACTGGAATCTGATAGTATCCTTTACTCAGATCCACTTTTGAGAAATATTTAGCTTTATTTAGTCTGGCAAACAGCTGATTTGTATCCGGCAATGGATCCACCTGTCCTTCTGTAATAGCATTCAGTCTCCTGTAATCTATACAGAGTCTATGTTCTCCAGAGGGCTTCCTTAAGAGTACAACACCGGAACTATACGAAGATTCACTGTGTGAAATAATTCCTTCCTTCAACAAATAGTCTATCTCTTCCTTCAAAGCTTTCTCCTTAGCAAAAGGAATCGAATATGGTTTCATACAGACAGGTGTGGGGTCTATCAGTTTCATATCATATTCCAATAAGTTTGTATGCCCAGGTCGGTCTGTTAACACCTCTGTATGAGTATCTAGAACCTGTTGCACTCTCTCTTTCTGAGTTTTCGTTAAATGTGTACTGATTTTCACCTGTGCCGCTGTCTCACAGGGGTGTAATGGATATTCAAATGATGAAAGTGGTTCCTTTTTCATCTCCATGGCGATGGACAAGGTCAACAAGTGTGTCTCTTCCTGATGTTCTCTTTCCAAATATTTCTTCAGGAGATTCACATGATAGATTTTTTCTTTCCCCTTCTTATCTATCTTATAATTGGTTCTAGACACCTTCTCTAGAACTGTATATGGACCCTGCCATCCAATTTGTAACTTATTCTGACTACCGGGTAGAAAAAGCAGTACCTTCTCTCCCACAGCCAAATCTCTGTCTTTCGCCTTCCTGTTATAATAGGCAGCATGTTTCTTCCTGGCTTGTTTCAAATTTTCATTGGCAAGTTTCCAGCCAGTTTTTAAACGAGTGGTCAGCTCATTCACATATTGGTATGAGGATGTGATATTTTCCTCTGCTTTTTCATCAGTCCACGTTCTTAACAGAGCTTCCAGTGGACCTTTTATTGGCCTTCCAAACAATAATGTTGCCGGGGCCATACCGGTTGAACTATGGGGTACCTCCCGATAAGCAAAGAGGGCGGCGGGCAGGTACTGGTCCCATGTATCTGGTTTTTCGTGTGCCAACTTTCTCAGGATCGACATCAACGTGCCATTAAATCTTTCCACTTGGCCGTTCCCTTGGGGATGGTACACACTACAATGGAAGTGTTTGGCCTGGAAGATCCTGAAAACTTCTTCAGTTAGTTTCCCCTTGAACTGAGAGCCATTATCAGTCAAGATTTGATTGGGAAAGCCTAACCTTGTGAAAATTGTGAGTAATGCCTCTGCCACATGTTTAGAATCAATCGATGACAGGGCTACCGCCTCTCCCCACATAGAACAAGTGTCCACCAGAGTCAGAATGTAGCTGTTCCTTCTCTTGGTTCGGGTGAGAGGTCCCACAAGATCCACGGCAACTCTCTCAAAGGGTGTTCCCACTATGGGCATTTCCCCCAGAGTTGCTGGTGCAGTCCAATGTTTAGGTGCTACTCGTTGGCACTCTGGACAGGATTTTACATATCGTTTGATATCTTCAGTTATTCCTGGCCAGAAATAGTGACAAGCTATACGCTGTCCTGTTGCGCTGATCCCCATATGACCACTGAAGGGAATCGCATGCCCTAGTTCCAACACTTTAGTCCTATATGAAGTGGGAAGGACCAGCTGTCCGTGACCATTGGATTCAGATCCAGCCTTCCTATATATCAGCTTGTTCTTCATATAAAACTCTCCCTTGCCTGGAGGTGTATGAGATTTGGGCAACTTCTTGAAACACGGCTTGAGTGTTTTGTCCTCAGCCTGTGCCTTCCTCATCTCATCTGGATGAGTATTTATTGGATTATCCTCCTCCTTTTTAGACTGTGATCTGGTCTGCACTGTTGCCAATATCACAGGTCTCTTGGGATTCCCCAAGAAGACATATCTACACCCCAATATCAGAGGGTAGATTGGCTCATTTATCACTGCTGCTTTTATGATTCCTTCCACATATCGCGTTTTCACCTTTATCCGGGCGACGGGAAGTGTCATGGTAGCTACATCCTTGGTTGCAGTTTGAATCTCCACTGTTTCTGTGGTGTATTGATCGGCCTGCACCAGGTGAGAACTCACAACGGAATCGTAATCTAAACCGGTATCATATAAACACCTTATAGTGACACCATTACAGATGACATCTTCACACACTGGGGGATGGTATGGTTCCTGTAGTTCTGCAGGTTTGACCTTTTTTTCCTTTTTTCCCAGATGTCATAGCAGCACAATGAGGAGGTTTCCTTCTACAATGGTCAGTGTCATGATTGTTCATCTTACAATTTTTACACCACCTTTTTCCTTGGTTGAAAGATTTTCTTTCATCATATTTCCTTTCATCGAATTGTGGGGTTTTATTTTTATTGTCATACCGTGGCCTATCAAACTGGTGCTTACCTTTGTTTTGATCCCTAGGATCAAATTTATTAAAGTTCTGTGGTGCCCTAAAGTTATCCACCTGTTTCTTTTTATTACCTGTTACCTCTGCTTGAGCTGCTTGATACCTTTCAGCAACATTTAGCAACTCACCCAGCCTCTCTGCACCTTGTTCCATGAGAAACTTTCTCAGGTCTGGAGCCATGGACTCTCTTAATTGTTCTATAAGGATCATTTCCTTAAGATCTTGGGTTTTCCCCAGAGAAGTCCATTTCTCCAAGTAGGTCTCTATTCGTGCAGAGAACTGGTGATAGGTTTCACCTGACAGTAGTTTAGCATTCCTAAATTTTTTCCTATAAAATTCTGCGTTCTTTTCATATCTTAACAAAAGAGCCTGCTTTAGCATGTCATAATTTTCCTGATCACCTCTGCTCATTTTAGCAAAAACTTCATAAGCTGCCCCACGAAGTCCTTGAGATAACTTTAAGCTCCACCTTTCTCTCTCTAACCCATATGTGGTAGCTAATAGTTCATATCTATTTAGATAGCTCTCAATATCATCGTCTTTCTCAACGAAATGATCTAAATGAAAATTCATAGCTGAGGTTGAGGCTCCCTGGCTAGCAGTGGCATCAGAGGCAAAGGGACTGGCACCATTTTCAGGAGCATGGCCTTGAAACTCAAACTCCCTTAGTCGTAACTCATGTTTCCTTTGTAATCTTTTATCTTCTGCTTCCCTTTCTGCAGCTAATTGCTTGTCTTCCCTTTCTGCAGCTAATCTTTTGTCTTCTCTTTCTGCCTCCAATGCTTTAGCCTCTTTGTCAGCCTCAATCTGCAACCTCTTAGCCTCAGCCTCAATCTGCAACCTCTTAGCCTCAGCCTCAATCTGCAACCTCTTAGCCTCAGCCTCAATCTGCAACCTCTTAATCTCTTTTTCAGCTTCTATTCTCTTATCTTCGGCCAATCTTTCAGATTCTAATTTTCTTTCGGCCTCTTTTTCTAATCTTCTTTCTTCCCGTTCAATATATTTGTCACATTCAGCAGTGACATAAGCAATCATAATTTGCCCGTCCATTCCTAACTCTTTCGCAGTCTGTACAGCAGCAGATCGAAATTTTGCCAAGTCGGCCATTGTCTAACATACAAATGTAACAATTCAATCTATCAATATTTATCTAAGGACACTACAGGCACTGAGAGCTCAACGTTATTTATTTTCACCCAAGGATACTTTTTAATTCTTATTATTCCCTGAAGTGAATTACCCCCAATATTTTTAATAGGGAAAGATTCAAAATCCCGGACGAGCCCCCAATATATGTGGTAAAGTGGGATATTATAAATATTTATAGGGGACTTAGTGTACTGACTGAGATCAGCTGTGAAGGTATCTGTATCTAATAAGTGTAGTGTATTACAGATGACCTTACTTGCTACCACATATTTATACCTCAGTCAGAATTATTCTGGAATATTGTGATGACTACGTTGAATGTCTAGGGTTTTGTAAATGATGAAGTGTAAGTCACAACAATAACAGACAGATAAACAATTTAATTTATTCCACCACACTTGACAACACTGTGACACTCACACACAAGAAACATTCTATGAGACTATCTTAAACGAGTCACTGGTAAATTTTCAAATATCAATATGTATTAAGTACTTTTCATTAATATATATGTGTCCTGATTCAAATACAAAGTGAACCAGGAATCACAATCAATTTCAATTATAAGTTATATATATAGAATTTATCAATATGAATCTTGTAGTGACATATTTTATTAATATTATCATATGTGTGTCAGTTGTGTAGTAGTAATATGAGGTAATACTGGTTTTTTTTTTTTAAGCGATGTTGTTATGTGTCATCATGACTTCACGTGTTTGTTTCTGTTGGAACTAGTATTGGAGATGTTCTCAGTTCCTTTCATTAAAACAATTAATTTCCCCTCTTATTTTAATACAATGTCAGTTTAAGGGGGTATACATAATGTTGAGCTCCGCTGGCCACATAGGCTTAACTTTCGTGATGGCGGCAGGAAAAGACTCCTCTGCTCGATTGCTCCCCTGTGTTCTGGAGACACCTCACTGTTTGCTATATGGACCAAGGAGTATGCTGTCCGCCTCTGGATTCAGCAAAGCTCTGACCAGGTACTGCTCAATAGCTTTAGGACCACAGTCCCTGAAACAAGAAGGTTGTACCTCCTACTTCAGAACTAATTTATACTCTATTTCTACACTGAGCACAATACATAACAAACACTGAGTTCAGAGCGGTAGGCCAACTGCTATCTTCATCTGAAACAATTTTCACCAGTATATTCCTCCCTAATGGTTACCACGCCTCTGCAATTCCAGCATTATTTCTTTCTAGTCAATAAGCTAGGTGTCAGTGTACTGTTTGGCAATTCCATGTAGTTTTACTTTCCTCCGACACCTTCTGTTCAGGCTGGAGCATTATATAGGCTGTACCTCATGTTCGCTACTGAACCACACATATATACAGACATAAATTATCAATTTACATTCAATTTTCATTAAAAGATATCAAATATTTCAAGCTTACCACAATTCATGGAAATAACACAGAATTACGTTGACTGGCACTGATTATATAGCACAATTTCGATCTGCCGATGTCCCAGGCTTTTATTTATAAAAATATGCACTGGTGCTCAACGCACTGATTCTGTAGTAAGTTTATTTGCAAATGTGGTGCTGACCTGACGCCTCTAATTGACTATATTGGCAAGTCTAACCAATCATGCCATGTTTACCCAATCGTTTGAAAAAAAGTACTCCTACTCCCGTTTCCCCTGACAACGAAAGATAGTATTTATAGCCCGACTAATCGTGTTTAGCCTTACATTTGTTGCGCTCCAATCAAATCGGAGTTAACATGGAGACCCATTTCCCGTACCATGGTGGGGTGAAAATCTGCCACTGAGCGATTCTGAATTTGGTGTTGTCTGACACCCTCACTATTTCCTTCTGGCTATAATTTGGTAATTCCTAGACTATTTGCGTAACGTTTCACATATTCTTTGTCAGCAAGTCCTAAGGAACCCAAATATATATATTTAATGGAGCCAATATGCATTTTCTTCTAGGATAGTCGTGCTGTTACTACCTCCTCACTTCCAAACTTTAGGGTGTCTGGGTACTGTCATGTTTTCAAACGTAAACCAGTATAATGTCATATTTCCTAATAAGAATTTTGTAAGTTTTTTTAAAACCTAACTCTGGTATGGGTAGTGTTTTTTATCACTGTCGATTTGAAAAAAAGTTAGTGCTAGTGGCCTTACACGCGTGATGGCAGCAATTGTGTATCGCACGACGCGTGTTAAGTATTGCATGTGCCCCTGCTCTCACCCCCCCCTTCTTTCTATCTTTAGTCCATCTGTCTTTCGTTTTTTAGGTAACGTAGTGTATAAAAAGACATGAATGGAATTTTAAATCTAGGTCAACTTGCGTATCTCAAGGTTTTTCTTAGAATTGGAGTACACATTTTATTGTGTTGGGGAAACGCGTGTATGCTGCAGAAGGCCTTTACTATCAACGTGAAACGTTACAATTTGCAGACGAAGTAGAAAACAAGGGGGATTTCGAGTACAGTCATTGTGACAGCACTGTTCTTTACCATTCTTCTTTCCTTTTATTAAATTTATTTGTTAGGCTTTACATTTACGTTTTAATTTATATATGTGGATTAGAATTTCTCACGACAATGAGCTGACCACTCGTTTAAAAACTGGCTGGAAACTTGCCAATGAAAATTTGAAACAAGCCAGGAAGAAACATGCTGCCTATTATAACAGGAAAGCTAAAGACAGAGATTTGGCTGTGGGAGAGAAGGTACTGCTTCTTCTGCCCGGTAGTCAGAATAAGTTACAAATTGGATGGCAAGGTCCATATACAGTTCTAGAGAAGGTGTCTAGAACCAATTATAAGATAGATAAGAAGGGGAAAGAAAAAATCTATCATGTGAATCTCCTGAAGAAATATTTGGAAAGAGAAAATCAGGAAGAGACACACTTGTTGACCTTGTCCATCGCCATGGAGATGAAAAAGGAACCACTTTCATCATTTGAATATCCATTACATCCCTGTGAGACAGCGGCACAGGTGAAAATCAGTACACACTTAACGAAAGAGCAAAAGAAGAGAGTACAACAGGTTCTAGATACTCATACAGAGGTGTTAACAGACCGACCAGGGCATACAAACCTATTGGAATATGATATGAAGCTGATAGACCCCACACCTGTATGTATGAAACCCTATTCGATTCCTTTTGCTAAGGAGAAAGCTTTGAAGGAAGAGATAGACTATTTGTTGAAGGAAGGAATTATTTCACACAGTGAATCTTCGTATAGTTCCGGTGTTGTACTTTTAAGGAAACCCTCTGGAGAACATATACTCTGTATAGATTACAGGAGACTGAATGCTATTACAGAAGGACAGGTGGATCCATTGCCGGATACAAATCAGCTGTTTGCCAGGCTAAATAAAGCTAAATATTTCTCAAAAGTGGATCTGAGTAAAGGATACTATCAGATTCCAGTAAAGCCTGAGGTTAGACCATACCGAGCTTTTAGTACCTCAGAAGGACACTATGAGTTTAATAGATTGCCATTTGGATTGAAGAATGCGCCTAGTGTCTTCTCTAGAATGATGAGAAAATTATTGGACCCTCTGAATAATCCATGTATCACAAATTTCATGGATGATATCCTTATAGCCACAGAAACATTTGAGGAACACATTGACTCTCTGAACATGCTGTTTAATCGACTTAGGGAAGCGAATTTAACAGCCCGACCAACCAAATGTTGCGTTGGATGTAAAGAATTGGAATTCTTGGGACACACAGTTTATCAGGGAAACATGACCCCTGACCCAAAGAATTTAGAGAAACTAAAGAAAGCCCCAAGACCACAAACCAAGAAAGACGTGAGATCCTTTGTCTCATTATGTGGTTTCTACCAAAAGTATATCAAAAACTTTAATTCCATATGTGCACCGTTAACTGATTTGACACGTAAAGGACATCCAGATTGAATTACATGGACACCACAATGTGAAATGGCTTACCAGGAATTGAAGGAAAAGCTCACAAGCAAACCTATTTTGAAATTACCTGACTTAAGTCAAGAATTCATTGTAAGGACTGATGCCAGTAATATTGGGTTAGGTGCGACTCTGCTACAGAAATCAGATGCATTGGATGGGGAATTAAGCCCAGTGGCATATGCTAGCAGAAAGTTGAATAAAGCTGAAACCAATTACTCAACTAGCGAAAAGGAATGTCTTGCAGTAATATGGGCGATAAAGAAATTCAATATTTATCTGTATGGGAAGGCATTTAAGTTGCAAACGGATCACAAACCCTTGTCGTTTCTAGTGCAGGCTAGACATGAAAATTCTAGATTACTCCGTTGGTCATTACTGATGCAGCCATTTGAGTTTAGCATAGAGTATATAAGTGGAAAAACAAATCTGGGAGCGGATTTTTTAAGCCGCCATCCGTGTGATGAGAATCACCCTAAACTCCAGGAAAAATAATAAATTTCTCTATGTGTATATAGAATTATAGACTGACATATACCGTCTGTTTTAAGTAGGGAGAATTTGTCGTGAGAAATTCTAATCCACATATATAAATTATCAGGTAAATGTAAAGCCTAACACATAAATTCAATAAAAGGAAAGAAGAATGGTAAAGAACAGTGCTGTCACAATGACTGTACTCGAAATCCCCCTTGTTTTCTCCTTCGTCTGCACATTGTAACATTTCACGTGGATAGTAAAAGCCTACTGCATAAATACCCGCTTTCTACGATAAAACGTGTACTGCATTTCTAGGAAAAACCTTGAGATACGCAAGCTGACCTATATTTAATATTCCATTCATGTCATTTTATACACTAAGTTACCATAAACGAAAGACAGATGGAATTAGGATAGAGAGAAGGGAGGGCTGAAAGCCGGAACGCATGCAACACTAAACACGCGTCTCGCTATACACAATTGCTGCCATCACGCGTGTAAGGCCACTAGCACTAACTTTTTTCAAATCGACAGTGATAAAAAACACTACCCATACGAGAGTTAGGTTTTAAAACTTACAAAATGCTTATTGGGAAATATGACATTATACTGTTTTATGTCTGAAAACATGACAGTACACCAGACACTATAAAGTTTGGAAGTGAGGAGGTGGCAACAGCACGACTATCCTAGAAGAAAATGCATATTTTGAACGCAGCCACTTAGCTCCTTTAAATTTGTATATTTGGGTTCCCTAGGACTTGCTGACAAAGAATATGTTAAACGTTACGCAAATAGTCTAGGAATTAACAAATTATAGCCAAAAGAAATAGTGAGGGTGTCAGACAACACCAGAATCAGAATCGCTCAGTGGCAGATTTTGACACCACCATTGTACGGGAAATAGGTCCCCATGTTAAATCCTATTTGATTGGAGCGCAATAAATGTAAGGCTAAACACGATTAGTCGGGCTACAAATACTATCTTTTGTTGTTAGGGGAGACGGAAGGAAGGGTACTTTTTTTCAAACGCTTGTGTAAACATGGCTCGATTGGTTAGACCCGCCAATACAGTCAATTAGGAGCGTCAGGTCAGCACCACATTTTCAACTAAACTTTCTAAAGCAACAGTGCGTTGAGATTCAGCTTATATTTTTCTAAATAAAAGCCTGAGACAGTGGCAGGTCGGATTTTGTGCCTATTCATTGCCAGTCAACGTAATTCTGTATTATTTCCATGAATTGTGGTAAGCTTGAAATATTTGATATCTTTTTAATGAAAATTGAATGTAAATTGATAATTTATGTCTGTATATGTGTGTGGTTCAGTAGCGAACATGAGGCAAAGCCTATATAGTGCTCCAACCTGAACAGAAGGTGTCGGAGGAAAGTAAAACTACATGGAATTGCCAAACAGTACACTGACACCTATCTTATTGACTAGAAAGAAATAATGCTGGAATTGCAGAGGCGTAGTAACCATTAGGGAAGAGTATACTGATGTCAATTGTTTCAGATGAAGATAGCAGTTGGCCTACCGCTCTGAACTCAGTGTTTGTTATGTATCGTGTTCAGTCTGGAAATAGATTATAAATTAGTTATGAAGTAGGAGGTACAACCTTCTTGTTTCAGGGACTGTGGTCCTAAAGTTATTGAGCAGCACCTGGTCTGAGCTTTGCTGAAACTGGAGGCTGACAGCATACTCCTGGGTCCAGATAGCGACTAGTGAGGTGTCTCCAGAACACAGGGGAGCAGAGGAGTCTTTTCCTGCCACCATCACGAAAGTTAAGCCTCTGTGGCCAGTGGAGCTCAACATTATGGGTCCCCTCAAAAATTGACATTTTAGTAAAAAGAGGGACAATACCTTGTTTAAATTGACATGAACTGTGAACTTTTTCCCCATACTATTTCCCAGATAAACAAACACTTGAAGTCATGATGACAAATAACAACATAGCTTGAAAAACAAAACCAGTATTACCTCATAGTACTACTACACAACTGACACACATAGGATAATATTAATAAAATATGTCACTCCAAGGTTCATATTTATAAATTATGTATATATAAATTGTGATTACAATTGATTGTGATTCCTGGTTCACTTTGTAGTTGAATCAGGATATATAATAAGGAAAGTAATTAATACATAAATATTTGAAACTTTACCAGTGACTCCTTTAAGATAGTCTTATAGAGTGTTAAATGTGTGTGAGTGTCACAGTGTTGTCAAGTGTGGTGGAATAAATTAAATTGTTTATCTGTCTGTTGTTGTTGTGACTTACACTTCATCATTTACATAACCCTAGACATTTAACGTAGTCATCACAATATTCCAGAATAATTCTGACTGAGGTATAATGTGGTAGCAAGTAAGGTTATCTGTAAAACACTACACCTATTAGATACAGATACCTTCACAGCTGACCTCAGTCAGTACACTAAGTCCCCTATAAATATTTATAACATCCCACTTTACCACAGATGCGTCCATCTTCCATGCGGTGGACATGGCCAAGCCAGCGTAGTCTGCGCTGCCTAAGCAGTGTATACATGCTTTGAAGGCCAGTACGTGACAGCACCTCGGCATTTGTCATTTTGTCCTTCCACGAAATATCGAGGATTTGGCATAGACACCGCAAATGGAAGGTATCACCACTGCCAATTCATAGTTAACGATAGTGATAACTGGTGCAGCACCCACATCCTGACTCAGCACATTCGTTTTCTTTAGACTTATTGTGAGGCCAAAGTCCTTGCATGCTTTAGTGAAGCGATTCATCAAGCTCTGAAGCTCCTGTTGGCTTTGAGTGACGACTGCAGCATCATCAGCGAACAACAAGTCTCTTATAGTGACCCTTCTGATTTTTGTTTTTGCCTTCAGCCTTGAAAGATTAAACAGACGGCCATCTGACCTAGTGTGAAGGCATATTCCTTCAGTTGCATCTCTGAATGCATGTTTCAAGAGTAAGGCAAAGAAGATTCCGAAGAGGGTCGGAGCCAGAACACAGCCTTGTTTAACGCCACTTCGTATATCAAAGGGCTGTGACGTGCTTCCAGCATATTGGACTGTTCCCTTCATGCCGTCATGGAATGACTTTATCATTTCCAGCATTTTAGAAGGGCAGCCTATTTTCAGGAGGATTTTAAAGAGTCCATCCCTACTAACCAGGTCGAATGCTTTTGTGAGGTCTATAAAGGCGATATATAATGGTCTTTTCTGCTCTCTTGATTTTTCCTGAAGCTGGCGGAGAGAGAAGATCATGTCTGTTGTTGATCTGCCAGCTCGGAATCCACACTGTGACTCTGGATATATGCGCTCAGCTAACTTGTGTAGTCGCATTAAGATGACTTTGGCAAAAACCTTACCAACAATACTAAGAAGAGAGATGCCTCTGTAGTTATTGCAATCACTTCTGTCTCCTTTATTTTTTATACAGTGTTACAATCTTGGCATCTCGCATGTCTTGAGGAATAGTTGTCTCTTCCCAGCACTGGCACAGCATCCTATGCAGGGGATGTAATAGCGTGCTCTTACAGCATTTGATTAAATCAGGAGGAATCCCATCACTGCCTGGTGCTTTGCCAGAGGCCAAGCTATCAATGGCCTTGCTGAGTTCCTCTAATGTTGGTTCGGCATCCAGCTCCTCCATAGTTGGCAGACTGTTGACACCATCAAGGGCTGCAGGCGTAACGGTATTGTCTCTAGCGTAAAGCTCAGAGTAGTGCTCGACCCACCTCTCCATCTGCTTACCCTTATCGGTTAGCTTCTCTCCGCTGATGGTTTTTAGCGGTGCCGTCTTACTTTTATGGGGGCCAAGTGCTTTCTTTATACCGTCATACATTTGTCTAATGTTGCCTGTTTGCGCTGCGATCTGGATGCTCTCACTGAGCTGGAGCCAGTAGTCATTTGCACAGCGTCGAGCAGTTTGTTGAACTTTGCTTCTCGTAGCCCTCAGGATCTGTAGGGTTCTGGCACTCGGTGAACGTTTGTATTCATTCATAGCACTGCGCTTAGCTTCAATGACAGGTGCCATCACATCTGATGAAGCATCAAACCAGTCATTTGACTTTGCTGTTTTCTTACCAAAGGTGGCAAGTGCAGTACTTTGAATGGTGTTCCGTAGATGCTCCCAGTTCTCTGTAATAGTATCACCATGCTGAGGGCTACTGAGCACTTTCTCGAAGGTCGCAGTGAATTGAGCGATCATGAAAGGGTCTGACATCTTGCTGGTATCAATGCGTGGTTTCCCTTCATGTCTGACACGATAGAGTTTTCTTGGTTGTGCTCTGATTTTGCAGCAAACCAAGGAGTGATCTGTATCACAGTCTGCACTATGGTACGAGCGCGTGGAGAGCACAGACCTGAGGAGTGGCCTTCTGACGAGAATCAGGTCAAGTTGGTGCCAGTGCTTGGATCGTGGGTGTCTCCATGACACCTTATGCTGGGGTTTTGTCTGAAAGTAGGTGTTGGTCACGCAGAGGTCATGGTGGACGCACAACTCTAAGAGCCGTTGTCCATTTTCATTCATCTTGCCAATACCAAACCTGCCCAGACACGAAGGCCATGAAACATTATCGGCACCCACTCTAGCGTTAAAGTCACCAAGGAGAACAAGCTGTTCTTGCCTAGGTATGCTTTTGATAATTGCTGTTAGATTCTCGTAGAACTCATCTTTAGCTTCTGAGGCAGAGTACAGAGTAGGAGCATACACACTGACAAGGGTGATGGGACCTGTGCTAGTTTGCAGGCGGAGCGTTAACAGGCGTTCTGATCCATTCTCGCCTGGTTCAACCATTTTAGTTAGCGATTTTTTGACCGCAAAACCTACTCCGTGTTCTCTAGCTTTATTAAGATCTTTCCCTTGCCAATAAAATGTGTGTAGTCCTTCTCGCTCACCGTTCCAGAGCCCGCCAGGCGCGTTTGGGGGGGGGGGGGGGGGGGGGGGGGGGGGGGGGGGGGGGGGGGGGGGGGGGGGGGGGCTGAAGTGCAGCTATATCCACCTGAAGTCGTTTAAGCTCATCATTAATTATGGCTGTCTTCCTTACATCGTTTACATCCTGTAGGTTTTCGGATAGTCCAGTCAACATAGTCCGGACGTTCCAGCATCCCAATCTGAGAGTTTGCTTATTTCTATTTTTTCGATAATTGCTTGGTGCAAAATTTTCTGTCCACAGTTCGGGTTTGACCCTAATCCCCATGCACCCAATGGGGAAAGCAGACAGTGGCGGGACAACACCTTATTGACTGGGGGCTGCCCAGCTTGAAGCGGGCGGTAGCTGTCCAGTGAGATCCTAGAACCTCTCCCACTGTCGGAAGTAGCCCCTGGCGCCATGCCCTACGCCAATTGGGCAAAATGCTTATAACCGGTAACTGCTACTTCCCGTGTTTTGCCGACACCTATAGGGTGAAGCTGGAGTGTCCTCTCCAGGGCGCGAGCTTGGGCACAGTTATATGGAGATCAAGCTGTTGCCCATGCAGCATGTTCCCCCTCTCCACACAGCCGGTAGATCCAAAGGAACGGCAGTAGCCGATACAGTTTGGTACCAGCCATGTCGCAGGAGTTGCCAGAATAATGTCGAATCGACATTAGACTGCCTTAGGGACTCCGACTCCGGATTTATCCTCAGGGTTTACTCCCGAAGCCAATTCCATAAATGGATATTCCCGCAAGGCAGCGGTGGTTTGAATTCAGAGTTCCTTCTCTTAGATAAGCTACCAACCAAGGATCACGAGCCCTATCTGCCCGAAGCTGCTGGTTTTAAGGCGCCAGTCGCTCGCCTTTGCCCCTTCTCACCGTCAGTGGAAACAGTTCCGCCGGGCTCAAATTGAGCCACACGTGAAGGCCGGGAGCTGGACTTGGTTGTCAGAGGCTGTTTGAGGCGCGTGCCATAGAAGTATTTTATCTGCAGTGAGAGCTTATCCTCACTACAACTCCCGGCAATAACAACCTTTGGAACCATATATATATATATATATATATATATATATATATATATATATATATATATATATATATATATATATATATATATATATATATATATATATATATCTGCCTTTAAACTCAATTTATTCAGCACCGACAGAATTTCAGAGAACATCTAGCTTCGAATTCTAAGATCTCTTATAACAGTGGGAATTACTTAGTTTTTTCGATTGGAGATCGTTTTTTTTCTGTGTTTGTGGTAAATACTATATTAGAAGTTTGAGTGATTAATTGTTAAGTCCGTATTTTATTTCACTAAGATTTTTCTGTGTAGAGTGATTTAACTGTTGAGTCCGTCAATTATATTCCACTATGATTTTATTGTGTATTAATTGACTAGCGAACTAAATATAATCTAAAGCTAAATTGTTCCGGCTGTAGCGTTAATCTAACTAAATGATTTAACCAGTAAAAGATATTTAATCGACTGGTAAATGCACTATTCATTATGAGTACTGACGAAATATATATTTATTTCTAATTCATGATGATTAAAAATATAAATGACTAGCGCTTATTTTACGGAGACTTTTATTAAACGATTCAATATGAGATACACGTGTAGTTCTATTCAAAGTTAAATAACTGAGTGTATGAATATATTATATTTTATGCGGGTTAAGGATAGGATTGAGAACACTATATTATAGTTAAGTATTTGTATTTTTTTCTCCTTTACACAGTATTGGGTCAAACCCAAAATCTACCAGCGGCTTCCATATAAATCTGAGAATAACCATACAAAAGAACATTTTTACTTAGTATCTGGGTCTTCAAAGGTGAACCTGTCTGGCTTCGTGTTTACACCCAGAAAGAGACAGAGTACCAACCCAAAGAACATTAAGAATAAATTTTGTAACTGGGCCTATAGATCCAGATTTCTTGTTCCCATTTTTCATATACATTCAGGCCAAGATCAAACATTTGACATAATCAAACTTGTGACATTTTCCGACTATCGACCATTTGTGGTGTGACAAGGCATTTTATACTGAGAGAAGTTACCGACCTGACATTCCTATGTACTGGAAATCTCAAGCTATTGACACTGTGAGCACTGCTAAATTTCTTATCTGGTCTAATTAATGTGACATAAACAGTAATCCTAAATAAAAGTAACAAAGTGAACGTTCCCCGGAGAAGTGGATTTAATCTGTCTTTGAGGAGCTGGGGTTTTCTTTGCCAAAATAACACTGGATTTGCTGTGTGCGTGTGTCCTAAAGATTGTTCCAGAAGGTGCAAACAAAGTATTAGGTAAGAACGAATGTACGTGGCAACGGTTGTCTGAGAAGAGAGGAAGGATGAATGACTAATTCCCATATATATACGAGTATATATATATATATATATATATCTTGTAGAATCCATGTACTCACGTTGTTTTTTTTTTTTTTTTAGTAAGTTTTGGTAATACCGTCCCTTTCAGGATAGATTAACGTATAAACTCTGTTCTTTACTGTAGAGGGACATCCAAGAACATAGCGTATAAATCTTTGACTCTTTTGGGGGTTAATAACTTTCTTCTAACGGGATCTTGTCTCAACAGGATTACATCTATAAGTCGATTTCTTTATTAATTTAATTAACCTATGTTTATTTGTATTTGATTGATATTCATAATATTGCTGTTGTAGAGAGTTTCTTTATAGTAAATAAAATTTACATAAAAACTTTATTTACATGTGTTGGTCAGCTCGTCCCAAAAATATCCCTATTCCATAAATATAATTTGTCACGTCTGTGCGTCTAATATATATTAATGGATATATGTAGGTATACTGTCTGACTAACAAAGTTCTGTTGTAGAGATAGGCTGACCGAGATGATCTTCTCGAGTCCAGGGACAGACTCTACCTATTTTTCCACCATTTCACTCGCGAAAATCAATTTCTTATCTTATCTCTCACTGAGTCACCACCGGTCTAGTTCTATTCAGAAGGGACCAAACTATGTCTTAATTCCCCTATCGAAAATCTACGACAACAGTGATATCAAACTAAGTATACAAAAAGCAAGAGGAGCTTTCATTGCATTGGGAAATATATGGAGATCAAGAGAAATCGGATCCAACGCGAAAATAAGAATCTTCAACTCAAATGTGAAGCCAGTCCTATGGCTCTGAGACATGGAGAACAACAAAGAGAACAACCAAAAAAGCTACAAACTTTCATAAATGGGTGCTTGCGTAGAATAGAGGGATTAAAATGGTATGACAAGGTTACCAACGTGGAACTGATGACAAGAACTAGACAAGTGCCAGTGGAACAAGAGATGAGAAGAAGACGATGGCGTGACAGGAGGACTTGGCATGTGTTTGTTGAAGGCCTATGCTCCTTTGGGAGTGGAGGGTTATGAATGAATGAACTGCCCATTTGCATTCGTGTTCATAGCATGATCAGCTCTACAAAACTATGACAAATTTCCCTTTTAACAGTATTATACCATTCATTGTTATCTAGCTTTCTATCTAAAATTAAACTAAGTGATAAAATACTGTCATTTGCTGTGAGATCGAGATCACAGTTACTTGAATGCGAAAGTCTTTTACATCTATACTTCTTCTTCTTTCTTTGATCCTTAGCCGCCGACCGTCAAAGCAGTAAGTGGCCATTACGCCTGGTGGCGTCTTGTAGGGCAACAACAAATTGATTCCACGTTGCTCGGTCGGCGGCCATCCTTCGTACAGTGCCCCAACTCTGGTTCATTCTTTGCATCTCAGCCTCCACAGTCCTCCGCCAAGTTGTTTTTGGTCGGCCTCTCTTTCGTTTTCCTTCAGGGGTCCATAGCATAGCTGTTCTTGTGATGGCATCGGGGTCTCTTCTGAGGATATGGCCAACCCAGCTCCAGCGTCTGCCAGCTATGATGGTGTGCATGTCCTCTTGCTTGCTCCGAGTAAGCAGATCTTGGTTGGTGATGATATTCGGCCACAAGATTCGGAGAATTTTTCTTAGGCATGTTGTGTGAAAAGAGGACAATTTCGACATTTCTTTCTCTGTAACTCTCCAGTTCTCCGCGCCATAGAGAAGCACAGAAAGCACACAGCTCTGATATAATCCTAATTTTGTGCTTGTGCTGTACTGAGAGGACTTCCAGATGTTGTTTAGACTAAACAAGGCTGTTCTTGCTTTGTTCATTCTGTTGTTGATGTCTTTGTTTGCTCCGCCGTCTGGTGTTATTATGCATCCTAGGTATGTGAAGGTGTGTCTCTCCAGTTGCTGATTCCTTACTTATATGGGCTCAGGGTTGCTCACATTGAGCGTCATGACCTCTGTCTTCTTTAGGTTGATGTTCAAGCCCACCTGCTGGCTATACTTATTAAGTCTATCCGTTTTTTCCTGGATGTGTTGATGTGAATGTGCTAGCAGTGCAATGTCATCTGCATATGTAGTCCATCTTATTCCTCTTGGATTGCCCTCTGTTGTCTGGCGCATCACCCAGTCTATGACTGTTAAAAATAGAGTGGTTGATAAGGGGCAACCCTGTCGTACTCCTGTCTTCACTTCAAAGGTTAGGTTGCTCTGCCAATGCTGCACGTAAAGTTGGCATAAAGGCTTTTTATGATTGACACTATGCAGCTTGGAATTCCATAAGCCCTCAGTATTTTCCATAAACTGTCCCTATGTATACTGTCAAAAGCCTTTTCAAAATCAACGAAATTAATGTACAACTGTCTTTGCCATTCTGAGCACTGCTCTATAATGTTCCTGAGGGTAAATATATGATCTACATATCTTCTGTTCTTTCTAAATCCTGCTTGTTCTTTCCTCAGTTTGTGGTCTACTGCTTTTGAGATTCTCTGTATAATTATCCTGCCTAGTATTTTGCTGGAAACTGAGAGAAGAGTTATTCCTCTCCAATTATTGCAGTCTGCAAGATCTCCCTTCTTGGGCAATTTGACAATTATTCCTTTTCTCCACTCTGTTGGTGTTGTCCCTGTTTTCCAGACTTGTGCAAATAGTGTTTCTAATAGTTCTGCTGCTAGCTCTGGGTCTGTCTTAAATAGCTCTGCATTTAAGTTATCATGACCAGGAGCTTTTCCATTCTTTAACCCTTTGATTGCTGTGATGATTTCTTCTTTTCGTGGAATGTCTGTATTAACATCTAGATCATTTTCAGCCTTAGGAACATTCATTTGTGTCTCTGGTGGTTCCTTATTCAGAGTTTCTCTGAAATGCTCTGCCCATCTTGTTTCCTGTCCCTCTACTGTTGTGATGAGATTTCCTTGCTTATCTCTTACTAATGTAATATTGTTTGCACCTCGTTTTCCACTGATGATTTTAGTTATTTTGTATACTGTGCTTTGTTCATTTCTCAGTGCTGCCTCTTCTGCCTGTCTTGCATGGTCATCCAGAAATGTCCTTTTGTTAGCACGGGTTTGACGTTTAACTTCCTTGTCCAGCTGACTGTACTGTTCACTATATATTGCCTTTAATCTGGGAGACTTAGCTTCTGTTTTCTTTCTTTTCATTTCCTTTCTCTTTGCTATGGTGTTTAGCGTATCTGGTGTTATCCAGTCTTGGCTCTTTCTTTCCTGGAATCCCAAGCATGACTTGCTGCTTTCCTTGTATATTGTTGAGATGGTGTTGAATCTCTGGTCAACATCATCGGTCTCTGTTCTTTCCTGGCTTTTGATAATCTCATATCTTCTCTTTACGTCGACCACGAAAACTTTTCTGGTGAGGGGATCCTTCAGTTTCGTGTTGCTACTACTAGGTGATGATCACTTCCCACATCTGCGCCTCTTCTTACTTTTACGTCTTGTAGTGCATGTCTCCATCTGCCATTGATCATTATGTGATCTATCTGGTTTCTGTCTCGTCAGTTTGGTGATTCCCATGTTAACTTGTGCACTTCCTTGTGTGGAAAAAGTGTTCCTCCAATGACCAGGTTGTTAATACTGCAGAAGCTTATTAATTTGTCCCCATTCTCATTTGCTGTTCCACTGCCGCATTTCCCCATTACTCTTTCGTTATAATTATTGTGTGCTCCCACTTTCGCATTTAGGTCTCCCATTACTATAATGAGATCATACCTGGGTGTAGTTTCCATTTCTTTTTGTACCTGTTGATAGAACTCGTCCTTGATTTCTTCATCGCTGTCGTTTGTTGGTGCATAGCATTGTATAATTGTGGTGTTGGTGAACCTCCCTCTTAGTCTTGCTCTTATCAGTCTGTTGTTGATGGGTTTCCATTCCAGTAAAGACCTTTTCATTCCTTTTTTCAGGATAATGGCTACACCTTCGTTGTGCTGACCATCCTCTCTGCCAGAATAAAGTACTGTTTCCCCTGTAGCTGTTTTTATTCTCCCCCTACCTGTCCATCTGCTCTCGCTTATTCCCAGGATATGTATCTTGTAGTTCCTCATCTCTGCTGTGATTTGTCTCAGCTTTCCTGCCTCATTCATAGTTCTGACGTTCCAAAACCCAATTCTGGTTTCGTGTTTTGCGGTCGGGACATCCGTTTTCATGCCAGTGGCTTCCTTTCGGCTTTCACCACTGTCAGTCATACGAGCCTGAGACTCCGGATGTCCGTCCCGCAGCAAAGTTTTTCCATTTATTGTTGTTTCCGTAACGGGCGATTTTTTTTACATAGACAGGGGTGTCGGCCCTGTGCTAAAACCCCCAACCTGGAGGACCAGAGTACCACCTTTTGTCTGACCCCTACCCACGTAGACCAGTCCAGCTTGGTTGAACCTACCAGGAGTAAATCTCCCACTGGCATAGCTCTGGGGATTGTCACATCTATACTACCCATAGTTAAATATGAAAAAGTGCAGCCCTGGCTTCCTAGCTCGGTGGTCCATGGTTCGATCCCCAGTTGAGGTGGGATTTTTTAGCCCGCAACCGGCTCCGGGGTAGACCCAGCCTCGTGAACTGGGTACAAAAACAACTCTGGGAAGGTTAAGGCTGCCGGCGTGATGCTGACCACATCCCCCCTAGTGTGCCGATGGTAAAGAAAATACGTGCCTAACACCGTATTCCCAATATGCCTCAATAGGCGTGTAACGGGATCCTTTTCCTTTACCTTTCTTTACTTACGAAACAGTGTCACATTTATGAAATTGGTGTAACAAATTCAAACCTTATACCAGTGTCATGAAATATTCTAATCCACATATATAAATTATTAGGTAAATATGAAGCCTAACAAATAAAATTAATAAAGAGAAGAGCAATGGTAAAATAACAGTGCTGTCACAAAGAATGTACTCGAAATCCCCCTTGTTTTCTGCTTCGTCTGCAAATTGTAACGCTTTCACGTTGATATAAAAGCTTACTGTATTATTACCCGCCTTCTTCAATGAAACGTGTGCTGCATTTCTAAGAAAAACATTGAGACGTACTGCGTAATGACCTAAATTAATCCTAACATTAATTATACTGCGTTACCAAAACGAACGAACAGATGGACAAAAGGATAAAGAGAGAGGGGAGGGCTGAAAATCAGGAACGCATGCATCACGCGTGTAAGTCTACATGCACTAATTTTTTTTCAGACGGACAGTGATAAAATACACTACCCTTTCCCAGAGTTAGGTTTATAAATCATAAAAAACTCTTATTAGAAAAGATAACATTAGATGGGTTTACGGTTGAGAACATAACAGTACCCAGACAGCACATCTTCGAAACAGGAGGTAGAAGAAATGCATATTTTGAATGCAGCCACGTAGCTCCTTTAAATTTGTATTTTTGGGTTCCTTAGGGCTTGCTGACAAATAATATGTAAAACGTTACGCAAATAGTCCAGGAATTAATAAATTATACCCAAAATAAAATATTGGGGGTGCCTGACAGCATAAAATCATTTCTGCTCATAAGATTTTTTTTTTAACGTGTTTGAAAAAAATTTACGTTACAGAAATAGCCTACCATGTAAACTCCAAATTGATTGGAGCGCAACAAATGAAAGCCTAACCACGATTGGTCGGGCTATAAATACTATCTTGGTTGTTAGGGGAAACGGGGAAAGGTAACATTTTTTCAAACACTTGTCGAAACGGGGCTCATTGGTCAGACTCGCTGATATACACACTTGGGAGCGTTAGTTCGAAACCACTTGTTTAAAATAGCTTGATAAAGCATCAGTGCGTTGAAGCCAGCATATATTTTGCTAAATAAAAGCCTGGAAGATAAGCAGATGGGAGTTTGTGCTGGTTTGTGCCAGAATTCATTGCTAATCAACGTATCTGTGTTATTCGTATGAATTGTGGTAAGCTTGAACCATTTCATATCTTTTAATGAAAATTGAATGTGAATTGTTGATTTATGCCTGTATATATATGTGTAGTTCAGTGGCCAACGTGAGGTAAAGCCTGTAATGCTCCAGCCTGAACAGAGGGTGTCGGAGAGAAGTAAAACGGCATGGAATGGCCAAACAGTACACTGACACCTGGATGATTGACTAGAAAGAAATAATGCTGGAAGTGCAGAGGCGTAGTAACCATTAAGAAGGGTAATACTGGAATAAAGTATTTCAAATGAAGCTGACAGTTGGCCTAATGCTCTGAACTCAATGTTTGTGCTGTGTTGTGATCAATGTAACAAGAGAGTTTAAGTTAGTTATGAAGTAGAAGGTACATCCTTCTTGATTTCAGGGACAGTGGTCTTGATGGTACTGAGCAGCACCTGGTCAGAGCTTTGCTGAATCCAGTGTCGGACAGCATACTCCTTGGTCCTTTTAGCTATCAGTGAGGTGTCTCCAGAGCCCAGAGGAGAATTCGAGCAGAGGAGTCCTTTCCTGCCGCCATCACGCCAGATAAGCTAACTTGGCCAGCTGAGCTCAACATTATGTCCCCCTCATCTTGAACTGACTTTGTAAAATTAACATTAAGAGGGGAATTTACTTGTCTAAAATCAGGAACTGTGAACATCTCCAATACTAGTCCCTAAAGACAAACTATTGAAGTCATGATGACAAATACCAACAGAGCTTGAACAAAACAAAACCAGTATTACCTCATTTTACTACTACACAACTGACACACATAGAACATTTGTAATAATATATGTCACTACAATATTCATATTAAATACATTCTGTACATAACTTGTAATTTAAATTGATTGTGATTCCTGGTTCCCTTGTAGTTGAATCAGGACACATATTCATTCATGCCAGTAATGAATACATATTGTTATTTGAAAGTTTATCAGTGACTCTTTTAAGATATCTTTGTAGAGTGTTATATGTATGTGAGTGTCACAGTGTTGTCAAGAGTAGTGGATTAAATTAAATTGTTTATCTGTCTGTTGTTGTGAATTACACTTCATCATACACATACCCTAGACACATAACGTAGCATCATACTATTCCAGAATAATTCTGACTGAGATATATAGATATGTGGTAGCAAGTAAGGTTATCTATAATACACTACTCTTAATAGATATAGATACCTTCACAGCTGATCTCAGTCAGTACACTAAGTTCCCTATAAGTATTTATAACATCCCACTTCACCACATATATTGGGGTCTCGCTCTTGGGATTTTGAATCTTTAACTATTAAAAATATTGGGGGTAATTCACTTCAGGGAATATAAGAATTAAAAGGTATCCTTGGGTGGAATTAAATAAGGTTGAGCTCACGGTGCCTGTGTTGTCCATTAGATATATAGTTAGAAATTGAATTGTTGGGTAGACATTATAAAAATTTACCTGATAGACAATGGCGGACCTGGCCAAATTTCGATCTGCTGCGGTTCAGACTGCAAAAGAGTTAGGATTAGATGGGCAAGTTATGGTTGCCTATGTCACAACGGAATGTGACAAATTTATTGAACGCGAAGAAAGAAGATTAGAAAAAGAAGCCGAAAGAAGGTTAGAGGCTGAAAGGGAAATTAAGAAGTTACAATTTGAGGCTGAGGCTGAGACTAAGAGGTTGCAGATTGAGGCTGAGGCTAAGAAATTGGAAGCAGAAAGAGAAGACAAAAGATTAGCTGCAGAAAGGGAAGCCGAGGAAAGAAGACAGGCTGCAGAAAGAGAAGAGAAGAAATTAGCTGCAGAAGAAAGAAGATTGACTGCAGAGAGGGAAGCAGAAAAGGAGGAGAAAAGATTACAAAGGGAACATGAGTTACGACTAAGGGAGTTTGAGTTTCAAGGCCATGCTCCTGAAAATGGTGCCAGTCCCTTTGCCTCTGATGCTACAGTTACTCAAGGAGCCTCAACCTCAGCTATGAACTTTCATTTAGATCATTTTGTTGAGAAAGACGATGATATTGAGAGCTATATAAATAGGTACGAACTATTAGCTACCACGTATGGGTTAGAGAGAGAAAGGTGGAGCTTAAAGTTATCTCAGGGACTTCGTGGGGCAGCTTATGAAGTTTTTGCAAAAATGAGCAGAGGTGATCAGGAAAATTATGACATGCTAAAGCAGGCTCTTTTGTTAAGGTATGAAAAGAATGCTGAATTTTTACAGGAAAAAATTTAGGAATGCTAAACTACTGTCAGGTGAAACCTATCACCAGTTCTCTGCACGAATAGAGACATACTTGGAGAAATGGACTTCTCTGGGGAAAACCCAAGATCTTAAGGAAATGGTCCTTATAGAGCAACTAAGAGAGTCCATGGCTCCAGACCTGAGAAAGTTTCTCATGGAACAAGGTGCAGAGAGGCTGGGTGAGTTGCTAAATGTTGCTGAAAGGTATCAAGCAGCTCAAGCAGAGGTAACAGGTAATAAAAAGAAACAGGTGGATAACTTTAGGGCACCACAGAACTTTAATAAATTTGATCCTAGGGATCAAAATAAAGGTAAGCACCAATTTGATAGGCCACGGTATGAAAATAAAAATAAATTCCCACAATTCGATGAAAGGAAATATAATGAAAGAAAATCTTTCAACCAAGGAAAAAGGTGGTGTAAGAATTGTCAGATGGACAATCATGACACTGACCGTTGCAGAAGGAAACCTGTGTATATGGCAACCCTTCAGGTCAGGTCGACCTCAAGACAGGAGGAGGATATTATGTTAGATACCACTCCAGAAGAGATGAGGAAGGCACAGGCTGGGGATAAAACACTCAAGCCTTGTTTCAGAAAATTGTCAACTTGTCATACAACTCCAGGCAAGGGAGATTTTTACATGAAAAACAAGTTGATGTATAGGAAGACTGGAACTAGATCCCATGGTCACGGACAGCTGGTTCTTCCAAAAAGATACAGGACAGAATTAATAAGGAGCCTACATGTGAAACCAGATGGGGACCATGAGAAAATAGGTACCCTCATTCAAAAGGTGGCTCACAATTATTATTGGCCCAAAGCAAGATGGGACATTGAAAATTTTGTAGAAAGGTGTAGCATAGCACATGAGGGAACACCCACAAGTGGGAACATGGATCAGGACCTGGACACGCCCCGGAGCAAAATTAGGCCTGATAATAAAAAGAAAAATAGATTTGATAAAGTGGACCAAATGGAATGGGAAGCCCCTTTTCACGGACAAGCTTCACTTAACTGTTTTACAATGGCCACTATGCGGAGAGTGCAAAAAGATGTCTTACCCCAGGATAAGCCGACAATCCCTCAATCGGACTTAAACAAACTGGAGGAAGAAGATGTAGAGAGGAAATCTCTCATCAAGAATTTTAAGAGGGGAGAAAGCCCCAAAAGAAAAATTGGTAGCGGTCGTTTTGTGAATGATAATTCTGGGAGGAAAAATCATCACTATAAAGATTCAAGTGGAAGAGACCATACCGGTGCATGGACAAATAGGTCCACACAATTAAAGGTCCATATGTAGCTTTGTTAAGAACGTGGACTGATGAAAAGGCAGAGGAAAACATTACATCTTCATACCAATATGTGAATGAGCTGACCACTCGGTTGAAAACTGGCTGGAAACTTGCCAATGAAAATTTGAAACAAGCCAGGAAGAAACATGCTGCCTATTATAACAGGAAGGCGAAAGACAGAAATTTGGCTGTGGGAGAGAAAGTACTGCTTCTTTTGCCTGGGAGTCAGAATAAGTTACAAATTGGATGGCAGGGTCCATATACAGTTCTAGAGAAGGTGTCTAGAACAAATTATAAGATAGATAAGAAGGGGAAAGAAAAAATCTATCATGTGAATCTCCTGAAGAAATATTTGGAAAGAGAACATCAGGAAGAGACACACTTGTTGACCTTGTCCATCGCCATGGAGATGAAAAAGGAACCACTTTCATCATTTGAATATCCATTACACCCCTGTGGGACAGCAGCACAGGTGAAAATCAGTACACATTTAACGAAAACTCAGAAAGAGAGAGTGCAACAGGTTCTAAATAATCATGCAGAGGTGTTAACAGACCGACCAGGGCATACAAACCTATTGGAATATGATATGAAACTCATAGACTCCACACCTGTCTGTATGAAACCATATTCGATTCCGTTTGCTAAGGAAAAAGCTTTGAAGGAAGGAATTATTTCGCACAGTGAGTCTTCGTATAGTTCCGGGGTGGTACTCTTAAGGAAGCCCTCTGGAGAACATAGACTCTGTATAGATTACAGGAGACTGAATGCTATTACAGAAGGACAGGTGGATCCATTGCCGGATACAAATCAGCTGTTTGCCAGACTAAATAAAGCTAAATATTTCTCAAAAGTGGATCTGAGTAAAGGATACTATCAGATTCCAGTAAAGCCTGAGGTTAGACCATACCTAGCTTTTAGTACCTCAGAAGGACACTATGAGTTTAATAGATTGCCATTTGGATTGAAGAATGCGCCTAGTGTCTTCTCTAGAATGATGAGAAAATTATTGGATCCTCTGAATAATCCCTGTATAACAAATTTTATGGATGATATCCTTATAGCAACAGAAACATTTGAGGAACACATTGACTCTCTGAACATGCTGTTTGATCGACTTAGGGAGGCAAATTTAACAGCCCGACCAACCAAATGTTGCGTTGGATGTAAAGAATTGGAATTTTTGGGACACACAGTTTATCAGGGAAACATGACCCCTGACCCAAAGAACTTAGAGAAACTACAGAAAGCCCCGAGACCACAAACCAAGAAGGACGTGAGATCCTTTGTCTCATTATGTGGTTTCTACCAGAAGTATATCAAAAACTTTAATTCCATATGTGCACCGTTAACTGAATTGACACGTAAAGGACTTCCAGATCGCATTACATGGACACCACAATGTGAAATGACTTACCAAGAATTGAAGGAAAAACTCACAAGTAAACCCATTTTGAAATTACCTGACTTAAGTCAAGAATTCATAGTAAGGACGGATGCAAGTAATATTGGGCTGGGTGCAACTCTTCTACAGAAATCAGATGCATTGGATGGGGAATTAAGCCCAGTGGCATATGCTAGCAGAAAGTTGAATAAAGCTGAAATCAACTACTCAACTAGCGAAAAAGAATGTCTTGCAGTAATATGGGCAATAAAGAAATTCAATATTTATCTATATGGGAAGGCATTTAAGTTGCAAACAGATCACAAACCTTTATCGTTTTTAGCACAGGCTAAGCATGAGAACTCTAGGTTACTCCGATGGTCTTTGCTTCTGGCTCCATATAATTTTAGCATTGAGTATATATCTGGAAAAACCAATTTGGGAGCTGATTTTTTAAGCCGCCATCCGTGTGATGAGAATCACCGTAAACCCCAGAAATAATAATAAATTTCTCTATGTGTATATAGAATAAAGGACTGACATATAATGTCTGTTTTAAGAGGGGAGGTGTCATGAAATATTCTAATCCACATATATAAATTATTAGGTAAATATGAAGCCTAACAAATAAAATTAATAAAGAGAAGAGCAATGGTAAAATAACAGTGCTGTCACAAAGAATGTACTCGAAATCCCCCTTGTTTTCTGCTTCGTCTGCAAATTGTAACGCTTTCACGTTGATATAAAAGCTTACTGTATTATTACCCGCCTTCTTCAATGAAACGTGTGCTGCATTTCTAAGAAAAACATTGAGACGTACTGCGTAATGACCTAAATTAATCCTAACATTAATTATACTGCGTTACCAAAACGAACGAACAGATGGACAAAAGGATAAAGAGAGAGGGGAGGGCTGAAAATCAGGAACGCATGCATCACGCGTGTAAGTCTACATGCACTAATTTTTTTTCAGACGGACAGTGATAAAATACACTACCCTTTCCCAGAGTTAGGTTTATAAATCATAAAAAACTCTTATTAGAAAAGATAACATTAGATGGGTTTACGGTTGAAAACATAACAGTACCCAGACAGCACATCTTCGAAACAGGAGGTAGAAGAAATTGCATATTTTGAATGCAGCCACGTAGCTCCTTTAAATTTGTATTTTTGGGTTCCTTAGGGCTTGCTGACAAATAATATGTAAAACGTTACGCAAATAGTCCAGGAATTAATAAATTATACCCAAAATAAAATATTGGGGGTGCCTGACAGCATAAAATCATTTCTGCTCATAAGATTTTTTTTTAACGTGTTTGAAAAAAATTTACGTTACTGAAATAGCCTACCATGTAAACTCCAAATTGATTGGAGCGCAACAAATGAAAGCCTAACCACGATTGGTCGGGCTATAAATACTATCTTGGTTGTTAGGGGAAACGGGGAAAGGTAACATTTTTTCAAACACTTGTCGAAACGGGGCTCATTGGTCAGACTCGCTGATATACACACTTGGGAGCGTTAGTTCGAAACCACTTGTTTAAAATAGCTTGATAAAGCATCAGTGCGTTGAAGCCAGCATATATTTTGCTAAATAAAAGCCTGGAAGATAAGCAGATGGGAATTTGTGCCAGTTTGTGCCAGAATTCATTGCTAATCAACGTATCTGTGTTTATTCGTATGAATTGTGGTAAGCTTGAACCATTCAATATCTTTTAATGAAAATTGAATGTGAATTGTTGATTTATGCCTGTATATATATGTGTAGTTCAGTGGCCAACGTGAGGTAAAGCCTGTAATGCTCCAGCCTGAACAGAGGGTGTCGGAGAGAAGTAAAACGGCATGGAATGGCCAAACAGTACACTGACACCTGGATGATTGACTAGAAAGAAATAATGCTGGAAGTGCAGAGGCGTAGTAACCATTAAGAAGGGTAATACTGGAATAAAGTATTTCAAATGAAGCTGACAGTTGGCCTAATGCTCTGAACTCAATGTTTGTGCTGTGTTGTGATCAATGTAACAAGAGAGTTTAAGTTAGTTATGAAGTAGAAGGTACATCCTTCTTGATTTCAGGGACAGTGGTCTTGATGGTACTGAGCAGCACCTGGTCAGAGCTTTGCTGAATCCAGTGTCGGACAGCATACTCCTTGGTCCTTTTAGCTATCAGTGAGGTGTCTCCAGAGCCCAGAGGAGAATTCGAGCAGAGGAGTCCTTTCCTGCCGCCATCACGCCAGATAAGCTAACTTGGCCAGCTGAGCTCAACATTATGTCCCCTCATCTTGAACTGACTTTTTAAAATTAACATTAAGAGGGGAATTTACTTGTCCTAAAATCAGGAACTGTGAACATCTCCAATACTAGTCCCTAAAGACAAACTATTGAAGTCATGATGACAAATACCAACAGAGCTTGAACAAAACAAAACCAGTATTACCTCATTTTACTACTACACAACTGACACACATAGAACATTTGTAATAATATATGTCACTACAATATTCATATTAAATACATTCTGTACATAACTTGTAATTTAAATTGATTGTGATTCCTGGTTCCCTTGTAGTTGAATCAGGACACGTATTCATTCATGCCAGTAATGAATACATATTGTTATTTGAAAGTTTATCAGTGACTCTTTTAAGATATCTTTGTAGAGTGTTATATGTATGTGAGTGTCACAGTGTTGTCAAGAGTAGTGGATTAAATTAAATTGTTTATCTGTCTGTTGTTGTGAATTACACTTCATCATACACATACCCTAGACACATAACGTAGCATCATACTATTCCAGAATAATTCTGACTGAGATATATAGATATGTGGTAGCAAGTAAGGTTATCTATAATACACTACTCTTAATAGATATAGATACCTTCACAGCTGATCTCAGTCAGTACACTAAGTTCCCTATAAGTATTTATAACATCCCACTTCACCACAACCAGCAACGGCACAACAAGGTTATAGACATTATTTATGAGAAAGTGAAATCTTCAAACAGTATTAATAGTGACATCTCTTTTCGGCAGCAGTAATATTTCATTCAAATCACGTGCCGTAAAACCTGATTTAACCATAATCAGTCAACAGAGCAAAACAGCTTTTATAGTAGAAGCAGCAATACCATATGATACCCATTTAGATAAATGTTAGCAACATAAATTTGATAATTACTATCCACTGACTGCAGAAATTAACGAATTAGGCTATCGTACATATGTTATCGTACTGATAATTGGTAGTTTGGGTCATGTGCATGAAAAATGTGTGAGTGGATTGATGTCGCTGGACCTGCGGAAAGTCGAAGCCAGAGTTGGATATAAATGTCAGCATTAGTGCAATTACAGGATCTTACAGAATATGGAAACTTCGGTGTAGAAAACACCCATTTTAAATTGCTGGAGATGTTTTCCATACTTTTATTAAGTCTAATCTCAATTGTGCTCTGTTTAATATACCAAACTACTATTGTATTTCATGCTATATTTAGTACCTCACACCACTCCTTGTCAATGTACTTTATGGCAAACAAAGATTCTGATAAAACCCCCATTTAAAAAACACCCATATTGATCTACTTGAAACTTATTCCACACAAATTCAGTAAATTTTAATAATTTGGTATGTTGTATCCTATCATCACATTGCATGCCAATGTCTTTTATAAAGCTTAAAGATACTCAATGTAAATACACCCACATTGAACTACTTAAGACGTCTTCCACACTTTATGTAAATTCTAATAATTCTCCTATATGGTATGTTGTATTTTATTATATCATGTCAGTACATATTAATGTATTTTATGGAGAATAACGATTTTGATGTATGTGTATGTATGTATGTATGCATGCATGCATGTATGTGTGAATGTATGAGTGCGTGTATTATGATTGCGTGTATGTATCTATGTATGTATGCGTGCGTGTATGTATGTATGCGTGCTTGTATCTATGTATGCGTGCGTGTATCTATGTATGTATACGTGCGTGTATCTATGTTTGCGTGCGTGTATCTATGTATGCTTGCGTGTATCTGTGTATGCGTGCGTGCACGTATGTATGTATACGTGCGTGTATCTATGTATACGTGCGTGTATCTATGTATGTATACGTGCGTGTATCTATGTATGTATACGTGCGTGTATTATGTATGCGTGCGTGTATATATGTACGCGTGCGCATATGAATGCCTGCGTGTGTGTATGTATGCATGCGTGTGTGTATATGTGTGTGTATGTATGCATGTGTATGTATGTATGTGTGTGAATGTATGTATGTGTATGCATGTATGTATGCATGCATGCGTGTATGTATGTTTCCAAGATGTATGTATGTTTCCAAGATGGCGGCGTGGTAGGCCGCACATTTATGTTGTGCATTTCATGTCGTCGTTTTGGAGTCTGCATCTGTGGTAACAGCCCTCATTAACGCTGTATGAGTTTTTTGTGTGTTTGGCTCATGTTCAGGATTATGTTGCTAAGGGTTTTAAAGGTGAAAACATCAAGTTTGCCTGTCATGTGAGTTCGCTGTTTGTGTTGGTACCAAGTAGCCGAGATGGCGGTTTTGTGATTTGTCAACCGGACTGCGTTTCAAAACATTACAAATTTAATGAAGGCTATTGCTACTGCTGTTATCAAATTTCGAGAGGCCATATTAATATCGCAAGTTGAAGCAATGCCTTATTATAATCATACATGCCTAATGAGGTAGCCATGTATTGGTTCAACTTCAAGTTATTCGATCTATGACAATAGAAACATGTCAAGCCAGCTCGACCTGACGGTTAGCGTTGAGGCTCCCCGCGATAGTAAATGGATATTCTTAACACCTATTATAACAACACCCGAAGAGATTGTTACATAAACTAGGGATATTTGTGATAGATAAAAACGAAAAGGTATTTGAAACTGAACTTTTCATTTACAAAAAAATATATATTCATTTGTGAAGCCACTGGAAAGAAACAATGTTTTCGTTAGCAATGGCTAACTGGATACTGTCACCCCTCATTGTGAATGGAAAAATCCACTGACTTATTAATTTTGTACAATGCTGAAACAAGATTTCTAGCAGAGAAGAGACTTTTCCGCGGCTTTCAACTTGAAGCTCTCACGTTAGTAAGTGGAAATTGTTAACATCGACTATAACGTCACCCGAAAAGATGGTTACAGAAATTAAGGATATCAGTGAAAGACGAAAATTAAACAAGTCTTTAAAATTGACATTTTACCTTGTATTTGTAAAGAACATATATTAGTTTATGAAGCCACTGGAAAGAAACTATAGCTTCGTTATCAATGGCCACCGGATACTGTCACCCCTCATCGAGAATGGAAAGATTCACTGACCCCTTACTATGGTGTGCGTTGCTGAAAGACACATTACCACAGCGCGGACAGGTGTCAGATTGTGTGTCCAGTAGAATCGTGAATGTTTGGTTTTTGCTCATGTCCCAAAAGACGGTGACGGTAACTGAAGGCTGGAGACTTTTGATGTCAGCTTGTAAACTGTGTACGAATTGAATTCAACGGATTATGAACGTTTGGCGATTGTTTCCTGGGCGGTGTTTAGCACACTTGCGGACTCTAAATGATTATCCGATATGATTTGGTGTTTTTATACTATATCAAGTACATGTTAATGTATTTTTTTGGATAATAAAGATTCCGATTATGTATGCGTGCGTGTGTGTATGTATGCGTGCTTGTTTGTTTGTATGCTTGCGTGTTTGCAAGCTTGCGTGCGTGTATGTATGCGTGCGTGCGTTTATGTATGTGTGTATATATGAGTGTATATATGTGTGTATGTATGTATGTATTATGTGCATGTATGTATGTGTGTATGTATGTATTTAAGTGTATGTATGCGTGCGTGTGTGTATGTACGCATGCGTGCGTGTGTGTATGTATGTATGTATATGTACGTATGTGTTTGTTTGTATGACATGTATGTATGTATGTGTGTATGTATGTACGGTAAAAAGTGGATATTCTTAACTCCCATTATAACAACACTCGAAGAGATTGTTACAAAAACTAGGAATATTTGTGATAGATAAAAACGAAACGGTCTTTGAAACTGAACTTTTAATTTACAAAAAATATATATTCATTTGTGAAGCCACCGGAAAGAAATAATGTTTTCGTTAGCAATGGCTAACTGGATACTGTCACTCCTCATTGTGAATGGAAAGATCCACTGACATCAATTTTGTGCAATGCTGAAACAAGATTTGTAGCAGAGAAGAGCCTTTTCCACGGCTTTGAGAGGAAATTCTTAACATCGACTATAACAACACCCGAAAAGATGGCTACAGAAATTAAGGATATCAGTGAAAGACGAAAATTAAACAAGTCTTTAAAATTGACATTTTTATTTGTAAAGAATATATTTTGGTTTATGAAGCCACCGGAAGGAAACTATAGCTTCGTTATCAATGGCGACCGGATACTGTCACCCCTCATCGAGAATGGAAAGATCCACTAACCCCTTACTATGGTGTGCGTTGCTGAAAGACACATTACCACAGCGCGGACAGGTGTCAGATTGTGTGTCCAGTAGAATCGTGAATGTTTGGTTTTTGCTCATGTCCCAAAAGACGGTGACGGTAACTGAAGGCTGGAGACTTTTGATGTCAGCTTGTAAACTGTGTACGAATTGAATTCAACGGATTATGAACGTTTGGCGATTGTTTCCGGGGCGGAGTTTAGCACACTTGCGGACTCTAAATGATTATCCGATATGATATGGTGTTTTTATACTATATCAAGTACATGTTAATGTATTTTTTGGATAATAAAGATTCTGATTCTGACTATGTGTATGTATGTATGGGTGTATGTATGTATATGTATGTATGTATGTGTATGTATGTGTGTATGTCTGGGTGTATGTGTGTGTATGAATGTATGTGTGTGTGTGAGTGAGTGGATCGTTTTTATGGTACAGTCTTTTTAGTAAGATGTATACTAACGTCAAACGTTTAGACTTGCTTGGTCTAGACATGATATATTAAAATAGACTACATTTGATTGGCGATTATCGCCGCGAAGAAAGCTTACAGAGCGTGGGTGAAATGACCCATATAATGTAGCACATTTTCATGACTCCAGTACTGTGTTCCATATAGTCGACGACGCCTTGCATTGTTCTTGACTTCTGAAAACATCTTGTGATACACCCTTGAGATAGAAGCGTCATTATCATTCTATTTACAACTCTATCAAGAGTAATCTTGCGCGAAGGTAGACACCTTTGACGACCCATTTAGATACTCTTGAGTTTTGGTCACTGGTGGATCACTACTACAGAGCTAAGGGGAGGCAATCCGTGACAATATTTATATTTAAAGGTGTAAATCAGGCAAAAGTCATTTCCGCTGTCCAGTCACATGTATTTTTTTTTAATTAACTGAGAAGTAACAATGATTTTCCATCCCATCCACTGGGTTTCTGATTTATGCTCAGGGAGGAGAGGGTAAAATTACTAAGAAAAAGTGGCGGTGGAAGTGGCAGCAGGGAGGCGCCTGACCAATTGTCAGGAACAAAATACTTAGCAGAGACACTTGTTTTCTTCTAAAGTTCGTGATACAATTTGGTGATGCCAGTTTGCGGTACAAGTGTGTGATTCCAGCTTGAAACAAGTCTGTGAATCAAGTGTTTGTGGTCTACGCTAGATGCCTGCCTTCGACGGGTTGTGTAGATGCTTGCCTTGACGTTGGAGCAGTTACCACTGTAACTACGCATGGTACGTGCCCTCACCACAGAAGTCGATAAATGACGGAGCAGTCGGCAAACCAGTGAACATCTTACCAGATAAGTCATTTTAATCTGGCCAAAGCCAATAACTCACCACCCAAATAAACCATCACTTGAACCAATTTCTGTGAAAAAAAACTCCACATTTTTTTTAATCCACCAACTACACTTATTTATTTACTCATGTTAAACAGTAATGAATAATTAAATTTGTTATATGTATTTACAAATTAATAGTTGATTTAATTATTACAGGGAAAAGTCACACGTATGAATCAGTTATTTTAAATTTAAATACAACTTTGCTACTTTAGGAATGTTTTACTGAATAATTCGGCGGGGGGCTCAGAAACGAGTAATATATCTTTCTCTTCATAGAAGGGGCGGGCAGATGCAAAGTTTACGATACCCTTTTTTTAAATTCAGCGTCGTGCTAGATTTATGAAATATCCTATGAAGATTGGTTCGCTCTCTTTTCCTCTCCGACATTATTGAACTACCTTTATTGTGCGTACTAATTATGTGCACTATTCGATTGTCGGCACATTCTATTTTCATACCTTCCAATAGTATTTGGTATTTTCGAGTCAATGTTTACACTCCTTCCATTCATTTGTGTCGTGTTTGTTTACCTGAGAGTTTGATACAAATCAGACCAGATTGGTGGGCAAGGTCATTTTCGTGTAATGACGCCGAATGGTTGTTTGCATAGGAAGTATCGGTCAATTATCGATCTGGTGGCATATTATAGACATACCTGAATAAATATCCGGACAAGCTTGGTATAAGCAAGATGAATGTACGGGATTGTGAATGTAAACATTACCGAGAATAGACGTATATGGCAACTCCTTATACGGAAAATTGACCGTTTAAATTTTACAAACGCATAAGTCATTCCGAAAATTCCATAAGAAAATCATAATAATACGAAATTTTGAATGTATTGGCTGACATTTGAGGCGCGAATAGACATTCACGGTGATTGGAAGTTTTGTCGGAAACGCCACATAAAAGCGTGTGAGAACTACGATATAACATAGATCGTTTTGGATAAACGACACTGCATTCCAAAATCGTCAAAGTAGACAGCTCGGACTGAAGCCAAGAAAGAGTAGAAGTTAGGATTCTAAACTACTAGGAACGGAAAACACGTATTGGAGCATCTTTTGATTACCACAACAAGGAAACTCTACAATTTAATATGGAAACCGAACTCCTATAGAATCTACTCACAAAGTCAGAGAGGGATTTTATAATAGAAATAATATCCCAGACATGTGTTCGAGGCATATGCATCAAGTTGCCAAGACTATTCTACTGAGCCAGGACTCTAGTTCCCAACTAGTCTGGGTTCGTGGTATGAAACTAGTTCGTGGTCCGAGTCTAAAAAACCATTCGTGCTACGAGTCTGTGATTCAGAAAACTGTCTGTCGACACTTGACGGCCACATCTGACGCGCCTGTGAAGATACTCAGCACTGACAACAGGAGAGGTTACCCCCTGCGCCTTCGCTCGGGACGTGCCCTTTATCACAAAGAGACTAATTGCCGAACAACAGCAGCAGTGCTCACCAATTTTCAGCTCAGTGCTTATTAAACAGGCTACAGCATCGAATATTTACTTTCCATCAAGTATCGATGACAATAACCTAATCGTTTTGCACCCCATCGAAACATAACCTTGTTTATTTTTAAATGTTACATAATAACTGATCATTAAATATGTTGTTTTACAAATTCCTAGTTGATTCAGTTATTATAGATAGGAGTGCGCACGTATGAATCCATATCTTTAATATATGTATTTACACATATATAATATAATAATATAATAGTAATATATTATTGTTATTAATATTAATATATTATTATTATTATATAATAATAATAATAAGAATTTTACTGTTAATAACTTTTTTAAGTTGGAGGTTTTGAACAAATTGCACACAAGAATACCTTACGGATACAATATATGACAGTTGTTTTGCTCTTCACAAGTTTTTTTGTCGGGCAGATAAATGTGTGGCCTCCTTACGATTGGCTGGAGCAACGTCTCGGCGGCAAACACATCTATGTAGCTCATCCCACAGGTGCTCAATCGGACTCATGTCTGGAGACAGGGATGGCCAGGGAAGGGTGAGAATGTTGTTGGCAGTCAGGAACTGAGTGGTCAACCATGCACAAAGGGGTCTGGCGTTGTCCTGTTGAAACACAGACCTTTTGGCAGCCAAAAGTGGAAGGACATGGGGTCGAAGAATTTCATTGACGTATCGTTGCGCATTCAAGCCTCCTTCAATGTGCCCCAATTGACTCCTTCCGTTGTAACTGATCATTCCTTACACCATTGCACCTCCACCACCGTGTGGAGGAGCTTCATCAACGCAATTTTGGGCAAAACGTTCATTTCGCCTACGGCAGACCCTACGCCGTCTATCATGACGCTGCAACAAAAAGAAAGATTCGTTACTAAACCAGACACGTCTCCATTGATTGTCAGCTGCCCAGGGACGATGGTGGTTGGCCCAAAGAAGTCGATTTTGGCGATGGCGGCGCGTAAGGACAGGTCCTCGGTGAGGTCGTTGTGCCCAAAGTCCAGCGTCATGCAGTCTATTCCGGACAGTTTTATCAGACACATGACGTCCTGCAGGCAATGACTGGGCAGTTGAGGAAGCTGCTGTAAACCTGTCTCTGAGGTGACGAAGCCGAATAAAGCGATCCTCCGCTGCTGTTGTCACTCTGGGTCGTCCACTGCGATGCCGGTCTTCAACTGAGTCAGTGGCTTGGAACCGGTGCCAAAGTCGACTGGTGGTACTCTGATGCACGTTTAGATGCCTGGCAACCTGACTTTGACTTTCGCCTGCATGCAGTCGGCCAATAGCAAAGTTCCTTAAATATTTATCGATACAGACGCCATAAATGTCTGCTTGAAAATGAACTGAATTTTTGTGTGTAGCGTTATCCTTTTATAGGGTTTCAGTTGCGTAGTCAGTGAATAGTGTTCACCCCAAATTTTGTTGCTTTCACGTGCGCGCAACATGAGCTGTGGTCAAAAATTGCGTCATAAACACTATTGACCACTGCGTTGTAACGATTACAAAAACGAACGCAATTCAGGTCAACCCGTGCATTTGACACTGTAAAGAACATTTGAGGCTGGTTTTTATATACCCTAGCACCAAATTTTACTTACAACCTCATAAAAACGAGCCCTCGGATAGCTATGCGTTTCTTTTTTTGAACAGTATATATTGTGAAAACTCCCTCGAGGTAGAAGCTTCATCATCTTTCTATCTGTACCGCTGCCAAGAGTAATCTTGTGCGAAGGTTGAAACCGTTGAAGTCCCACATTCGATACTCTATGTTTTAGCCATTGTTGGGCCATAACTGCAGAGCAAAGAGGTGGCAACCCGTGACAGAAGACTCCCTAAAATACAAGCTAAAATCTTTCTATTTACAACTCTGCCAAGAGTAATATTGAGCTAAGGTAGATACCTTTAAAGACCCCCAGTTTATACTCTAATTTCGGCCATTGTTGGACCATCACTGCTGAGCAAGGTAGACAACCCGTAACGCTATAACCTAAGGTTCCATGTATATATGCAAACGAACAAATTTTAAAAAATGCTTTCGCTTCTCGGGCTTTTGGCTATGATCAAACGTTTGATGAGAGTTGAAGGCAAACGTGCAAGGGGAAGACAGCGCTATAAGTGGGAAGATAACATCAAGAGATGGACAGGAGGGAGTCTATCAGAGTGCACCACCAAGACAAGAGACAGAAGACGTTGGAGATCCATTACAGCCAACCTTCGTTGTGGAGATGGCAGCTGATGATGATGACTATTAACATGCAAGTAACCCATCAAAACATGACTTCGTTGTTCTCTGTCTGCTGCATATCCTGATAAAGGCACTTTATTATCCCCGTAGCCATTTTATTCTCTTCCATTTCCTTTTCAACTTTATTGGATCTTTGTACTCATCATAACTTATGTTAAGTTGTCTACTGCGCAATCAGTCATCTTGTACTAGGCGACTTATATGAGATTGTGCATGGGGGTGCTGGCAAACGTAACATGTAAAACATATTGGCACCGAAACCTCTATTACAAGAGCGTGTGAATGCTTGTTGCAGGTTTCCTACAGGGGTCGTCAAGCACGGAAAAGCAAAATGATGAGGATGATGATATTGTTGTGACAGAACGGGGCGAACCCTCTCGATCTTTGTTTCACTCTGGCAGTAATCGGTGCATCTTTTGTACTGATTTTATTGCGTGCTTTCAATTGTCGCACTTTCTTTCTTGCTTTCTATACTATGTAGCAGATAATTTATATTTTCAAGTATTCTTTCACTACTTTCGGTATATTGTGTCTTGTCAGTTATCTGACACTCCTTTGGATGATAAACATTTCACATTTGCAAGGAGAGGTAGAGATAATATTACGAGAGGCAGGTTGGTAAAATTCGCTTGTACCAGCTTGGCCATGGCAGATTAACACGTACATCGTCTAGCGCTATCTGCCTAATCACCGATAAGAAGGGTGCGCGCATCACCAAAGCTTGAAATACAGGGAGACAACTTATGGACAGACACCGAGAAGAGATTACTTTCTGATAAGGTAATGAATCGTTACTTTTGGAACACGTTGTCATATGAGGTTAACGACATGTTCCCGAGTCTGTACGCAAGGCATCGTGTATCTTATTGCCCTATATGGTAATACGTGACCTTTTGCTGTGTGCACCTTATTTCACGTGGAATATTTTGAAAGTACCACACTCTCACCCGCCTGTTTGAAAATGATTGGAGCGTTTATTTAACTCCATAAACAACAGATGCGTGGGAGACCGGGAATATAACCTGACACGTTTCAGTGTTATTCCACTGTGAAGATCGCTTGCCAAGATAACAGACCTTGCTAGAGTGAAGCCTAGAATGCAGAATTCCTTCTTAACATCCCGGACACCTTTTATTGGAGAATTTTGGACGGAAGTTCATAGCCCTAGGAAATCTCTTTCATATTAAATAAGGAAACCGGGACTGAGGAAACTGAAGTACCACTTACGAAGTCAGAGAGGGAACTTATTAAATTAACGACACCCCAGACGCGTGTAAGTGGCCGATTTGTCTCTTTTATTAATAATAATAATAATAAATTCTTTAAGCACCAAACACGGCGCATAAGGCAGATACCAGTGCTCTCCAGGTTGTTCGTTGTGACGCCACTCCTCTTAGCTCTTGCACATTATTTAGGCCCAACGTTCTTCCTTCTCTTATTATTGTTCTTCTGAGTGTTTCTTTTGGTCTTCCTTTTTTTCTCTTACCCTCAGGAACCCAAGTGAGCGCCTGTAGTGGTATTCTGTTGTTTTGCATTCGTAGGACATGACCGATATATGACCATCGTCTTTTCCTTATATAGTCGGAGACATATTTCTGCCTAGAGTCTTCTCTTATTTGTCGATTAGTCTTGAATTCTTTCCAACTGATGTTCATGAGTTTTCTAAGACATTTGTTCTCGAATGTATTCAGCTTGTTCTCCAATGATTTTGTTATTTTCCAACTCTCACAGCCGTATGTTAACACTGAGATAACATTTGAATTAAACAGACGAAGCTTGGTATGTATATTCAATGATCGTAATTTCCAAATGTTAGATAATCTATTGAAGGCGCTAGCTGCCAAAGCAATTCTAGTATGGATTTCTCTTGTTGTGTCACCATCCTGAGTCATTTTACTGCCTAAATAATTGAAACTTTCAACTTTCTGTAGTTTCTCCCCGTTCAAGATGATATCAAAGGTCTCGTTAGAAAAGTTCATAGCTTTAGTTTTAGAGGCATTTATTTGGAGACCTATTTTAACCGAGAGATGACACAAATTATTTACTGCTTCTTGGGATTGTCTGGGTGTTAAACTTAAGAATGCTAAATCATCTGCGAAATCCAGGTCCCCCAGGAATTTTCCATTTGTCCATTTTATACCTAATTGTTCATTGTGGGTATAGTTTCTCATAACCCAATCAATAGCTATTCCAAAAAGTAGTGGTGACATAATACAGCCTTGTTTCACCCCTGTTTCTACTGTAAACCATTCTGTATTCCCTTTATTTGTTCTAACACAACATCTTGCATTGTCATATAGCGCTTTGATTATATTCACATATTTTGTTGGAAAACCATAGATTGTAAGTATCTTCCACAATGATGGGCGGTGTAGACTATCAAAGGCTTTTTAAAAATCGACGAAGGTGATAATAAGTGGCGATTGCATTTCCACTGATTCTTCTATAATTGTTCTTAGTGTGAATATTTGATCAATACATGATCGTTTCGGCCTGAAACCCGCTTGTTCTTCTCTGATTTTTTCGTCAGCATGCAATTTAAGTCTTTCTAACATCATGCAACATAATAATTTTCCAGGTACTGATAATAGAGATATACCACGCCAGTTATTACAGTCTGATAGATCACCTTTCTTCGGTAACTTTACAATAATACTGTCTTTCCATTGTTGTGATGGTTGTTCTTCTCTCCATACTTCATTTATAATATCTAAAATTCTCAAGAGGTTGTTGTCATTACTGTCGAGCCTGGTTCTGTTTCGGTAACAATCGCTTGTTTTACGATAGTGACTTGTTAACTCTCTGATCAACCCTCCTATCCAACCGACCGATTCGAGGGTTTCGAGGTCAGTTATAGGAAAATTTTATTAATCTGAGCAAAAAGTCTGTGAGCCAGGATTGGCGTAAGTTGTCATTTTACATTTTATATTACTAACATGTGAACTAACATATATATGTGTGTGTGTGTGTGTGTGTGTGTGTGTGTGTGTGTGTGTGTGTGTGTGTGTGTGTGTATTGCCATGTGAATTTTGATATGTGAAAATCGCTCATGGATGTCCACGTCATTTGAGGCTGGCAACCTCAGCGTATAGAATGATGAATCATGAACCACCACTGCACGGGCTGGTGATTGCTTTATTATCCGTTTCTTAATTAGAACTAAAAGCAGAAATTAGTCTCAAGTTCCATACTGAGCAGGCAGGGAAAGATGAAAGAAATGATGTAAATTTTAAGTATAATACTTACAATTTCAAGCAAAGTAAATGTCCATATAAACATATTCACTTTAAAACTAATGTAAGTTTTCAAGCTTTAAACCAGTGTAAATGTCTATGTGAAAATATTCATTTTAAAGTTAAGGAAAGTTACAAACTTTTCAAACTCAGTGTAAACATAAATGAAAACATATTCAATTTATATTGTGAACACTTTTCAATCAGTGGAAATGTAAATGGAAACATGTTCTATCTGTATTATTAACCTTTTCATTTAAATGTAATAATGTAAAGCTAAAGCTATTCTATTTAAATGTAAAGAACGTTTATCCCGTGGGATTAAATTTAATTCTCATCAAGGGTAAATTATGAGATAAGTGGGATGGTAGAATAGAAGAGGGGGGCACATAAGTATGTATCGGGAAACGAAATACTGAGGAGAGCGTTTCGTTTCTACTTTATCATAGTTATTGGTGGTACCAGCAGAAAGTACTATCTCTGGAAGGAAGTGAAGGTAGAAGTTGACTGACGTTGTGCGAGATGCCATCATAAGAGGGTCTTATAGACAGTCGCAGGACCAGCTTGTCCGTTACTCCTTGACGTTCTGGGAACGTGCAGATCCTTTAACCTTGAACAGCGAAGAGCGAGAGCAGTGTACACAGAACCCATCAGCGGGAGCAGAAACTACTATTGGCAGCTAAGTGAAAAATATACGCTGCCAACGTGAACTTTTCCCCATCATCTCTACTATAAATCAATGATGAAACTTTTCTTCTTAACTATTCATTTTATTTTCGAACTGTTAAAACCTAAAGTGATTATTAAATTTTGTTATTTGTAATTATACAAATTTAACATCGATTTAATCATTTTAAAATTACTGCATGTTTGTCTTAGTCAATTTACTACACACACTCTAAACAGAGCTATACCAGAATAATAAGAATTCCACTGAGTAAATCAGGGGTGGGGGCTTGAACGAGCTGAAATTAATAAGTGCTTAATTCCTTCAGAAAAGTTATCGGCAGATTCTAAAATTAACGTGCTCAGTCAAAGTAGCAATGTTTTCGCTTATCTGAATATCTTGTGAAGACTCACTTTGTAATAGAAGTGTCATTACCCTTCTATCTACATCTCTGCCAAGAGTAATCTTGTGCGAAGGTAGATACCTTTGAAGCCCATATTAGATACTCTTGAGTTTTGGCCACTGTTGGACCACTACTGCAAAGCAGGGGAGACAATACCGTCACAGTGGTGAGGATGATGTTGTCAATACTGTGAATATGTAATGTAATCCTGTATGTAAAATCCCAGCTTTTTCTTTCAGTACGTAACGCTAAGGGGTGAAACTTTGGCTGAAAGCTAGATATTAATTGTATTGTTTCCCTTATATGTACTCCCCCGAAAATAGTAACACTTACCAAAGAAGAATGTGCAAATGACGGTGTGCACAAAAATATATTTATAGAATGTGTGATCCCGTATACACACATTGGGGTCCACGTTGCTGCTACGTAGTTCGTGTACTGTGGTGATGCACAGTGGGTTTTTTTTAAAAATACTTTTGAATAAGTAAAATTGCATTTAGGTATTGATGCTTTTGAATTTAATTCCCGTCTTATGACGGGCTTTTACACTAGTTTGAAATATGTTACGTTCCATGTAAAATCACTCTCAACTTTACAGCTGTGGTGGTTTTATTACGGTAACACTGAACAACAACTCACCATATCGGGTTCACATCGATACAATTAAAAAAAAATGGTAAGGATACTCCCATATCGGATACTGCCGTAGGGGAGTGAAGTGTTAGAGACTTAACTATACTATTTCCAGTACCGAGAGATAGGGTGACCAGCTCCCTTCCTCGCTGTCTGTTCCTTGCTGAACTCAAGAACAAAGTCAGGTACCTATTTACAGCTGTGTGGACTCGAGCTTGTCGATACCATGAATCGAACCGGACACCTTTGCCCCGAGAAACCAGCGCTCTAACCACTCTGGCAGTCGGATGGTCCGATTCAATATAGCAAACGGTGTTCATTATATACTTACCTACTTAGTCGTTCCTTTTATACCCTGGGGTGTAGAGTTTTGCTAGAGAGAGCGCCATGCCATCTTCTCTGCGGTCTTCTTCTGGCCTGGTTCAAATCTACATGTAATCCTCGGTCCTTCAGAGATTGCCTAATGTTGTCTTCCCAGCAAACTCTGGGTCTTTCTGAAGGTCAGGATCCCTGGCTCTTGGTTTCTAATACTTGCTGTAGTAGCTGATTTTCTCCCATTCTGCAGACATGGCCAAACCATCGAAATTGGGACTGTTCTACTAGGGTATGCATGGGCTGGAGTTTGAGGCCATGACGTAGTGTCTAGTTGTGGATCATATCTCTTCTAGTTACTTCAACCACCTTCTTGTTACTTCGACCTAACAATAAGGTTCAACCACCTTCTTGTTACTTCAACCACCTTATTGTTACATCAACCAACTTCTTGTTACTTCAACCACCTTATTGTTACTTCAACCACCTTCTTGTTACTTCAACCATCTTATTGTTACTTCAACCACCTTCTTGTTACTTCAACCACCTTATTGTTACTTCAACCACCTTCTTGTTACTTCAACCACCTTCTTGTTACTTCAACCACTCTGTTGTTACTTCAAACACTTAATTGTTACTTCAACCACCTTATTGTTACTACAACCACATCATTGTTACGTCAATCACCTTATTGTTACTTCAATCACCTTCTTGTTACTTCAACCACCTTATTGTTACTTCAACCTCCTTATTATTACTTCAACCACATTATTGTTACGTCAATCATCTTATTGTTACTTCAATCACCTTTTTGTTACTTTAACCGCATTAGTGTTACTTCAACCACCTTATTGTTACTTCAACCACCTTCTTGTTAACCCAACCATCTTCTTGTTACTTCAACCACTTTATTATTACTTCAACCACCTTATTGTTACTTCAACCACCTTACTGTTACTTCAACCACCTTATTGTTACTTCAACCACTTTATTGTTACTTCAACCACCTTATTGTTACTTCAATCACTTTATTGTATTCAGCCACTTTATTGTTACTTCAACCACCTTATTGTTACTTCAAGAATTTTATAGTTACTACGACCACCTTATTGTTACTTCAACCACTTTATTGTTACTTCAACTAGCATATTGTTACTTCACCTACTTTATTGTTACTTCAAATACTTTATTGTTACTTCAACCAACTTATTCTTACTTCAACCACCTTATTGCAACTTCAACCACCTTATTGTTATTTCAACCACCTCATTGTTACTTCAACCACCTTCCTGTTACTTCAACCACCTTCTTGTTACTTCAACCACCTTCTTGTTTCTTCAACTACTTTATTTTTACTTCAAACACCTTATTGTTACTTCAATCATCTTATTGTTACTTCAACCACATTATTGTCACTTCAACCACCTTCTTGTTACTTCAGCCACCTTCCTCAAATACCTCATTTCTGAGGTTTGGAGCTGGCTTTTGTGGGTTGTAATCAATTGTCCATGACTCGCAGCCATTTCTGTAGATGAAAGTAAGTAATCCCCATATTACTCATTCATATGACATCATAATTACTCTCCTTTAAAAGTTAGTTGCTTATCCTTTACAGGACGTGGCAATCAACCCCAGCTTTTATTGGCTGTTTTGTGATTTTTCTAGGCAATTTTTACATAATGGTCAGGTCCTACAATTGCGTACACTGACTGAACATTTTGATTTTAACTAATATCCCATCTCCATCCATCTAGGCTGTGGGTGATGATTGCCTCCATGCTAGCAACTGACACCCGTGTTTCCCTGATGCCTCTGCCATGGCTCCTCCTTACTGACATCAGACAGCGAATCAAGACTTGGAGACCTTGGTATAGCCCGATCCCTGGCTTTGATTTGACTGTGACCTACAAGAAAGAGGAAAGCTAACCAAAATTTGTCAAATTTAATTTTAATAATTTTATATTCGGTTTTACAAACTGATAATGACCAACAACACCTTTGTACTCACTTAATTACACGGGCTGGACATAAACTTTCAAACCGTTACACAAAGAGAATAGCGGTGGAAGAAATATAACAGAGAATTCCAAACAAAAGAAAAGTCTGTATTTAAAAGTACAGCTGTCAAGAAAAATCAAACAGTAGTTGGATCACGTCAGATCACATGACGTCATTCGATCGAAAGTTGCCCGCAACTTATCTCAATTGTTTCTTTCTTACTTTGATGACACACTCCATTCCGACTACTGATGGCACATTTTATGAAGACTATTGTTGACACACTCCATTCCGACTACTGATGACACATTTCATTCCGACTTTTGTTGACATACTCCATTCTGATTACTGATAACATACTTCATTCCGACTACTGATGACATACTCCATTCTGACTATTGATGAAACACTCAATTCCAGCTGTTGTTGACATACTGTAATCCAGTTACTGATGACGTACTCCATTCGAATTACTAATGACACATTCCATTCTGACTACTGATGACACACGCCATTCTGACTACTGATGACACACTCCATTTCGACTACTGATGGCACATTTCATTACGACTGTTGTTGACACACTCCATTCCGACTACTAATAACATACTCCTTTTGAATTACTGATGACGCACTCCATTCTGACTACTGATGGGATACTCCTTTCCGACTACAAATTCCATTCCAATTATCGATGACACATTTCATTCCGACTTGTTAACACACTCCGCTCCGACTACTGATGACACATCTGAATCCGACTGTCATTGACATACTCCATTCCGACTATTCACACAAAAAAAAAAAATTCTATATTTAAAAGTACAGCTGTCAAGAAAAATAAAAAAGCAGTTGGATCACGTCAGATCACATGACATCCTTCGATCCAAAGTTGCCCGTAACTTATTTTGATTGTTTCTTTCTTTGATGACACACTCCATTCCGACTACTGATGACACATTGTATTCAGACTATTGTTGGCACACTCCATTCTGACTACTGATGATATACTCCATTCTGACTATTGATGAAACACTCAATTCCAATTGTTGTTGACATACTCCAATCCAATTACTGATGACATACTCCATTCGAATTACTAATGACACACTCCATGTGACTACTGATGACATACTTCAGTCCGCCTACTGATGACACATTCCATTCCGACTGTTGTTTACATACCCCATCCTGACTACTGATGATACACTCCATTTCGACTACAGATGACACATTTCCTTCCGGCTGTTGTTGACACACTCCATTCCGACTACTAATAACATACTAAATTTGAATTATTGATGACGCACTCCATTCTGCATTTCCCCTAGTGTGCCGATGGTCAAGAAAAAATGGGCCTAACATCATATTCTCAATGTACCTCAATGGACGTGTAACGGGATCCTTTACCTTTTCCTTTTACTCCATTCTTACTACAGATGGCATACTCTTTTCCGACTACTAATGACGCATGCCATTCCGATTATCGATGACACATTTCATTCCGACTGTTGTTAACACACTCCATTCCGACTATTGAGGACACATTCGAATCCGACTGTCGTTGACATACTCCATTCCGACTATTGTTGACATACTCCATTCCGACTATTGTTGACACACTCCATTCCGACTATTGTTGACACACTCCATTCCGACTATTGTTGACATACTCCATTCCGACTATTGTTGACACACTCCATTCCGACTATTGTTGACACACTCCATTCCGACTATTGTTGACACACTCCATTCCGACTATTGATGACATACTCCATTCCGACTATTGTTGACACACTCCATTCCTACTATTGTTGACACACTCCATTCCGACTATTGTTGACGTACTTCAGTCCGACTATTGTTGACGTATTCCATTCCACTATTGTTGACACACTCCATTCCGACTATTGTTGACACACTCCATTCCGACTATTGTTGATGTACTCCATTCCGACTATTGTTGGCACACTCCATTCCGACTATTGTTGACACACTCCATTCCGACTATTGTTGACGTACTTCATTCCGACTATTGTTGACATGCTCCATTCCGACTATTGTTGACACACTCCATTCCGACTATTGTTGACACACTCCATTCCGATTACTGTTGACATACTCCATTCCTACTACTGTTGACATACTCCATTCCGACTATTGTTGACACACTCCATTCCGACTATTGTTGACATACTCCATTCCGACTATTGTTGACATACTCCATTCCGACTATTGTTAACGTACTTCATTCCGATTATTGTTGACACACTCCGTTCCGACTATTGTTGACGTACTTCATTCCTACTATTGTTGACATACTCCATTCCGTCTATTGTTGACACACTCCATTCCGACTATTGTTGACGTACTTCATTTCGACTATTGTTGACACACTCCATTCCGACTATTGTTGACACACTCCATTCCGACTATTGTTGACACACTCCATTCCGACTATTGTTGACACACTCCATTCCGACTAATGTTGACATACTCCATTCCGACTACTGTTGACATACTCCATTCCGACTATTGTTGACACACTCCATTCCGACTACTGTTGATATGCTCCATTCCGACTATGGTTGACATACTCCATTCCGACTATTGTTTACATACTCCATTCCGATTATTGTTGACGTACTTCATTCCGATTATTGTTGACACACTCCATTCCGATTATTGTTGACACACTCCATTCCGACTATTGTTGACGTACTTCATTCCGACGATTGTTGACATACTTCATTCCGACTATTGTTGACACATTTAATTCCAAATGTCAATAACGCACTCGATTCTGACTACTGATGACACATGACATTTAGACAATGAATAACACACGCCATTACGACTATTGAAGACACACCCCATTCAGACAACTTCCCACTCAATTTTTTACATTTTTTCTTCATTACATCTTGAGGTTTGCTTTTAGTGTTTTCATCTATTACTTTGAAATTATTGGTCCTTCTTTCTTCAGACACCGAATTTACATGAAAGTGCAACAAGAAGAGGTGTATTAATATGCGTTTGGACACAAAGACAAACGTGTTGGCTGTGTCTCTATACAGAAAAATCAATCAGTGTCTCAGCTGGTCGACAGTTCGAATGCGAACAAATGTTTTATTCACAACATGAATTATTGATATGATACATGCAAGAAATATCTTCATATTGCCCTTGTTTATTATAATCATCAACAAATGCATAAGTAGCCATCGTCAATTATATATTCATCACAATAAGTTATGGTATAAAGTAACTATTCCGCCAACAACGTAATCCTAATCTTATAATCGTCTTCATCACGCATGGTGGGGGTAAGTGATCGTGTCTCTCAACAGCTTTATGTCTCCAGTGGTGTTTACCAATTCTGTTATTGACTTCTTTCCTAGCCTTGATGTCAAACTTGGTGTTTACCTATTCTGTTATTGACTTCTTTCCTAGCCTTGATGTCAAACTTGGTGTTTACCAATTCTGTTATTGACTTCTTTCCTAGCCTTGATGTCAAACTTGGTGTTTACCAATTCTGTTATTGACTTCTTTCCTAGCCTTGATGTCAAACTTCCAGTATCGTCTCTCTTTGTCGTTCTTTGTCTCTTTTTCCTTCAATATTTCCTGTTGTCACAATATGTTCCAGCTTTCTTCTTCCCATTACTTACTTACTTGGTCGTTCCTCTTCTACCGTGAGGTGTAGAGGTGTGGAAGAGAGAGCGCCATACTATCCTATTGGCTGTCTTCCTCCTGGCCTGGTTATATTCTAGTCTTCGGCCTTTCAGAGATTGTCTAATGTTGTCCTCCCTGCGGACTCTGCGTCGTCCTGGAGGTCTGGTTCTTAGTTTCATATACTTGTGGTAGCCGATCTCCTCCAATTCTGCAGACATGGCCAAACTATCATAGTTGGAACTGTCCTACTTGAGTCTGCAGTGGCTGGGTTTTGAGGCCTTGTTGTATTGTCTGGTTGAGTGAAATCCACTTCTTCTCTTTACAGGCCCAAACAAGTGGATTATTGCCCTTTAATATGAGTAATAAGCGTCATTGGGGTATAGGCTTTTCTCTAGAATTCCTCGTTACTGCTTTAGCTGCCCATGTTTTGTTGACATTCTTCTGTAAAACCTTCTCTGTGAGGCTTCAAAGCACATCCTACTTATTCACTAAGTGTCCTTGACTCACTTCCGTATAATATGATTGACTCTATATAACACTGAATACGACTTTATGGTGCGTATATGAAATCATCAACTGTTAAAAATAAAGATTCTTAATCTCTTACCATCAATTTCTCACTAGATGAGCATGCAAGATCATTTGATATTTCTACATAGCACTAAAACATGAGAAGACCAAACATGGCGGGTTCATTTGTCCTTAAAGTACAAACAAATTCTTATAGAACTGCATATAACTTCTCATTTGCGCACAAACAACACTTTAACATAAGAAAGTGACTCGAACTTTACATTTTTTGTGTCATACGACCCACACAGAACTGACTTCCTTCTAGTAAAGTTCTTCTAGGAAAGTCCTGACCTCTAACCTCTCTTTCTCATTTCATCACAATGCGAAATTCCAAACATGTGAAATAACTCGAATCACTACAGCTGGGGATTCGTACTCATCTGCATTGGCTAGACAGCCATTTATTTCAAGAGAAGTTACTGATTAACGCTCAGTGAATACATGCTAATGCAGAAAATTATGTAAAAAATTTAATCGCGAAACAATAACAATCTTTCAAACTCATTCTGATATATATATTAACTACCTTGAATATTTATATTCCTTTTAAATCAAAATTCATAAAATTATTCACCTTTGTCATTAAAACATTAGCCTTCCCATGATAAACATGTTCATACATCTCTATTGTATCGGCTTTGCATACGTTCACTATTACAACAGCATTGTTCTATAACGTGCCAGCTATATAATTTTGTTTAAATATTTAATAGGAGTTTTGGCGAGGTGCGGTCATTTCAATCTAGACACAAGGTCCGTCGGTTATATTGGGGCGCATGTACAAATATTTAGGACATTATGGTCTACCTGCCTCATTGATTTCCAAAGTGATCTGTCTGCACTGTCAAATGCCTTTTCAAAGTCCACAAATCCGATGTATAGCAATGAATTCTTTTCCAGGCTTTGTTCAACTATTAATCCCAATATGGCTATCTGGTCTGTACAGGATTTGTTTTGTCGAAATAAAACCTGCTTGTTCATCTCTCAGTTGTTTGTGTGTGTTAATCTGTCAAGGATGATCCTGTTTAATATTTATTCGTTTCTAATATAAATGTACTAATGGTCATAATAATCAAATTTAGCATATACTATAATGCAATGTGACAGTCACTGAATATTAAATCACTATAATAAGTGGGTCGCAGTAGTTATATGATAAGAACAAATGTGTAGTGAGAAGGAAATGTCAAAGTCGTCCTCTTTCCACACAATCTGCCTAAGGAAAAATCTCCGAATCTTTTGGCCGAATGCCATCACCAACCAAGATCTGCTTACTCGGAGCAGCCACGAGGACATACACACCATCATAGCTGGCAGACGCTGGAGTTGGGTTGGCCACGTCCTCAGAAGAGACCCTGATGCCATCACGAAAACAGTTATGCTATGGGAACCCCCCCCCCCCCACCCCCCCCCAAGGAAAGCGAAAGAGAGGCCGACCAAAAACAACTTGGCGGAGAACTGTGGAGGCCGAGATGCCAAGAATGAACCAGAGCTAGGACACTGCACGAAGGATGGCCGCCGACCAAGCAGCGTGGAAGCAATTTGTTGCTGCCCTATAAAACGCCACCAGGCGTGATGGCCACAGATTGCTTTGGCAGTCGGCGGCTAAGGATCAAAGAAGAAGACAAGTGTGTAGTGTATGATCCGCAGCATTACCCCTGTATGTCACTATTCATGTAAACTTGGCACAATTTAAATCAAAAGAAAACATATTTTGTTTGGGCGTGTGTAAATTGTCACGTGCTCGGTCTGTATATTTTGTGTTTGAGCGAGAGTAAAACATCACACGCTAGGCTTGTATATTCTGTGTTTGTGCGTGTGTAGATTGTCCCAGAAGACAACATTAGACACTCTCTGAAGGACCGAGGACTAGATTGAAACCAGCCCAGGAGGAAGACAGCCGATATGATAGAATGGCGCTCTCTCTCTCTCTCTCTCTCTCTCTCTCTCTCTCTCTCTCTCTCTGGCAAATCTCTACACCCCATGGTACAAAAGAAACGACTACGCAAGTATGTGTAAATTATCACGTAGTCGGATAATGTATCTCTATCTAGTGTTCCTTCCTTATTTTCCTGCTAGCTATGCTGACTTTTGTTCTTCCTTCGTATCAATTTGTTTTTCACTGTTGTATCTTTAATTACCTTTTACCCAGAATTCCGTTCAGATGAACCCAAGGTGTCATGTACTTCCTGGAGGTCACTATGGAGAGAAAAGGACAATAGGGTCACTGTTACTTCAGGCATCTCGTAAGATGCAACTAAAATAATTTTCTGGATGGCGCTGACAGCCTCATCACGTGAAACAAATTGCAACCGAAACTTCTGCTAATAGAGAATATTAATGATTTGATGCAGGCTGGCTTCCTGCAAGGGAACACGTGAAATGGTGGCTCTAAAAGAGAACAGTAGACAACTAAAGGTTGGGTTATATTCCCTATTATCATATCAAACGTTCGATAATCACCTTTCTTCTTCTTCATACACCCTCAGACGTCAGCTTGAATATTTTCACAAAAAGCAGTGATCAGCTTGAGACTAGTTGTATCTCCAACGAGCTTTTTTCCAAGAATGGTACCTGGTGACGACCATATGTGATTTCTCTGTTCCTCATATGTTAGGCATCTTTGAAGTAGATATTCATCAGTCATTTTATCAGTGCCACATCTTAAGATCTGGGAGTCTTCTCAGTAAAAATCGCTTGACAGCGTATTTATTAATTATCTTCTTTAAAATAACAGGTTAATTTAATCCCACAGTAGATACTACCGTAGTGGAGTGTAGTGTTCGAGACCTCACTTTTACTAGGTCTCAGTTTATGAGGTGGGATGACCGGTTCCTTTCATCACTGCCTGTACCTTCAAGAGCAGAGGCGTACTAAGGGAGTGCGAAGGTGCGGTCCGCCCCGGGTGACAGCCAGGAGGGGGGAATACCATAGGACACTATTACTGCTCAGAACTATGAATGAGGCAGGAAAGCTGAGACAAATCACAGCAGAGATGAGGAACTACAAGATACATATCCTGGGAATAAGCGAGAGCAGATGGACAGGTAAGGGGAGAATAAAAACAGCTACAGGGGAAACAGTACGTTATTCTGGCAGAGAGGATGGTCAGCACAACGAAGGTGTAGCCATTATCCTGAAGAAAGGAATGGAAAGGTCTTTACTGGAATGTAAACCCATCAACAACAGACTGATAAGAGCAAGACTGAGAGGGAGATTCACCAACACCACAATTATACAATGCTATGCACCAACAAACGACAGCGATGAAGAGATCAAGGACGAGTTCTATCAACAGGTACAAAAAGAAATGGAAACTACACCCAGGTACGATCTCATTATAGCAATGGGAGACCTAAATGCGAAAGTGGGAGCACACAATAATTATAACGAAAGAGTAATGGGGAAATGCGGCAGTGGAACAGCAAATGAGAATGGGGACAAATTAATAAGCTTCTGCAGTATTAACAACCTGGTCATTGGAGGAACACTTTTTCCACACAAGGAAGTGCACAAGTTAACATGGGAATCACCAAACGGACGAGACAGAAACCAGATAGATCACATAATGATCAATGGCAGATGGAGACATGCACTACAAGACGTGAAAGTAAGAAGAGGCGCAGATGTGGGAAGTGATCATCACCTAGTAGTAGCAAGACTGAAAGTGAAACTCAGAGCTGCTGGACCAGTTGCAGTCAAACATAAAAAATACAACATCACGAAATTGAAGGATCCCCTCACCAGAAAAGCTTTCGTGGTCGACGTAAAGAGAAGATATGAGATTATCAAAAGCCAGGAAAGAACAGAGACCGATGATGTTGACCAGAGATTCAACACCATCTCAACAATATACAAGGAAAGCAGCAAGTCATGCTTGGGATTCCAGGAAAGAAAGAGCCAAGACTGGATAACACCAGATACGCTAAACACCATAGCGAAGAGAAAGGAAATGAAAAGAAAGAAAACAGAAGCTAAGTCTCCCAGGTTAAAGGCAATATATAGTGAACAGTACAGTCAGCTGGACAAGGAAGTTAAACGTCAAACCCGTGCTAACAAAAGGACATTTCTGGATGACCTTGCAAGACAGGCAGAAGAGGCAGCACTGAGAAATGAACAAAGCACAGTATACAAAATAACTAAAATCATCAGTGGAAAACGAGGTGCAAACAATAATACATTAGTAAGAGATAAGCAAGGAAATCTCATCACGACGGTAGAGGGACAGGAAACAAGATGGGCAGAGCATTTCAGAGAAACTCTGAATAAGGAACCACCAGAGACACAAATGAATGTTCCTGAGGCTGAAAATGATCTAGATGTTAATACAGACATCCCACGAAAAGAAGAAATCATCACAGCAATCAAAGGGTTAAAGAATGGAAAAGCTCCTGGTCATGATAACTTAAATGCAGAGCTATTTAAGACAGACCCAGAGCTAGCAGCAGAACTATTAGAACCACTATTTGCACAAGTCTGGAAAACAGGGACAACACCAACAGAGTGGAGAAAAGGAATAATTGTCAAATTGCCCAAGAAGGGAGATCTTGCAGACTGCAATAATTGGAGAGGAATAACTCTTCTCTCAGTTCCCAGCAAAATACTAGGCAGGATAATTATACAGAGAATCTCAAAAGCAGTAGACCACAAACTGAGGAAAGAACAAGCAGGATTTAGAAAGAACAGAAGATGTGTAGATCATATATTTACCCTCAGGAACATTATAGAGCAGTGCTCAGAATGGCAAAGACAGCTGTACATTAATTTCGTTGATTTTGAAAAGGCTTTTGACAGTATACATAGGGACAGTTTATGGAAAATACTGAGGGCTTATGGAATTCCAAGCTGCATAGTGTCAATCATAAAAAGCCTTTATGCCAACTTTACGTGTAGCATTGGGCAGAGCAACCTAACCTTTGAAGTGAAGACAGGAGTACGACAGGGATACCCCTTATCAACCACTCTATTTTTAACAGTCATAGACTGGGTGATGCGCCAGACAACAGAGGGCAATCCAAGAGGAATAAGATGGACTACATTTTCTACATTGGAAGATCTGGAATATGCAGATGACATTGCACTGCTAGCACATTCACATCAACACATCCAGGAAAAAACGGATAGACTTAATAAGTTTAGCCAGCAGGTGGGCTTGAACATCAACCTAAAGAAGACAGAGGTCATGACGCTCAATGTGAGCAACCCTGAGCCCATATCAGTAAGGAATCAGCAACTGGAACAGACAGATGCCTTCACATACCTAGGATGCATAGTAACACCAGACGGCGGAGCAAGCAAAGACATCAACAACAGAATGAACAAAGCAAGAACAGCCTTTTTTAGTCTAAACAACATCTGGAAGTCCTCTCAGTACAGCACAAGCACAAAATTAGGATTATATCAGAGCTGTGTGCTTTCTGTGCTTCTCTATGGCGCGGAGAGCTGGAGAGTTACAGAGAAGGAAATGTCGAAATTGTCCTCTTTTCACACAACATGCCTAAGAAAAATTCTCCGAATCTTTTGGCCGAATACCATCACCAACCAAGATCTGCTTACTCGGAGCAAGCAAGAGGACATGCACACCATCATAGCTGGCAGACGCTAGAGTTGGGTTGGCCATGTCCTCAGAAGAGACCCCGATGCCATCACAAGAACAGCTATGCTATGGACCCCTGAAGAAAAACGAAAGAGAGGCCGACCAAAAACAACTTGGCGGAGGACTGTGGAGGCTGAGATGCAAAGAATGAACCAGAGTTGGGGCACTGTACGAAGGATGGCCGCCGACCGAGCAAAGTGGAATCAATTTGTTGTTGCCCTACAAGACGCCACCAGGCGTAATGGCCACTGACTGCTTTGACGGTCGGCGGCTAAGGATCAAAGAAGAAGAAGAAGACTATTACTGCTAAAAATATGCTTGTGTGTTTCTTTATGGGGGTATGCCAAAGGTAGGATCCGCCTTGGGTGCCGAATACTTTAAGTACGCCCCTGCAGTTAGGCAACCATTTTTGCAGCTAGGTAGTGTGAAACATTCGCGATCTAGTTTCAAACCCGGTCCCTTCGCTTCAAGAAGCAAGCATTCTAACCACTCTCCCACTCGAATGCTCTTCTTCTTGGTGTGAAAGGACAGTCAAGAACAAGGGCACTTAATAGGCTCGGTAAAACTGCAGAAAGGACATCGTGTTGGCGTGGAGTCATTTATATACAACTTAATGGCTACTCTCACAATTGCCTCAAGGTGGCAGCATGGATAAAACCAAAACCAAGGGGGAGTGGGTTCAATTCCCAGCGCAGGTGGGGAAAAGACAACGGGAGTCATGACCTAAGTCGGCCCGCCACCCTTTAGAGTATAAAGGAGATAAAAAGGCCGAAACACTTTTCCGACGGTGGGACCTCTGTAACAGCGCTACCTCTTCTCAATGTTACTAGGTGGCGATCTATTTAACTAGGTGACTGATGGCAGGCCTAGTTATATCATCATCAAGATGTTATTCTCTTTGCTGGTATATCTTCCAAGTAGGTTAATATCTTATGCACTGGCCATCACCGCTAGAGATGACAATTCCTGAATGAGATATTCTTCTTCTTCTTCTTTCGTCCTTAGCCATCGACCGACCAAGCAGTCTGTGGCCATTACGCCTTGTGGCGTCTTGGGGCAACAAGAAGTTATCCGTTGTTCCGTTACGCCTAAAGGCGTTTATTGGTACAACAGAATATTAATTGTTGTTTCCGTATGGATGAGATATGGTCCGTCTTATTTCCAACCCTTGGCTTGTTCTATCCCTTCATAGTTGTTACTCAGTGACTAACTTCGTATAGTGGTTTTCTTTCTCAATGCTAACACCTTGTTTACACTTCCACTCAACAACCTTTACAGACTAAGCCCGACTTATATGGTGTCCATCAAAAACAGATTTATTTACATATCATAAATTCCATTTACAATAGGAGACATATGGTACAATTCTCCATTACTATCATTTCATATTGTCCCCGGTATACTGCTATCTCATGTGTATACATATGATTCTCTTCTTACAAACAATTTCATGTATAGTCCACGCAAATTATTCCTCCAGTGCTTCATATCCTCTCAGGCCTCTTCTAAGCGCCTCTTTAACTTATTGTGTGCTTATTCCCTCCTGACTAACTCTGTCAGGTTTATCTCAATTAATCTTAGTACAATCAGTTCATAATTCATACAACCAAATCAATAATTAGATGCATCTATAACAGCCTCCATATACTTACACCTGAGAGAAAGAGCATGAGTTATTGTGCAAATGTCATTACTCTTCAGTTTCTTACTCGTCATACGTATCATTGACGATGTCTCATAATTCATTTGTGCAAAAGCCCAATGTGGCTATCAGATTAATGTTCTTCTATGTCTCCTCTTAGACTCTTTCTTAGTCAAAAAGTTATCCACTTTGTAGTTAATCTTGTACTTTCATCAGCATTTCTTTCTCATCATGAGCTTGCTTAATTATATGCTTCATTAACCCTGTAGTATTTCATCTGGATTTCTGAAACATTTCTTCTACAAAAATGAGGGAAGAGCATACTTACTGTGATCACACAGAATCCTCACAATAATCACAATCCCTACTATCACTCCTAAATGCTAGACTTATACTTTAATCACAGTTCTTTCTAATCTCCTGAATTGCTACCGCTATTCAATTTAGATCTATAAACCTATTTAGGAAAAACTTCTGTCATCCACAGAGTTTACACTTGAGAACCCGGCAGAAACACAATCTTGCCACGTCGGTTCCTCAAACCTGGACTGCTAAAACACGACCGCTCAACAGCGCGCCGTAACTTGTTCTCCCTTCTAATCATTGTCAGCTGATCTCTCCCTTGTTTTCCAGTTAAAACGACTGGTCCGCCGTATTTCCACTCACTGAAAAACATGCTCACGCTTATTTACCTCGTAGGCGAACTTCAGTGAACTGTCTTCTGTTATTTTAAACTCCCCTCAGTCTTTCCCGTGCGTTTTTTTCCTTCTCAGCTCACTAAAACCTACAAGGGACTTAATTCTTCGTTGTCTCCCTGTGATAATTTACCTTAATCTTATACTCTCTTCTTTAAGGCTTACTACAAAAATCTTCTTATGCTAATTTTCTTAACCATAGCTGTGGACTCACCAAACCTGCTTAAGTCTAATTCAGCCTTGTTTTCACCAACCGTGATTTACAGAGTTTCCTCCCTTTTTACAAAAGTATCTCTATGCAACATTTTATCTCCCTTCAACTAAGACAAACAGTCTGTATCCCAATCTATTCATTTTTCCTAAACCATTTTTCCACACTCTTTTACTTTACTAAAACCGAATCACTGCTCATCTAAACCTTGCCTGAAGCACAAATAATGCTCTGGCGAACCCAACGGTGACACCTCTCCTGATGATCAGATTGCCTTCTGTTGTAACGATCTGTAAAAAGTTTCCTATTATTGAACGATTTCTTTAAAAATAAAACGTCCATACATAAAGACAATTTATTGCAATTAATAATTAGAGAGGATCTTTATTACCAAAACAATTACATAATTAGAGACGTCGGTGCAAAAGTTAATAACGAAAAAGTAGAAGATGTGACTACTGATCATGGCCCGGGAGACAGACATGAGAGAGGTGACACTGATAGAGTAGGTATAAATGTATTTGACATTCATTAATGCATTGATTTTTCTTCGTGCTCCTTACGGAGTACAGAACCACAACTGCATCTGGTCCTTAAGCTTGCATCAAGCAGTCATATGTTAATGTAGTAGTGGTTTCTGTAGGAGTTTGTGTTACGTGATGAGGTTACCACCCCCAAGCCCAGCTTCACAGTAGTCGCATTGTACGACCATGCCTGATGGTGCAGTAGTCTTATTATTTCTATGTCTCTTTAGTGACCCACCAAAAATTACGCCGAGCAAGAACATATGATAATAATAGGAAACAGCTGGTGTAGACAACATCTTAGATACTTTTGCAAGTGGAATAGTACAGGAAACTATTCTTGCAATCAAAATGACTACATACTAATATGTAGAAGGTGTATACGACTCTTCAAGTCCCAAGCAAAAAGCAGGGTTTGGCCCAAACAAAAACGGCCACCACAGTGCTTTTTTATTTTTATTGTTGTTTGGAAAAAAAATATTTTTTAATGTTCATATGCATAAATACGAGTTATTTAAAATGACAGTACTTGCTGTTGGAAATGACGTTTTGGGTTGTTAACATTGGAACAGAGCTCTAGACAGGAGCAAAAAATCCGAAGCCACTTAAATGGCTCCTGGGCCAAATAGGTCTAAACCCTGAGCCATTATAGTGGCTCTTGGGGCTTAAAGAGTTGTTAATATCTTTGAAAACGTGACCAGAAGCAGACTGCAGCAATGAACTTAAGCTGGTAATAGAAAAACATAGAATAAAACTGGGAAAAAAGTAAAGCGGGCTTAAAAACATATCAAACTGGATTTCATCATCATTTTTTTTTTGGTTGCTCCCGATGGAGTATGCAGCCACCAAAATATGCTGGCTCCATTGTAAGAAGCCTGCACCACAGCACCTTTTGCAGCGAAGGTTTATGCATTACATTTCTTTTACATAATGGACTTACCAGCCCCATCTAGCCTTACTTAAAAATTAGTGAGAGATACGACATTACAATACAGAATAGATACAATGCCATACAATAATAAACAACAAACTATAGACTAATAAAAAATATTTTTTAAAAATATTTTAAACACAGGCTTTTAATGCAATCATCATCATCATCTCAACCCATAACCCGTCATGGGTCGTAGGGGTGCCATGGTGGAAGCATCAGCAGACACGGTCCCCAACTGCTCTCTATCCTCAGCAATGCGTACAAGTGTGGAAAAACCGTGTCCTGCCCATTCTTTGATGTTATCAGCCCAGGATTTTCTTTGCCTTCCTCTTCTCCGTTTACCTTCGACTGTTCCCTGGAGGATCGTTTTCGAAAGGGAGTCATGACGAGTTACATGCCCAAACCAGGCAAGCTTTCGACGTTTCACTATTGACAAAAGTTGTTCTTGGTGGCCTGCATAGGTGTTTATCTTCTCTCTAACATAGACATTTGTTTTGTGCTCTTTATAGCAAATGCGCAAAATTCTTCTATAACATTTATGCTCGAAAGCCTGAATCCTTCGCTCGGAGCAATAAACATGCACAAATAATTTTTCAAGAAGTTTATAGCTTGCAGTCAAAAAATGTAAGATCAAATTGACAAAAAGCCTAGGGCACTGATTCTATATGAAATTATGCTTTATACTTCATTACACACTTATGGATAAAATATATGATAAGCGCTTAAGCACCCCAGGATTTTTTCTCAATTTCATGTTACATTTTTGACTGCAAGCTATAAACTGCTAAAAAAATTTTGTGGCTTTTTAGTGCATTAAAAGCCTGTGTTTGAAATATATTTTTTTAAAATATTTTTTTTATTTTCTCCTTTTCGTGTTATTTCTTTTTGTTGTTTTTAAATTTAAGTCAAATGTAATCGATCCGCTAATGACATTGTCAGTTTGCAATAAACGAGTCCAGAGCACAGGAGGCGGATTTCATTATTCAGTACCGTATATTACACGGAAAGTTAATATTATTTTTTTTTTTAATTTAGATGAGAGTTGTAAATTACATTTTTTTAAATGTAATTGTCAGTTGTGTGTATGTCTGTGCACGCGTTTGCGATAGTGTGTGTGTGAAGGGGAATTGGGGGGGGGGGGGGGGGGGGGGAGAGAGAGAAGAGGTTTCAATACTTCCCTCAAGAGAGACAATCTTGTTGGAAAGAATACACCTAGATCATTTGCAGTATTCGCCCATTTCAGTGACGATACAATACAAACAAACAAAATTAATATTAATTTTAGTTTTTTTTTATTTTATTATTTTTACGACTGATTATTGTATTGTCATGGGGAATAGACAACTATGCCAAGTTTCAAAGCTATTGCTCATATGGAAGTGATTGAAAAATCGACTGCAAGATTTGAAGGTGACAAGAGAGGGAAAAGAGAGTGATATACGTTGCAAGCTAAAAAAAAAGCCTGAAAAAAATGGGAAATGCTGAAGCGGTAAATACATCAAACACAAAAAATTATTCCGCAATAACAAGGGACTGCACAAAATAAATGGATGACAGATGATTTCAGATCATGGAAAGATCTATAACTGATGACAGATGATCAATAAGACAAAGTAAGACCTATAACTGAAGGTATGATTAAAAAAGACAAGGAAAGACCGATAACTTATGACAGATAATCAATAAGACAAAGAAAGACCTATAAGTAATGACTTTCGTGGGGTGAGATAAGACAATGATAAGATGGAAGAAATCAAGTGAACTGCTAGATGCAAAAGGAGAAGATGGTATCACAAAATGTGATTTGTTAATGTCTTAAGGCAGCCAAGAAGTATCACCCCTTTATTACCCTCTCGATTTGTTGTCTGAATGGCCACTCCCTTTCTCAGTCACTCCAGATAGACAGAATGTAAGGAGTATCAACCACACACACACACAATCTTTCTTCTTCTTTGATCCTTAGCCGCCGACCGTCAAAGCAGTCAGTGGCCATCCCGCCTAGTGGTGTCTTGTAGGGCAACAACAAATTGATTCCACTTTGCTCGGTCGGTGGCCATCCTTCGTACAGTGCCCCAACTCTGGTTCATTCTTTGCATCTCAGCCTCCACAGTCCTCCGTCAGGTTGTTTTTGGTCGGCCTCTCTTTCGTTTTCCTTCAGGGGTCCAAAGCATAGCTGTTCTTGTGATGACATCGGGGTCTCTTCTGAGGACATGGCCAACCCAGCTCCAGCGTCTGCCAGCTATGATGGTGTGCATGTCCTCTTGCTTGCTCCGAGTAAGCAGATCTTGGTTGGTGATGGTATTCGGCCAAAAGATTTGGTGAATTTTTCTTAGGCATGTTGTGTGAAAAGAGGACAATTTCGGCATTTCCTTCTCTGTAACTCTCCAGCATTCCGCACCATAGAGAAGCACAGAAAGCACACAGCTCTGATACAATCTTAATGTTGTGCTTGTGCTGTATTGAGAGGACTTCCAGATGTTGTTTAGGCTAAAAAAGGCTGTTCTTGCCTTATTCATTCTGATGTTGATGTCTTTGCCTACCCCGCCGTCTGAAGTTACTATGCATCCTAGGTATGTGAAGGTGTCTGTCTGTACCAGTTGCTGATTCCTTACTGATATGGGCTTAGGGTTTCTCACATTGAGCGTCATGACCTCTGACTTCTTTAAACTGATGTTCAAGCCCACCTGCTGGCTAAACTTATTAAGTATATCCGTTTTTTCCTGGATGTGTTGATGTGAATGTGCTAGTAGTGCAATGTCATCTGCATATTCCAGATCTTCCAATGTAGAAAATGTAGTCCATCTTATTCCTCTTTGACTGCCCTCTGTTGTCTGGCGCATCTCCCAGTCTATGACTGTTAAAAGTAGAACACACACACAAAACAACAGAATATTACACTCCACTTCAGGAGGACCAAAAACGATATAAACCCAGTTAACACACATAATCAGCAATAGAAAATAGAAACGCTGTAGTATGTAACAGGGTAGACTATTAAGTAGCTACAACTGTTAGCCTTATAGTAAAGTATTTTATGAATGACTAGTTAGATAAATAAACCACTAGTCAAGAATCAATGACATCATCAGTCATGACACACATGAACCCATGATGTCATCAAACCTTGTGTGGCCTCCATACAAGTCAGACCGGAAAACATTTAGATTAGAGAGAACTTTAAACAATGGTTGGTCATCATCACATAGAAACAATAATTTTAGACTAGAGGACTCGTAGATGGTTAGGTTAAAGATTATTTCAACAGTCCACTAGCCCCCAAGACCAATCATTTGAAGGTTTCCGGTCTTAACTCCAATGAGAAATATTTCCTCTGACAAGCCATAGTACCAGACAAGTATAAAGACTGATGCATCTTAGTAACCAGTCAGAGAGCTTGAGACAGTAACTCAATGCTAGAGTCAAACCAACATAGGGCGTTCTTTAGTTTAGGTTTGGAGCAACCTGGCGCTACATCTACTAGAGAACGAAAAAGCCCTTGACTCCTACGGTTTGGATACTAATATCCAACTAGAGATCTCCTACCGACCAGGAAAGTTAGTGAACCAGCACTAACCCCTGCCACGATTAGGTTTGTGGTTTATTCCACATGAAGTAAGTTCGATCTAGTTTTAATTGAAGTCTCGAATCGTATTTTATTTCGCTAGGATTTCCACAGATGTCACAAAACGACTAGAGTATTGAGGAGCCGTAAGCCTTTCGCCTTGGAGGCTAAAGCTGGCAGTTTTACTTTCCCCCACCAGAAATTCTTATCGAACTGCCACATTTTCCTCATGCTGAAACGAAACGAAATAAAGAATATCTTTTTAATATCTACTGGACTTTTCAAGTAACCTGCACTATTGAAGTTTCCTTTGACTGTTCGAGTTACTGATTATATATAACCCTTTAAGATCAATATTAAAACCGTAAAGGCACTTATGAGTTCTCTTAATTACCTGGGTTGTTCCTCTCTTCTGGAAGCAACACCTCTGGTGAATAACCAGTCTTCCCCAGAAGAACCCCTACAAAGAAAGTCTTGGGATTATTTCCTCTATCTCAAGTGAAATACAGATTTACATCCCTTTCCACAAAATCCACTATCACGATCTACACTGTCACACGAGCCTGGACTTTTAGTGCCGTTCCCGTCCACTCATTCCTTCACCCGGTCACAAGTGTAATGTACTCTAGTTTGTATCTAATTGCGTGGCCTCGAAGATACTCTGATGAATAGTGTATACCAAATAATAATCAAGTTTTTTTTTAAGTTACGCCTAATCACGGAGGTTTCCTCTCAAAATATGCTCTGCTTGTGAAGGTAAGGTAAGCTGAGGGACCGCTGGAAAATTATAAACACCCCTGTTGCAGGTGTAACTACACAAATAATGTTTACGTGACTGTCCACTTACTGCCCTTTTATTCTGGTAAAGTATGACTGAATAAAGCAGAACATACCAGGAGGAAGACAGCCGATAGGATAGTATGGCGCTGTCTCTGGCAAATCTCTACACTCCACGGTTGAAGAGAACAACTAAGTAAAGCAAAAAACATGTATGTATAAAATAGCTAGCAGGTGTTTGCACGTTAACGCTCGTGCAATTTATAACATAAAATATGTGTTGCTCACTCTTACAGAAATTATATACGTTTCTAACTTTGCGACTGGCTCTAGATAAGTATTAGGTCTATCCCACTTCACCGTTAAAAAGATCTCTGGCGTCACTGAAACAACTAGTGACTAACAACTCATCGGTTCCCAGTTATATAGCTGACAGTCCCTTAGATCTACAACATCTGTTCAGGATGTCGCCCCCTTTTTTCTCGGACACGTGCTTGAGGAGAATCTACATTCTAAACACAGTCAAAGGGTGAAGCTTGAACAGGAAAGAGAAGAAGACGACAAACATGAAAGATCTTGTCTCCGTTTTCCGGGAGAGATTACAGGAGGGGTTTCTCTGTCCCGGCGCTAGGACCGGAACAAGATAAAACAATGAAGGAAGATTAGCACGCAGGTGTGGTTTTCGCTTAACTTTAAGATAATAAAGCGTCGCCGGCTCGCGGAAAGTTGCGTCGCGCTAAGACCTGGGAACTTCTAACGAGTAAGATTTTTCCCTCAAAAAAGACATACAAGACCGAACACAGAGAAAATGAAAGAAAATATATCCGCTAACGTTCGTGAAGTCATGAATTGGAGAATAGACGAATGAAATGACCTGAAGGGCGGTCGCTCATAAAATTGACACTGAAAAACCAGAGTTTCTACACCAGAATGATGTCTGAAAAGAGAAGGATGGTACTAGACGTATACTCAAGAAATGGGCGTCGAACTACAGGCAAAATTGACAAAATAATTCTGAGCCAACCTGTCACAATGACATATTGTCAATAAGATAGGCAAAGACCTATCTTATTGTAGGAAAGGAGTAGAGGGCCGAAACACTTGTTCGACGGGGGGACTCCTTCTGATGATCAGATTGCCTCCTGTTGTATCGCTCTGTATAGAGTTTCCTATCATTGTCAATACGATAGGCAAAGACCTATAACTAATTGCAGATGATCAGTAAGACAAATGTGACCGTGTGGCCAGAAGGATGATATTTTAGACTAAGTAATAGTTGTCGATCTAGTCTACGGTGTATATTTGTGCTCATTTGGCATTCTCACACGGGAATGGGCGATCTAAACGAAACACACCTTTGCCATCCGTGAAGAAGACAAACGTGTGAGACGCAGGAGATATAATCAGAGACAGCCTTCGGGTTTTAGACATCTTGGCGCTGTCTGACACCAGAGGAACACACCTTGTTGAGCACAAAACCGTGAGAGGTGTGACTCCGGGCAACAGATATCGTGGGAATGTAAGCACTAGTGGGCGGACCTTGAATTGTGTACGGTTAGGAAGATAATCCTTACTAAAATGTGATCTCATGTCATCCAAACTGAGCATAGGACTCCTGATTTGCTCTCTAGAGGGATGGGCGGAGCTTTGTCTGACATTTTGACGTGGCTTTCATAAGGTACCGGGGAGTTTAGGGAAGATTTAAACTAAAAGAGTTGAAGGCTTCAGTCAGAGCTGAGAAGTAGCCAGCTTCTAGTGCAAAACGCGCCCTCGTATGATACCCAAGTGAGGTTTAGGCTGTTGCATAGTTGCGTCTGTGCTAAAAGAACTAACGACATTGAGGTACGCTTACCTATGAGAACATTTTATAATAATTAACATCTACACACTAACATAATTACCGATGTATGTTACGTCGGTCGGTCTCACTCAAAATAGTAACTCGCGCCAGAAAAAAAAGTGCGCAACGCACGGTGTGCGACTTGCGTGGCGTGGATGTTATATAAAACAAATACTTTGGTTTTTTTTTCATTATTCTTTCACGAAATTAGTAGCGCTCGACAAAAAAAAAGTGCGTAAAAATTGGTGTGCATGGGCCAATAACATACCAAAGTGAATTGTATTTGAACGGTTTGACGCATAAAACCACTTATTATCAGGGAACACTCTTTGAAAACAATCCACGCACTTTCACACGAAATGTTGTCATCAAAGGACTTTAAAATTGAATCTAAAATAACATAATTCTCGGCGTGTGTACGTTGGTCACAGCTGAGTAATGCAACCGTGTTGAAAAATTGTATTGTTTCCATTACATATACTCTCCCAAAAATAGTTACAGTCAATAAAGAAAAGCGTTCAAATGACGGTGTTCGTGAACAGTTTGATTACACTGTATAATGGAAAGAAACCAAAAACACTCTAAGAATGTACTTCTATCTGCTCATCTGGGAACAGAAAAAGCACACTATAATTATTGCTAGTTTAGTAATATTAGACGTTTCTGGTTTAGAAGTTAATGCTTTTTTTTCGTTTGCCTAACTATAGTTTGATACAAGCTGATTTGCGATGTATGTATTGTCTAGTGTAATTTCACGTATATATCTCAACCGCTATTTTCAACCGTGAGACTGTGTGTTAAATGTGTAAAGTGCTAAGTGATTTTATTAGAGGAATTCTAGTGCCGCATTGCGCTGTATACAAGTGTGTACGTATTACCATGATTATTATTATTATTTGTGTAGTGTTAAGTAATAGTTATATTGCATTCTTGTGAGCCGTAAGTGTGGTTAATTTTACATCAGTGATTCTTGTGTGAGAAAGATTCGCGTACCCTCTAGCTCCGTGAGTAGCCTATGACTATTACATTTAGTATAGAGCTGTAATAATAATAATAATAATAATAGCCCCTTCAGTCATAACTGACTATGGGAATGCGCCCCTGAGGTGACAGCCCTCAGCTGCTTATTTTCCTGGTGCTCCTTTCGACGTTTTCTCCTCACCTCTGCTTCTTGTGTGAGCCTCTCTTCGCCCAATCTGAGGTGGCGCCGTAAATAGCATCGCCACTTAGTGCGATCGGCAGCTTCATCCTCCCATGTTGCTGGATCCATGTCCAGTGCCCTCATATCTCTCTTGCACACATCTTTGAACCTCAGCTGTGGTCGCCCAACTGTTCTCTTGCCATCTGCTAATTGTCCGTAGAAGATATCTTTTGGGATGCGACCATCTTCCATGCGGCGAACATGGCCAAGCCAGCGAAGTCTGCGCTGTCTAAGAAGGGTATACATACTTTGAAGGCCAGCACGTGACAACACCTCGACATTTGTCACTTTATCTTTCCACGAGATGCCGAGGATGCGGCGTAGACACCGCAAATGGAAGGTATTGAGCCTTCTTTCTTGCTTAGCATAGGTCGTCCAGGTCTCGCTGCCATATAGGAGTGTGCTGGTGACGCAGGCATTATATACCGCAGCTTTGGTCTTCATTGTGAGTTTAGAGTTTCCCCAAACACGCGATGTGAGGCGGGCAAAGGTAGCTGCAGCTTTGCCAATGCGGCTGTCGATTTCTGTATCCAGTGAGAGTTTGTCATTGATGGTAGACCCTAGGTATGTGAAGTGGTGCACCACTGCCAATTCATAGTTATCGATAGTGATAACTGGTGCAGCACCCACATCCTGACTCAGCACATTCGTTTTCTTTAGACTTATTGTGAGGCCAAAGTCCTTGCATGCTTTAGTGAAGCGATTCATCAAGCTCTGAAGCTCCTGTTGGCTTTGAGTGATGACTGCAGCATCATCAGCGAACAACAAGTCTCTTATAGTGACCCTTCTGATTTTTGTTTTTGCCTTCAGCCTTGAAAGATTAAACAGACGGCCATCTGACCTTGTGTGAAAGCATATTCCTTCAGTTGCATCTCTGAACGCATGTTTCAAGAGTAAGGCAAAGAAGATTCCGAAGAGGGTCGGAGCCAGAACACAGCCTTGTTTAACGCCACTTCGTATATCAAAGGGCTGTGACGTGCTTCCAGCATATTGGACTGTTCCCTTCATGCCGTCATAGAATGACTTTATCATTTCCAGCATTTTAGAAGGGCAGCCTATTTTCAGGAGGATTTTAAAGAGGGGTAGGGAGAGCTGTAAGAATAGAGTATATATGGCTTGTTCTTTAGAGCAGCTAGGCCTCTAACATACTGATAAAATGATGTCATTTACACCAGTGCGCTTTGTGGAATATTTCATCATAGATAGAAGTGTTTCATTTAAGTTTTCTCTCGCGTGATGATGTAATTAGTATTTAGTAGGAGTATAAAGGCATTATTGTTGACTAAAATATGTTTATTGTATGATTACACATACATACAGACCTGCATGAACACACACATGGACATATAAGCGCATCTACCAGCATATTTTTACACCATGTGTATGTATTATTGCGTAGATGATGTTTGTCCATTAGAAAGATGCTAGTTTGTTTTGTTTCATTTTATTTCAGAGAGGCCAGCAGTCTGTGCTGGGTTATATGGTATTACGTAGAGAATACCGAAATAGCTAGGTTATACGGTGTTGCTTAGGAATTACCTACAAAGTAAACTTGTGGACAACATTGTTTTCTGTATGATTCATGTGCTACCTGATAGGGTTTCATTAATAAAAGTGGGACCCCTGTCATCAATCGAGTTTTTCTGTGACTGCGGAGCGCGTGTGAAAGTAGGCCAGAGAGAGTGACGACAACATTACACACGAATTCTTATTCTTCTTCACACATCCTCTTCGCACTGTTACACAAAGAAAGACCTATAACTAAAGACAGATGATCAGTAAGACAAAGAAAGACCTATAACTAAAGACAGATGATCAGTAAGACAAAGAAAGACCAATAACTAAAGACAGATGATCAGTAAGACAAAGAAAGACCAATAACTAAAGACAGATGATCAGTAAGACAAAGAAAGACCTATAACTGATGGCAAATGGTCAATAAGATATGGAAAGACCTTCAACTTATGATAGATGATCATTAAGACACAGAAAGACCTTTAACTGTTGGCACAGAAAGGAAGACTTAGTATTAACTTATTGAAAACCTATGTTCCACATTGAGTTATATTTTAATGATGATGAATAAAAAAATTTCAGCGAGGAAATGAACAACAGGTGACATAATACAACTGATGGATGCGAAGAGAAAGAAGAAGCAAGACAATGAAGGATATGATAGATGTGGCGTGAGGTTTTTATTGGCTCTTGGATCAGTATAGTACTGACAATTACAGAAATAGAATTTCTGCAGAAAATGGTGAAGTCCCAGTGTCTGAGAGAACTACTGGTATCACAAATTAGTTACGGCTGTGAATGATCTGATCTCGAAAAATTAGTAGAGAGGAGACCGACATAAATTGCCACCTCCGCTGTGTAACTAACTGTGATATTAAGACAAGGAAACAGGTTTTACTTAACAATGATAAAATTGACAAGTCTTCAAATACAATTTCCTTATCATTTATTTAGTATAAACACTATCTACTCTTGTGCTGAAGGGTGAATGTTGAAAAATGGAATGTAATGGATTTGTAAGTTTACATATGATTTACAAATATTTATATTTATATAGATATATAAATATATTACAACAAGTTTTCCAATTATAGAAACAAAAATTATATCAGCTGTGCTGTTATTCAATTATAGTACATGTATCAGCTGTGCTGTTAATTACGTATAATTTATCAGCTATGATCTTATTATTGTCTCTTGCTACGCTAAATCTCTTTTTCGTCACTGACAGTTAATTTGCTCACAATGCTGACAGAAATGGTACTAATGTGTACTCATCTCTCAAAACGTTCTGTTCTCCTTAGTTTGGTTCACACAACAGCTGCTGAGGATCGTTGCTTTAGCCCACCCAAGACTGAGGGGGACTAAAGATGTAGCTTCTGTGCAATCTCTATGCTCCTGCGAAGTTCCAGGCAGCTGGATTGACACGACATACGACCTCAGGTTTGATGACACGAATAAAACCTGTAACAAGCAAAAATAGGGGCTAATTTCTGTTATTAAGCCCACCTATTTCTATTGTTTGATGAAATGAGCGTGTCTCAGGTGTCTGCATGTAGGATGAATGACAACATGGCTCAGTATGATTTAGCAATAGCGAGACAAGACATGTGTCTAATTACAAAACATTCTTTCTGATTGTGGTGGATTTGATGTAAAGAGATGTTATCTTTCAATATTTCTGGTGTACTGAATGAGGTCAGCTGTGAAGGTCCCTGATTATAACAAATTTTGGGTTGAGTTATCAGAGTACCTTTCTGCTACCACCTTATGACCTCAATCAGACCTATTCTTGACTAGTATGTATGATAGCTACGTATAATGTCTAGGGTTATGCAAGTGTGTAATGTAGTGTAAGTATTACTACAAATACATTTAAATTTTAACTTAACACATATAGATATAAGACAGAGTCAATACCACAACCACAAACAAACTAACACTCTATTATACAACTTATAGAAGTCTGTGGCTGAAAATTATGTAATATGCTAGATTACAATTTATTTGCCCTGATTCAGAATTTTCTGAGTCAGGACCAACAACAAAATGAAATTTATGGTTTTATTTACATAAATATTAATAACACAATGGATCTTCTTTCCATACAAAGGACTATTATAATCAAATTATATTTAGGCATTTCTCTACATTGGGTGACACTGGTAACTAATGGTGGGGTGGGGTGTGGTCATCATTCCCCTTCTTTATATTAGTATCTTGTGGAAAAGTTATTTAATAATCAAAGATTTTATGTCTCTGGTAATAAAGTCAGTGGATGACCGTTGTAGTGCCGACACATAGGCACTTATCTGTAGGTTGATAGTAGATATGATGCTGACAATTCCTTTTGTTCACTCGAATGACCAGACTGACACAGTCCCTGATGTAATATAGTATAGTAGACCGCTTGGTCCAGTAAAGTTTCACTTCTCTCTCTCTCTCAAGTAAATTCACCAGGGTCCTGGTACTACAGTAGCACCAGAACAAAAAACCCTGAAACAAGGTTATGATTCTGTATAACATATCTACAATAACATTCCACAATTAATACATGGCATAATTCAATAAAAGAAAAGGGTCAGATCTCTCTGACCACCCCATGTCAACCATTTCCTTCTGAGATAACTACTCATACCAGTGCTCCTGTTTTTTTCCCTAATGGCTACAACGCCTCTGACACTGCAACAATGATTCTCTCCCATAGAATAATGTGGGTTAGCCTTCCCACTGGTAACTGTGGAAATCATTTTAAGTTATACAACTCATGTCAATTTTTACTGCTTGTGTGCAACACCACAGGCCCTGCATAAGTCTGCTGGGGACCTCTGACCTTAGTCGTAAAGCCTTCCCAAACAAGCAGTATCTCATACACCAAATTTGGTTGTAATAATAAGATTAATAAATTCATTCTTACCACAATTCAAAGAAATATCACAAACATACGTTGACTGGCATTAGCATTAATATGTAAGTTCAGCTTTGTCCCGGTCCAGACTGCCAAGGTTTATTATTTCACTCTAGGCACTGCTGTTCTCAACGCAGCTTGCTTTCAAAAACTTCTGTATCAACTGGCGACAAGCCTTTGAAAGCTTTTGCCAATATTAACAGACCGGCCCAATCAGCGAGGGTCTAGCTTTTAATTCAAAACTTAAAAAAACAAAACTCCAAACTTCTAGGAGTGAGTCTTCAAAATATATTTAGCTTTTTTGCCTAACCAATACCCTCCTTCCTATACTCTTCTACCATCCAATCGGATTTGAATCAATCTAATGCCTCTTTTTAAACTGGCGTCCCCACTAACGTTATGGATAAATGAGCAAAAACAACAGTCCGTCCGTCTTAGTGTTCGTAGACATATAGAATTATTTCAATATCTTGGCTAATAATTAGACTACCATATATATTTAAATATATTATTGCTCAGGGGACCCTAAGCTATCTTTATATATGATTTTTATGGCTATATTCTTTGTCGCTTAGATTTTCAGTTTTGTCACTGTTAATCGTCAATTTCAACTTTTCCAAAAGTCGTCCATCTTTCCCCCTCCTTTTTCTATCATTTTTTCATTCAAATAAACCAACTAGTTTGTGTTACGTCAGAAATACACTACTCGGCGAGAATGGAACACTGTCTGTGTGTTTATGTATTCTGGCTTGTCCAACAGAGAGGTTATAGTTTTAGTCCCGCGTGCAGAGCGAAGAGGGGTTTTTGCCAAGCGTTGGTAATATTGGCGTTAATTATTACAATCGTTTCGTTCTTACTACTGGAAAATGTCCGAGTTACTACTAATTTGGGCGTTAAAGTTAAAATCGTACGTTAATTCAGACTGTATGTTGGTGTCACAGTTCTGGCAGATCGTTAATTGTAAGTCTCAAAACCGAAAGTAGGAAAGCGGGTTAGATTTTACGGCGGGATCGTTTTATAAGCATTTCCTCTGCACAAAAAGCAGCGCTATACTGGCGTAGAGACGATTTTAAGCAGACACTTACGGGCGGGTTTATTTATTATCATAGGATGAAAATCTTACTGAATTTAGCGATTATTTCACAGATTTTCGATACACACCTCCCTTCCTAAAACATGCATTCACTGCAGGTTCTAATCTGTGAGATAACTTAGCGCAAATGAAGTCCTACATGTTTTTCTGATTTTCATCATAAAGATGTCTACTCAAAAAATCGGCACCCACGTTCTGAGAGCCAGGAATATATTCAATCATAAATGAATAAGGCTGTAATAGTAATGACCATCTTAATAATCTGGCATTTTCATGCTTTGCCTGTGATAAGAATACGAGAGGCTGATGATCCGTTTGGACCACAAATGGTCTGCCATACAGATAGATCTGGAATTTTTTTATCGCCCATATTGACGCTAAACATTCCTTTTCAATTGTTGAATAATTTTTTTCCTCTTTATTCAACTTGCGGCTTGCATAAGCGACTGGGTACAATTCCCCGTCTTGTGAGGAGGACCTTTGCAACAATGTGGCCCCTAAGCCCACATTGCTTGCGTCACTTCTCACGACAAATTCTTGATTCAAGTCAGGCAATTTCAATACCGGCCTGCTTGTGAGTTTTTCTTTTAACTCTTGGTATGCTAATTCACACTGTGCTGACCAATTAATTGTATCAGGTTGTCCCTTACGCGTTAAATCCGTCAGAGGAGCACATACAGAGTTAAATAGTTTAATGTACTTTTGGTAGAAACCACACAACGACACAAAAGATCGCACATCTTTTTTTGTTTGTGGCCTCGGTGCTCTTTTCAATTTCTCCAGATTCTTGGGGTCAGGGGTCATGCTACCCTGATGTACGGTATGTCCCAAGAATTCCAACTCTTTACACCCAATACAACATTTTGTTGGTCTAGCAGTCAAGTTAGCCTCTCTGAGTCTATCTAACAGCATATTCAAAGAGGTAACATGTTCCTCAAATGTTTCAGTAGCGATAAGAATATCATCCATGAAATTCGAGATGCATGGATTTTACAGATAATCCAACAATTTTCGCATCATCCTCGAAAACACACTCGGGGCATTTTTCAACCCAAACGGCAACATGTTGAACTCATAATGGCCTTCCGAGGTGCTAAATGCTAAGTAAGGTCGAACGTCAGGCTTTACTGGAATCTGATAATAGCCTTTGCTAAGATCCACCTTAGAAAAATATTTTACCTTGTTCAGCCTGGCAAATAGTTGATTTGTATCAGGTAATGGATCCACCTAACCTTCTGTGACAGCATTCAGTTTCCTGTAATCTATGCACAGTCTATGTTCCCCAGATGGTTTTCGCAACAATACCACACTAGAGCTATAAGGAGATTCACTGTGAGAAATAATCCCTTCTTGTAACAAATAATCTATCTCCTCTTTCAAAGCTTTTTCCTTAGCGAAAGGAATAGAATAGGGCCTCATACAGGTGGGTGTTGGGTCTAGTAGTTTCATATCATATTCCAACAAATTTGTGTGCGCCGGCTTATCCGTTAACACGTCTGCATGTTTCTCTGGGACCTTTTGGATCTTCTCCCTCTGCCATTTTGTCAGGTGATTACTGATCTTCACTTGTGCAAATGTTTCACTGGGCTTCAGTGGATATTCAAATGAGGTTAGAGGGTCATTTTTCATTTCGGTTGCGATAGACAAGGCCATTAGGTTTGTTCCTTCCTGGATTTGCCTGTCCAGATATTTCTTCAAAAGGTTCACATGATAGACTTTTTCCTTTCCCTTCTTGTCTATCTTATAATTTGTTCTGGATACCTTTTCCAAAACTGTATATGGACCTTGCCATCCGATTTGAAGTTTATTGCTGCTGCCGGGTAATAGAAGAAGCACCTTCTCCCCTACAGCAAGCTCCCTATCCTTCGCTTTTTTATTATAATAAGCCGCATGCTTTTTCCTGGCTTGTCTCAAATTATCATTTGCCAGTTTCCAACTAGTTTTTAAACGAGTGGTCAGTTCGTTCACATATTGATATGATGAGGTAACAGTCTCTTCTGCCTTCTCATCGGTCCACGTCCTCAACAAGGTTACATGTGTACCTTTAATTTTGCTGACTTATTTTGCATGGTACCTGTATGGTCCCTGACCTTGGAAGCCTTATAGTGAGGACGTTTCTTCCTTGTATCATCACTCACAAATCGTACACTACCAATTCTTTTCCGGGGTTTTTCTCCACACTTTAATTTCATTGTGAGAGATCTTCTCTCCCTTTTATCTTTCCCCAGTTCACATAATTCCGACTGAGGGATTGTCGGCTTATTCTGGGTTACAACAACTCTTTGTACTCGCCGCATAGTTGCCATTTTAATACATTCAAGTGAAGACTGTGTGTGAAAAGGGGGCTCCCATTCCACTTTGTATACTTTATTACAATTATTTTTCCTTTCAGACCTAAGTTTGCCCCGTGGCGTGTCTAGGTCCTGATCATTTTTCCCACTTGTGGGTGTTCCCTCATGAAATATGCCGCAGGCTTCTACAAAATTCTCAATAATTATCTTTACATCTGCCCAATAATATTTTTGAGAAACCTTTTGGCAGATGGTACCTACTTCCTCGTGGTCCCCATCTTTTCCAACATGTAAGCTCCTTATTACATCTGCCCTATATGCCTTTGAAAGTACCAACTGACCGTGACCATTGGATTCAGTTCCAGTCTTCCTATATAACAATTTGTTCTTCATATAATAATCCCCTTTGCTTGAAGGTGTGTGGCATTTAGGTAATTTTTTAAAGCAAAGCTTTAGTGTCCTGTCCTCAGCCTGTGCCTTCCTCATCTCTTCTGGATGAGTATTTATTGGTTCATCTTCTTCCTGTCTGGATTGTGAACGGGTCTGGACTGCTTCCAAGACCACAGGTCTCTTGGGATCCCCCAAGAAGACATAACGACACCCCAATATTAGAGGGTAGATGGGTACGTCTAGCACTGCTGCTCTGATTATTCCTTCCACATAGCGAGTTTTCACAGTTATCCTGGCAATGGGAAGTGTCATAAGTGGGATGTCCTTGGTCGCCTCTTGTATCTCCATTGTTTCTGTGGTATACTGATCTGGGTTCACCAAGTGCGCACTCACCACAGAATCAAAATCCAAACCGGTATCGTAAAGGCACCTAATGGTGACCCCATTACATACCACGTCCTCACACACTGGGGGGTGATAAGGTTCCTGCTGTCCAGTAGGTTTTACCTTTACCTCCTTTTCCCCTAACTTCATAGCAGCAAATCCAGCAGGTTTCCTAGTACAAACTTTGGTGTCATGTCCTTCCCTCTTACACATCTACAATATAATCTACCTTGATGAAAGGGTTTTCTTTCCTCATATTTCCTGTCATTGAATTGTGGGTTTTTATTTTTATAACCATTGCGTGGCCTATCCACATTTTGCTTACCCTTGTTTCCTTGATCTTTGTTGTCAAATCTGTTAGAGTTTTGTGGAGCCTTATAATTGTCTAGACGTTTCTTTTTGGCGCCAGCTACCTCTGCCTGGGCTGCCTGATACCTCTCAGCGACATTAAGTAATTCACCCAGCCTCTCTGCACCCTGTTCCATGAGAAACTTTCTCAAGTCTGGAGCCATGGACTTTCTCAATTGCTCAATAAGGATCATTTCTTTAAGATCTTGGGTTTTCCCCAGAGCAGTCCATTTCTCCAAGTAAGTCTCTAAACGTGCAGAGAACTGGTGATAGGTCTCACCCGACAGTAGCTTGGCATTTCTAAACTTTTTCCTGTAAAATTCACCATTCTTTTCATATCTTAACAAAAGAGCCTGCTTTAACATGTCATAATTGTCTTGGTCATCCCTGCTCATTTTTGAGAAAACTTCATAAGCTGTTCCCCTAAGCCCTTGGGATAACTTCAAGCTCCATATTTCTTTTTCTAGCCCATAAGTTGTAGTTAATACCTCATATCTACTTAAATATGATTCAATATCATCATCTCTTTCAACAAAATAATCTAAGTGGAACCCCATAGCTGAGTTAGAGTCCCCCTGACTAGCAGTAGCATCAGAGGTAGAGGGGCTGTGACCATTTTCAGGAGCATGGCCTTGAAACTCCAACTCCCTTAGTCGCAACTCATGCTCCCTTTGTAATCTTTTATCTTCTGCTTCCCTCTCGGCAGCCAATCTCTTTTCTTCTGCTTCCCTCTGCTGTCGTTTTTCTTCAGCCTCTAATTGTCTCTTCTCAAATTGGAGCCTCTTGATCTCAGCCTCTCTATCAGCCTCTAAGGCCCTAGCCTCCTTGTCAGCCTCAATTTGTAAACGTTTTATTTCTTTATCTGCCTCTCTATCTAACTCTAATTTCTTCATCTCCCTAGCATCTTCTAACTGCATTCTCCTCTCTTCAGCTAATCTATGTTCTTCCCTAGCAATGAACTCATCACATTCTGAGGTGACATAGTCAATCAAGACTTGACCCTCCATGTTCATGTCTCTGGCAGTCTGCACAGCAGCAGATCTGAACTTTACCAAATCAGCCATATTGTATCAAGCAACGTTAACAATATACTAAGGTAACTTATCAACTCTAATTAAACAACAACTACAAGCACCAACAGTTCATCCACTATTTAATTCCACAAAAGAATACTTTTAATTTTATTATATGGGATTCCTATACATGTATTAGGGGAAGTTTAAAATCCCAGAAGCGAGTTACCCAATATAGCTGGTGTTGGGAGTTTACCTAATGAAAAGTTCAAATCTCGGACAAGCCTACCAATATATGTGGTGGATTTGATGTACATAGATGTTATCATTCAATATTTCTAGTGTACTGAATGAGGTCAGCTGTGAAGGTCCCTGATTATAACAAATTTTGGGTTGAGTTATCAGAGTACCTTTCTGCTACCACCTTATGACCTCAATCAGACCTATTCTTGACTAGTATGTATGATAGCTACGTATAATGTCTAGGGTTATGCAAGTGTGTAATGTAGTGTAAGTATTACTACAAATACATTTAAATTTTAACTTAACACATATAGATATAAGACAGGGTCAATACCACAACCACAAACAAACTAACACTCTATTATACAACTTATAGAAGTCTGTGGCTGAAAATTATGTAATATGCTAGATTACAATTTATTTGCCCTGATTCAGAATTTTCTGAGTCAGGACCAACAACAAAATGAAATTTATGGTTTTATTTACATAAATATTAATAACACAATGGATCTTCTGTCCATACAAAGGACTATTATAATCAAATTATATTTAGGCATTTCTCTACACTGGGTGACACTGATAAATAATGGTGGGGTGGGGTGTGGTCATCATTCCCCTTCTTTATATTAGTATCTTGTGGAAAAGTTATTTAATAATCAAAGATTTTATGTCTCTGGTAATAAAATCAGTGGATGACCGTTGTAGTGCCGACACATAGGCACTTATCTGTAGGTTGATAGTAGATATGATGCTGACAATTCCTTTCGTTCACTCGAATGACCAGACTGACACAGTCCCTGGTGTAATATAGTATAGTAGACCGCTTGGTCCAGTAAAGTTTCACTTTCTCTCTCTCATGTAAATTCACCAGGGTCCTGGTACTACAGTAGCACCAGAACAAAAGACCCTGAAACAAGGTTATGATTCTGTATAACATATCTACAATAACATTCCACAATTAATACATGGCATAATTCAATAAAAGAAAAGGGTCAGATCTCTCTGACCACCCCATGTCAACCATTTCCTTCTGAGATAACTACTCATACCAGTGCTCCTGTTCTTTTCCCTAATGGCTACAACGCCTCTGACACTGCAACAATGATTCTCTCCCATAGAATAATGTGGGTTAGCCTTCCCACTGGTAACTGTGGAAATCATTTTAAGTTATACAACTCATGTCAATTTTTACTGCTTGTGTGCAACACCACAGGCCCTGCATAAGTCTGCTGGGGACCTCTGTACTTAGTCGTAAAGCCTTCCCAAACAAGCAGTATCTCATACACCAAATTTGGTTGTAATAATAAGATTAATAAATTCATTCTTACCACAATTCAAAGAAATATCACAAACATACGTTGACTGGCATTAGCATTAATATGTAAATTCAGCTTTGCCCCGGTCCAGACTGCCAAGGTTTATTATTTCACTCTAGGCACTGCTGTTCTCAACGCAGCTTGCTTTCAAAAACTTCTGTATCAACTGGCGACAAGCCTTTGAAAGCTTTTGCCAATATTAACAGACCGGCCCAATCAGCGAGGGTCTAGCTTTTAATTCAAAACTTAAAAAAAACAAAACTCCAAACTTCTAGGAGTGAGTCTTCAAAATATATTTAGCTTTTTTGCCTAACCAATACCCTCCTTCCTATACTCTTCTACCATCCAATCGGATTTGAATCAATCTAATGCCTCTTTTTAAACTGGCGTCCCCACTAACGTTATGGATAAATGAGCAAAAACAACAGTCCGCCCGTCTTAGTGTTCGTAGACATATATAATTATTTCAATATCTTGGCTAATAATTAGACTACCATATATATTTAAATATATTATTGCTCAGGGGACCCTAAGCTATCTTTATATATGATTTTTATGGCTATATTCTTTGTCGCTTAGATTTTCAGTTTTGTCACTGTTAATCGTCAATTTCAACTTTTCCAAAAGTCGGCCATCTTTCCCCCTCCTTTTTCTATCATTTTTTCATTCAAATAAACCAACTAGTTGTGTTACGTCAGAAATACACTACTCGGCGAGAATGGAACACTGTCTGCATGTTTATGTATTCTGGCTTGTCCAACAGAGAGGTTATATTTTTAGTCCCGCGTGCAGAGCGAAGAGGGGTTTTTGCCAAGCGTTGGTAGTATTGGCGTTAATTATTACAATCGTTTCGTTCTTACTGCTGGAAAATGTCCGAGTTACTACTAATTTGGGCGTTAAAGTTAAAATCGTACATTAATTCAGACGGTAGGTTGGTGTCACAGTTCTGGCAGATCGTTAATTGTAAATCTCAAAACCGAAAGTAGGAAAGCGGGTTAGATTTTACGGCGGGATCGTTTTATAAGCATTTCCTCTGCACAAAAGGCAGCGCTTTACTGGCTTAGAGACGATTTTAAGCAGACACTTACGGGCGGGTTTATTTATTATCATAGGATGAAAATATTACTGAATTTAGCGATTATTTCACAGATTTTCGCTACACTGATAAATTAATACACGAATATATCCAATAATATAAATTCGATACATGAATACATGCTTACTTACTTACTTAGTCGTTCCCCTTCTACCGTGAGGTGTAGAGGTTTGAAAGAGAGAGCGCCAGACTATCCTATCGGCTGTCTTCCTCCTGGCCTGGTTCCATTCTAGTCCTCGATCCTTCAAAGATTGTCTAATGTTGTCCTCCCAGCGGACTCTGGGTCGTCCTCGGGGTCTGGATCCTTGGCTCTTTGTTTCCCATGCTTGTCGTGGTATCCGATCTTCTCCCATTCTGCAGACATGGCCAAACCATCTTAATTGGGACTGTTCTACTTGGGTCTGCAGGGGGTAGGATTTAAGGCCTTGACGTATCGTCTGGTTGCGTACCATGTCTCTTCTTGTTACTTCAACCACCTTCCTCAGATACCTCATTTCTGAGGTTTGGATCTGGCTTTTATGGGTTGTAGTCATTGCCCATGACTCGCATCCGTATGTCAAGACTGGGACATAGGTGGAGCGGTATACAGCCATCTTCGTTTTCTTACCAACCTCTCTCTTGCTGAGGAATCCTCGATTTATGGCCTGAAAAAGTCTCCCAGCTGCTGCATTTCGAGTGGCCAACTCTTCTTTGATGCCTCCCTTTCGGTCTATAATAGCTCCGAGGTATTTAAAGTGGTCGACCTGCTCCAGGACCTGTTCTCCCAGCTTAATCTGATGTTTTCTTTCTTCTCGTGATATCACCATGGATTTTGTTTTAGAGCTGCTTATGACCATCCCTCTCTTCTCCAGCTCTTCCTTCCAGACTTGCAGGTTGGATTGGAGATGTGCCTCTGATTTAGCAATCAGGGCAACATCATCAGCAAATGCCAGCTCCGAAATATAGACCTGTCTCATCTTCCAGTACCCCACTGAATACTTTCTTGTTCTCTCTTTACATGCCTTGATGACATCGTCCATAAGGAGTATGAAGAGATAAGGTGATAGGATATCACCTTGTCTTACACCAGTGGTGGTCCTGAACTCTTCCGACTTATGGTTTGCTGTCCTCACATAATTTCATGAATACATGCAATAATATAAATTCAATACATGAATACATCCAATAATATAAATTCAATACATGAATACATCCAATAATGTGTACACCTAGGTGTGATACAACAATGGCCTTCCGCCTATAATATACCAGGCCCTCTCTGACAAGTGCTAAACTGGATGGTAACATATATCCTGACAATATTGTTGTGTTCTGATGATAGGAATTATATGAGACGAGGACTGTTTGGTGATATATCAGGTTGGAGTTATTTGGGACAATAGATTGGAGTTAGATGAGACAATAGATTGAGTCCTAACAAGGACTGTTTTGGTTATATTTCAGTAGGTTTTATCTGAGATAATAGACTGAAGTTATAGGAGACAATAGATTGAGTTATAGGAGACAATAGATTGAGTCCTAACAAGGACTGTTTTGGTTATATTTCAGTTGGTTTTATCTGAGATAATAGACTGAAGTTATAGGAGACAATAGATTGAGTCCTAACAAGGACTGTTTTGGTTATATTTTATTAGTCTTCGTCTTCATCAATCATATCAGGAAATACAATCATTATACCTAATGCCCCAAGATACAATCAGTAACCTGATACATTCATAGTGAACCAAAATATATTAAATATATACAGGTGTAGGTAGTATAAATGACACACAACAAATACCAACATTATATACCTGCTGTAAGCCTATTTGCCTACCAATAGTAAATTATATTTACCCTCCAAGATTTAAACAGGCCAGTGACTCGACTAGCGGAGCCGTCTGCTAGGTCAATGCACGCAGGTAAGCAATAAATCAAGGTTGACAGCTCCTCTTCCTCAGTCGGTCGTCGATCTGGCTTCGTGTCGGTGTTGCGTGTTTTTGCATAAAATCTCGCCCGATTATATAGGCAGGTTATGTAACTTCCACTGCCCAAGGAAAGCGTTTGGTTGGTTCCTGGCGGGGCAAGCTGATTGGTTGTCTGCAGTTCCGTACCATGCTCCGTACAGCCTAATTTTATTCTGTTTTCTCCGCCATATTGCGTGACAAGATGGCCGCGACCCACATCCGAAAAAACAGGGCTTAAGTTTAATTTTATTCTGTCTCAGAGACTGGTGAACGGTGCTCGTTGACTGGCTGGGTGATTAACAAAGAAGTGTGTTTACACTTTACGACATAGCCCCATCCTTTCCTACCTGTGACCTGTCATAGCTGACGTGTAAACACCTGCTGTAGTTAATCATTCCGCGTCTGTCTTTCCAGAATAATAGGGTGTAGACTTAAAAAATCAGCTCCTACATTGTCTCTTCCCGGAATGTAATTCACGGTAAAGGAATAAGGCGCCAGAAGCAGACTCCATCTTAACAATCTCGAATTTAACTTTTTAGATGCAGCCAAGAATGTTAAAGGCTGGTGATCGCTTTGGACAATGAAGTGTGTCCCATACAGGTAAGGTGAAAATTTGTCGATGAACCACATTAGAGCCAAACATTCTTTCTCTATGGTCGAGTAATTCAACTCAGCTGCATTCAGCTTCCTACTGGCGTAGGCGACTGGTAAAAGTTCCTCCGGCTGGGCTTTTGATTGCTGCAAGAGAGTTGCACCAATACCTACACTGCTAGCGTCCGTCCTTAATACAAATTCCTGTGTGATATCGGGTAGTGTTAGGATTGGTTTGCTGGTGAGTTTTGCTTTTAGCTCTGTGTAAGCTTTTTCACAATCAGCATTCCATTGGATTTTGTCAGGCTGTCCTTTCTTAGTTAAGTTAGTTAATGGTGCACACAGAGAGCTAAAGTGAGGTATGTACTTCTGATAGAACCCAAATAATGACACGAATGATCTCACATCTTTCTTCGTTTGAGATCTGGGTGCCTTTTTCAACTTCTCTATATTCTTTGGGTCATGAGACATATGACCTGTAGAAATAGTGTGACCTAGGAATTCCAACTCCTTACAACCGATATAGCACTTGGTTGGACGTGCAGTCAATCCAGTGGCTCTCAGTCTGTCAAACAACATGGAGAGCGCTACTATATGCTCTTCAAATGTGTTTGTAGCAACAAGAATGTCATCCATAAAGTTATTGATATGGGGATTTTGTAGAGGTTCCAACAATTTCCTCATCATTCTTGAAAAGATACTGGGAGCATTTTTCAGCCCAAAGGGTAGTACATTAAACTCGTGGTGTCCTACTGATGTACTAAATGCCAGCATTTTCCTAACTTCTGGTTTCACTGGTATTTGGTAGTATCCCTTGCTTAGATCTACCTTCGATAAATACCTAGCCGTACTCAGTGTAGAGAATAGCTGGTTGGTGTCAGGTAATGGGTCCACCTGAGATTCTGTGATAGCATATAGCTTCTTGTAGTAAATACATAACCTGTGTTCACCACTAAGCTTTCTTAATAGCACCACACTTGAGCTATAGAGAGATTCAGACTTTGAAATAATTTTCTCTTTTAAGAGATAGTCAATCTCATCCTTGAGTGCTTGTGCTAGCTATTGTTCAGTCCATGTCCGCAACAATGCTTCCAGTGGACCGTGTATGGGGACGGCAATACAACAACGTTGCCGGACCCACACCTATTTCTATTGTAAGGGGCCGTATACCGAAGTGGGGCCTGTCTCCATCAACTGTTTGGTACAGCCCTAGTTCCTACCTCCTATGGTTCGGGTTTGTTTCTGCAGCTTTTTTAATACTGGCTGCTGATTAACCAAATTTTCCAAATGATCCAGGCCATGGTGTTCCGACAAATATCTAGTCGGGGTGGGATGTCTCTCGTCCCCTCTCTGTACAATACGGAGAGTTGCCATGGTTACTGGTGTAACAGTAGACTTGTTGTGATTTTGTTTTCTCTTTATCACTGCATCTACCTGTTGTTTTCTCTTGTGTATTTTCTTTGTGGGCCTACGTCCGCAACAATGCTTCCCTAGGTCCTGTAACTGGTCTACGCTTCTGAATGAGGTTACCTGGTTTCATTCTGAACAGGATTTCATATACCGACTTATGTCTTCAATTATTCATGGCCAGTAATATCGCAATGCTATATTTTGACCAGTGGCCCCTTTTCCTCTGTGACCACTGCCTGATGTAGCATGCTCTTGCTCCATAATTTCCTCCTTGTAGAATGTTGGCACTACCAGCTGTCCATGCCCTGTAGGTCCTTTTCCAGCTTGTCTGTAGAGTATTCCATTTTCCATATAGTAGTCTCCTTTCTCTAGAGGGTTATGGGCCTTTGGCAATTTGCCAAAACAAGGCTTCAATGTGCTGTCTGCTGTTTGAGCCTTTTTCATCTTTGTACGATGAATGTTTATTGGATCTCCCTCCTCCTTTTTGGTGCTCGACCTGGCATGGTTTGCGGCCATGACAACAGGTTTTATTGGATCACCCAAAAAGACATATTTACATCCTATTACCAGCGGGTATATAGGATCATCATTCACTGCTGCTTGGATCACTCCTTCCACATAGCGAGTTCTCACGTTGATCCTTGCTATGGGAAGTGTCATGGTGCCGGTTCCCTGCATTGCCCCTTGCATGTCCACTGTTTCTGTGGTAAGTTGATCAGGGTGCACTAGGGTTGCTCTCACGACTGAGTCGAATTCCAGTCCTGAATCATATAAGCACTGAATTTTAGTGCCATTACACGTCACTTCCTCACAGACAGGGGGATGATGGAGGTCATTCTGACTAACTGCCAGTTCCTTCCTTCTCTTGTTCCCTGTTGTAAGACATGCAGCGAGATAAGGAGGGTTTTTCCTTCTACAGTCTGCAGTATTGTGGTTACTCATTAGACAAGTTTTACACCACTTTCCTTCCTTCCGGTAAGGTGTCTTATCCGATCTTAGAGGGTTTTTGTCCTTTTGGTCAAATCTTTGTTTGTTCCTTGTGGTATGGTCCTTTTGTTCATATTTGGTATAGTTTTGTGATGATTTGAAGTTTTTACCCTGCTTCTTCTTATTTCCTAATAATTCTGCCTGAGCTGCTTGATATCTCTCAGCAACTGTTACAATATCTTCCAATTTCTCTGCTCCTTGTTCCATGATAAACTTCCTCATTTCTTGAGGCATGGACTCTTTCACTTGCTCCATCATTGTCATTTCTTTCAGATCCTGACACTTTCCTAAACTACTCCATTTTTCCAAATAGGTTTCCAACCTAGCAGAGAATTGGTGATAGTCTTCTCCTGGAAGAAGTTTAGCTGTTCGGAATTTCTTTCTATATAATTCTGAGTTCTTTTTATATCTCACAAGCAGTGCCTGCTTCAGGATTTCATATTCTTCCTGGTCATCTCTTGAGAGCTTCAAATATACATCGTAGGCCATACCTCTCAATCCCTGAGATAGTTTAAGACTCCACTTTTCTTTCACTAAGCCATAGGTAGTGGCAAGTCTTTCGTATCTATCCAGGTACGACTCAATGGCGTCTTCTTTCTCAACAAATGGGTCCAGATAAAAATTCATGGCCCCACCTGAGGTGCTCTGGCTGGAGCTACTCTCAGAGTGAGGTGAGCTACCACTATTATTGCCAGTATTTGCCTGAATTTCAAGCTCTTTTAATATCAACTGATGGTCTCTCTCTGCTTGTAATTTCCTTTCCTCAGCTTCAATTTTCTTTGCCTCATTTTCAGCCTCCCATTTCTTGGCTTCAATTTCTAATCTTTTAGTTTCTCTCTCAGCTTCCAGTCTTTTGTCTTCTCTCTCAGCTTCCAGTCTTTTGTCTTCTCTCTCAGCTTCCAGTCTTTTGGCTTCTCTTTCAGCTTCTGCTTGCAACCGCCTTTCTTCAGCCTCAAATTTCTTTGCTTCAGTCTCTAATTGCAACTTTCTTTCTTCCATATCCATGTGTTTGTTCACTTCTGTTGTGACATACTGAGTGAGAGCATCACCTGTCATATTTAATTCCTTACCCATCTGCATGATCGCAGTTCTGAACTTCACTATATCAGCCATGGCGTTACTTAGATAGGGTATGTAAATTTACTATATCCAAATATTATAATTAAACTTAATTAATTTAAATGAACAAATAATTTCCGTGCAACTTTGTGAGCATCAACTATTTACTGAGTACTAAATGGTACTCCTCCTAAGAAAACAATAAAAAATTCTATTATTGATTTTTTTCTCAAAAATTTTATTCTTTTGTTATCTATGGGTGGCACAAGCTAGAGTTAGTAGACAGATGAATAGACTAAGTATGGCTCAAGGTATATAGAAATATCCCAGGAACGAGCCCCCAGTGTGACGTGAGGTTTTTATTGGCTCTTGGATCAGTATAGTACTGACAATTACAGAAATAGAATTTCTGCAGAAAATGGTGAAGTCCCAGTGTCTGAGAGAACTACTGGTATCACAAATTAGTTACGGCTGTGAATGATCTGATCTCGAAAAATTAGTAGAGAGGAGACCGACATAAATTGCCACCTCCGCTGCGTAACTAACTGTGATATTAAGACAAGGAAACAGATTTTACTTAACAATGATAAAATTGACAAGTCTTCAAAAACAATTTCCTTATCATTTATTTAGTATAAACAATATCTACTCTTGTGCTGAAGGGTGAATGTTGAAAAATGGAATGTAATGGGTTTGTAAGTTTACATATGATTTACAAATATTTATATTTATATAGATATATAAATATATTACAACAAGTTTTCCAATTATAGGAACAAAAATTATATCAGCTGTGCTGTTATTCAATTATAGTACATGTATCAGCTGTGCTGTTAATTACGTATAATTTATCAGCTATGATCTTATTATTGCCTCTTGCTACGCTAAATCTCTTTTTCGTCACTGACAGTTAATTTGCTCACAATGCTGACAGAAATGGTACTAATGTGTACTCATCTCTCAAAACGTTCTGTTCTCCTTAGTTTGGTTCACACAACAGCTGCTGAGGATCGTTGCTTTAGCCCACCCAAGACTGAGGGGGACTAAAGATGTAGCTTCTGTGCAATCTCTATGCTCCTGCGAAGTTCCAGGCAGCTGGATTGACACGACATACGACCTCAGGTTTGATGACACGAATAAAACCTGTAACAAGCAAAAATAGGGGCTAATTTCTGTTATTAAGCCCACCTATTTCTATTGTTTGATGAAATGAGCGTGTCTCAGGTGTCTGCATGTAGAATGAATGACAACATGGCTCAGTATGATTTAGCAATAGCGAGACAAGACATGTGTCTACTTGCAAAACATTCTTTCTGATAAATTAATACATGAATACATCCAATAATATAAAATCAATACATGAATACATCCAATAATATAAATTCAATACATGAATACATCCAATAATGTGTACACCTAGGTGTGATACAACAATGTCCTTCCCCCTATAATATACCAGGCCCTCTCTGACAAGTGCTAAACTGGCTGGTAACATATATCCTGACAATATTGTTGTGTTCTGATGATAGGAATTATATGAGACGAGGACTGTTTAGTGATATATCAGGTTGGAGTTATATGGGACAATAGATTGGAGTTAGATGAGACAATAGATTGAGTCCTAACAAGGACTGTTTTGGTTATATTTCAGTTGGTTTTATCTGAGATAATAGACTGAAGTTATAGGAGACAACAGATTGAGTCCTAACAAGGACTTTTTTGGTTATATTTTATTAGTCTTCGTCTTCATCAATCATATCAGGAAATACAATCATTATACCTAATGCCCCAAGATACAATCAGTAACCTTATGCATTCATAGTCAACCAAAATATATTAAATATATACAAGTGTAGGTAGTATAAATGACACACAACAAATACCAACATTATATACCTGCTGTAAGCCTATTTGCCTACCTATAGTAAATTATATTTACCCTCCAAGATTTAAACAGGCCAGTGACTCGACTAGCGGAGCCGTCTGCTAGGTCAATGCACGCAGGTAAGCAATAAATCAAGATTGACAGCTCCTCTTCCTCAGTCGGTCGTCGATCTGGCTTCGTGTCGGTGTTGCGTGTTTTTGCATAAAATCTCGCCCGATTATATAGGCAGGTGAGGTAACTTCCACTGCCCAAGGAAAGCGTTTGGTTGGTTCCTGGCGGGGCAAGCTGATTGGTTGTCTGCAGTTCCGTACCATGCTCCGTACAGCCTAATTTTATTCTGTTTTCTCCGCCATATTGCGTGACAAGATGGCCGTGACCCACATCTGAAAAAAACAGGGCTTAAGTTTAATTTTATTCTGTCTCAGAGACTGGTGAACGGTGCTCGTTGACTGGCTGGGTGATTAACAAAGAAGTGTGTTTACACTTTACGACAATAGACAAATAGTAAACAAATATAATACAGCAGTAGACGCCTGGCTAAGCTAGAAGTCAAGAAGGCCCGAAGTGCAGCACAGAAAACGCAAACAAATCTATGTGCTTTTGACAAGTCAAATCTTCGATCGTTACATTTTTATGTGACCTCCATTAGCTTTCTCATGCCCCCTTTCTTTTATTTTTTCTCACCCGCTCCTTATCGCATTTGTTTGCTCTCATCGACTAAGGTATCTTATTACATCTTTTCACACCTCTCACACACCACTCTCTCCTGGTTATTTTCACCTTTGTTGTCGGCGAGGAAGAAGCGAAGAAGCGATTTTGCCACACAGACTTTTCGCTTATCGCAAGCTCCAGACGGAGTACGAATCTTTATAGAGTGACACTCCTATTGTTAACCCAGACTTCCCAGACACACGAGTCCATGCTGTCGCATGATAAATTAATATGAAACAAATATAAAGGTATTTTATCAGGCACTTGTAGGAAATAAAGACGTAGAACACTAGACAACAGAAAAACCACAGACATGAGTGGCTTACCCAGGATTTGAACCCTGGACCTTCCGTGCGACAACCCCGCCTAGCCATGCAAGCGAATCACACTATCCTCCCTGCCATCTACGCATCACCAAAAAATGATGTTTCAATGACAGGTCATTAGTGCGAACCGCAATACACGACACCGGAAGTCCACCATGGGCAGTTTAGCCTATTAATGACGCAATCACTTCTGTTGGTTCCCTATCATGCAGTATAGGCCAGCCCAACAAGGCAAGGACCTTAATACTGTGTCCAGTAAATGATAATAGACTTAGACCAGTGAGAACAGGACAGAGGGTAGGTTTGGTATTGTATAAACATTTATTACACATAAGGAAGGGAAACCCGAGGCCTGTAAACAGTAAATTAATATGAAATAAATATAAAGCTATGTTATCAGGCACTCGTAGGAAATAAAGAAGTAGAACACTAGACAACAGAAAAACAACAGACATGAGTGGCTTACCCAGGATTTGAACCCTGGACTTTCCGTGCGACAACCCCGCCTAGCCATGCAAGCGAATCACACTGTCTTCCCAGCCATCTACGCATCACCAAAAAATGACGTTTCAATGACAGGTCATTAGTGCGAACCGCAATACACGACACCGGAAGTCTACCATGGGCAGTTTAGCCTATTAATGACGCAATCACTTCTGTTGTTTCCCTATCATGCAGTATAGGCCAGTCCAACAAGACAAGGACCTTAATACTGTGTCCAGTAAATGATAGTAGACTTAGACCAGTGAGAACAGGACAGAGGGTAGGTTTGGTATTGTATGAACATTTATTACACATAAGGAAGGAAAACCCGAGGCCTGTAAACAGTAAATTAATATGACACAAATATAAAGGTATGTTATCAGGCACTCGTAGGAAATAAAGAAGTAGAACACTAGACAACAGAAAAACAACAGACATGAGTGGCTTACCCAGGATTTGAACCCTGGACCTTCCGTGCGACAACCCCGCCTAGCCATGCAAGCAAATTACACTATCCTCCCTGCCATCTACGCATCGTCAAAATATGATGTTTCAATGACAGGTCATTAGTGCGAACCGCAATACACGACACCAGAAGTCCACCATGGGTAGTTTAGCCTATTAATGACGCAATCACTTCTTTTGTTTCCCTATCATGCAGTATAGGCCAGTTCAACAAGACAAGGACCTTAATATTGTTTCCAGTAAATGATAGTAGACTTAGACCAGTGAGAACAGGACAGAGGGTAGGTTTGGTATTGTATAAACATTTATTACACAATACCAAACCTACCCTCTGTCCTGTTCTCACTGGTCTAAGTCTACTATCATTTACTGGACACAGTATTAAGGTCCTTATCTTGTTGGACTGGCCTATACTGCATGATAGGGAAACAACAGAAGTGATTGCGTCATTAATAGGCTAAACTGCCCATGGTGGACTTCTGGTGTCGTGTATTGCGGTTCGCACTAATGATGTGTCATTGAAACATCATTTCTGGTGATGCGTAGATGGCAGGAAGGATAGTGTGATTCGCTTGCATGGCTAGGCGGGGTTTTCGCGCGGAAGGTCCAGGGTTCAAATCCTGGGTAAGCCACTCATGTCTGTTGTTTTTCTGTTGTCTAGTGTTCTACTTCTTTATTTCCTACGAGTGCCTGATAACATACCTTTATATTTGTTTCATATTAATTTACTGTTTACAGGCCTCGGGTTTTCCTTCCTTATGTGTAATAAATGTCTCATGATAAGGTGATAGTTTACAAACATAACGTGCCCAAATACACGGCAGATCTCACGGGGATGTAGGAAATGACAACTTGCTGAAGATTAAAACATGGGTAATGAAAACTGCAGCAGAGGTTATATTGACAGAAGAAAGGGCAGAGAGACAAGTTGCTTTCTTTACTGATGCACAGTCAGTAATTACAACGTTGAAAAGCCAAAATAATATAGACCTGGATGATCTCAGAGTAGTGCTCCATAAACTTTGTCAACGATTCAAAAGTGTTGGGATCCAATGGATCCGATCTCATTGTAACATCGCCGGCAATGAAGAGGCTGACAGAATGGCAAAAGAAGGTTCACATCTACCTCAGCCTGATGCAAGCATAACTTTTGAGGAGGCAAAGAGTTTTATCAGAATCAGTTACAGAAACAAATGTAATGTAGAACATCCAGGGCACACACAGAATGATGCTTACTACCAGCTCCACAGAAGAGAACAAGTGATAATCTTCAGACTCCGCACTGGCCACAACAGATTGAGATACCATCTATTCAACAAACTAAAGATAGGAACTACCGATCAGTGTAACTGTGGCACTGATAAAATGACTGCTGAACATCTGCTTCAAAGTTGCCCCTTATATGTGGTACAGATAAAGTGCATATGGCCGACGCCAGCTCCTTTCGTGGAAAAGCTTTACGGGGATTCAAATAGCCTCAAACTGACTACTGCTTTCTTTGAGAACATTCAAGTGGACGTCTGAGAGTGTACGAAAAAGAAGAAGAAGAAGAAGAAAAGTAATACTTCCGGCAGATGGACTTTTTTAGATAAACAACTACAAGAAAATAACACCTTGGACGAAGTTGTAATGTTAGATCTGAGACGTAATAAGCTGTAAATATGACTAATACCCACGGAATAAACAGGATCTTAAATGGTAATTGAGTTTGAAAAATCACACGTAAAGGATTATATATTATGTTGTCATGTAGTAATGTTCTACATGAGAGAAGGATACAAAAATCAGACATATTTTGCAATTGCTTTGGCTTTTGAGATGCTAAGATAGATTGCTCCTGATTGGACTTCTCCTCAAAGTAGCAACATGGACGCGTAGGCAGAAAATTTCGTTTATATGCTACAGCGTTGTAAGACTACTTCACTGACATAAATTGCTTCAGTAAGGAATCATGGACAGCTAGGAAACATGGAATATTATGACTCAAATATAGGACAGGCCATAAAACTGGACGTGAATTCTAAGATTAGAAGAGAGTAACCCCAGAGACATCACTTTGCGCCTTAAGTTCTAGGACCGAACTATTTTAGTGCTCTAAATTAGACACTTAGCTGAAGGAGACGGCATCTTAAATCAATTGCCCGACAATATTCGGACGTCTGCTGTGCAAGAAGTCTCCTTTCGCCCGAAAAACTCGGGGTAAGTTGTAGTATGTACATTTTATCCTTTTGTATTTGCATTTTGACATGTATAATTTGCTTGTGCATGTACGGTGACATATGAGGTAAAGGTTAAGGAACCCGTTTACACGCCCATTGAGGCATATTGGGAATATGGTGTAAGGCCCATATTATCTTGACCGTCGGAACACGAAGGGTGACGTGGTCGGCATCACGCCAGCCGCCTGAACCTTCCCAGAGTTGCTCTGGTACCCATTTGTGGCTGGGTCGACCCAGGAGCCGTTCGTGGTCTAAAAAATGTCCGCCTCATCTGGGGATCGAACCACAGACCACTGCGCTAGGAAGCCAGAGCACTAACCACTATGCTACCGCGGCTCCCTATGAGGCATATGAGGCTTACAGCCTTATCACTGCAAATAACGTAAAACATGAACTGCAACTGCAGAGATGACCGCAAACCCCATAGAGAGCAGGTAGTGGATGATGATATAACTGTAAATATTTATTATTCGAGCACTGTAGAAAATGTTATATGTAAATGTATATATATATATATATATATATATATATATATATATATATATATATATATATATATATATATATATATATATATATATATATATATATATATATATATATATCATACCAGTGTTAAATTAATTTTCAGGACGGGTAGAATTTCTGAGGAAGATGAAGTGGTGGATGGAAGCATAAGTCGCCTAATGACTATCTCAGGAGACCGAATAATTAGGAGAGACATTTGTCACCTTTAAGTTTGTGGTACAAATTGTCAGCAATTGACACTAGACACCAACATCAGATTGGTCTTGTAGACGCTTGACAACCTTCGTAGTTACCACAACCTTTATGCGTGAGACGTGCTACAGCCACCAGACTTGACTATTGTAGAAAAATACAGTGCAAGTCACCTGTGGGAACCAACAGCGGCTGAAGCAGATGCCTACTGACCCCACACCGGAAGCTAAGTATCATCACAGCGCAACCAATGAAAATATGTTTTCATAAGTTAAACCACAATTTAAATCATCCGAAGATGATAAATGTTATTAGCAGTTGGGGGGGGGGGAGGTGAAAAAGGAGGAAAGGCGTTAGGATAGTGACCTTTGTAAAAACTAAAGGCTTGGACTTTAGACTATATCTGGGTCAATGATATTGTATTTGGGTTACATGTAGCTGGGGGTAGTGGACAGATTTTAAAATACGCGTCGCTCTCCGTAGGAACAAATATAGGAACAGAGCTGAACGGATAACTTTGTAGTCAAAAACTGATTTGATGCGATATATCCGTATTAAATAACGAAATTCCGAGAGCAAAAGAATCAATTTTAAATGTATGTCTGGTAGTGTCTTGAGAATTGAATTAAGCATAATGGCTTTGAAAATGTCTGTTTTTTGTTTTGTTTGCGTGTCCAGTATGTTTTGTAAGATTTTCTGTGCTGGTATAATTATACTACATTTATAGAAAATGTGTTCCTCGCTTTCCTGTACATTTGCCTGGCACATCTTGCATCGTGATTTTCGTTTTAGTCTGTGTGCTGCTCGTTCTGCTGTTGGTGTCATGTTATATATATATATATGTGTGTGTGTGTGTGTGTGTGTGTGTGTGTGTGTGTGTGTGTGTGTGTGTGTGTGTGTGTGTGTGTGTGTGTGTGTGTGTGCTCTCTTTTGGTGAGATGCTTTTGTCGTGAATATCGATGAAAATCCCAGTGTAATCTGTTATAAAGTAATTGTTGCCTCTTTTAATTCTAAGGTGTGAAGGTGGTGCTTGTAACCTGACTAAGTGTTTGTACATTTTTTTTTCTGGATAATTAAAATTTCGCGTCCTCTGATGGCCTGTATGCATATCTTGTAAAAAGGTGGTAGTGTGCCGAAATGATGTGGGACATTATTCTTTAGTGGTCTCAGTCTAGCAAGTCTAAGTCATACGAAGTAATGGGATAATGTATGTTGTTCTGGGTCTCTTATTATATTTCCTACATGTTTGATTCGAAGTGCCTTTATTTTTGTCCCTATATCCTGGAGGGCAATTTTCCCCAATCTTTTCTCTTGCATGAGTGTGTGATGTTTAATGCCAAATAAAGTGTGCCCAAAAACAAAACGCCTAATCTCCTTGTTTATCTCTGTCACCGTATGTTGTGGAGGGTCAAAGACTGTAGCAATGTAAATTATTTTTGGAATAATAAAGCAGTTTACTATTGCACTTCTGGAAAAAAAAATGGTTGTATTTTTGTATTTGTAGCGTGTCTGTGATGTGTGCGACTAAGTTCTGCCATGTGACTTTGTGTGTGCGGTTTGGGTGAGATGGGAAGTATATAACGTACAGTTTCATGTTTGTTGTTGACGTTAAATCAAAGGGAAAATCCGCTTTGTTTCGGCCTATACCCATAATTGTAGACTTCTGGACGTTTAATTTTGACCCACTATCTTTACCGATAAGCGTGAATGTGTCTAGAATATTGTGTATAGACCTATCATTAAGGGGAAAGAAGGAAGTATCGTCTGCGTAGGCAAGCAACTTTTGTTCCCCTTTACCCTGTTTATCTTTGTTGCTCAGTTTCTTCGTGTATTGACTAAAAGTGTCCTGCATATGTGGTTGTATTCCTTCTTCAGTGTAAAGATGTCTGTAGTAGTCCTCAAAGGCTTGTGCTATATGTTGTGCCTGCGTGTGTATGTCTCCATGTGAATCAACTGTTAGGCCTATTTGCTTGCTTCGCTGTATGTTTTGTTCTATTGTCATGTATTGTTTGATAAGTATCTCTTGTGTGATTGTGTTCAGTTTTGTCCGTAACAGGGCACCTCTTAATCTATTATGTTGATATTGTTCTAGTTCTTCCTGCAATGTAATGATATGAGGTGCTGTTTTATCACTTAGATTTGCGAGTTTGATGGCTTGTTTTATTATCTTCTCCTGTCGTAATTTGTCTCTGTGAATCTTGGTTGCTAGCATTTGTGTTCTCTCGCGTATAGTATTCTTTAATAGCTCCCAGTGTTGTTGTATGTTTTCAGTGGGTACATCTTTTATGTATGTAAGAATAAGTTGCGTCATTTGCTCTAAGTAAGTTTGATTTTGAGGCAGTGCGTTGTTGAATTTCCAATAAGGTGAGCATTTGTATGTGATATTTGTGTGTGTGGTGTTTATATCTAATCGTGCTGTTCTGCCATATGCGTTGTTTGTGTGTGTGGTGTCAGTCCCCTTGGGATGTGTCTCTCTGTAGGCGTATTTTCAGCTGTGCATATCTACTACTGTTTGTAGCATATCTAGCTGGTGAGTACCCTCCCTGTTTGCCATCCGAATTTGTGTATTGACATCCCCGCCTATAATACCCATTTTTGTCAGTATACAATTAAAATCTCCCTCTAATATACTACTGGACAAAAGTTAAGGGCCGCCATTCAGTTTAGACAAGGTTTATATAATTCTTCCTGAGCAGGGTCGATTTTCCAAATGTCCGGTAGCTTGAAATCTCTCAAGAAGTCTCTGAATGGTAGAGTGGGACACTGCTAAACGTCTTGCAACATGACGAACAGATTGACCATCCTGAATCCATGCCATGGCTCGACCACGGTCTACAGTGCTAAGACTTCTCCTTGGTGGCATGGCTAATGCAGTGATCATTTCGACCACTTGTCATACTGATTTATTGCATACCAACGGTGAACACTCTTTACCGATGATCAATTTCCATGTGCATTCAAATTCAACTCACTTTTTCACCTTTTGAACTAGTGGGGCGTGTTGCAAAAAACCACGAGTTTTTGCAGCAACAATAGCAATTTTCACGAGCGGGTTAAAGTGACCCAGTTTTTGGACATTTACAAAAAATTAACCTAGTGCACACAGAAATGTATACACATTTCTCTGAGCTCAGTTTTAATGACATTTTCACTTGTCTTTACAGTTTGCCAATCAATTATATAAACCTTGTCTAAACTGAATGGCGGCCCTTAACATTTGTCCAGTAGTATATGATATTCTGCCCCTGTTTGAATGCGTGAATAGGCTTTCTAGGCTATTGTGACGAAAGTACTGAGATTCTGTCTTTCAAATGGCCCATGTCTTTTCCTCCTTGCATTTTGTTCACTATTTTTAGGAGGGATTACAGGAAATCCTTCTCCATGTTTCTTCTCCTTCTATTATTTACGTTTTTTCAAGATGAGATCACGATGGAGTTTGATCTATGTGTTTAGAATGGGGGTGTAGGGAATTAGAAAGTATTTTTCTAGAAGAAAGATTATAGATGCTAGATCAGGATTGGCACCAGATTGTCTTTTTTTAAAGATATTGCGTGGCCATATACGCATTTTTCGGGAGTTAAATTATTTGCGGCCATTTTTTGCTTCATTTCCGCAGTATAGGGCTAGGACCAATTCCCGGTTCTTTGTCTAGCAGAAACTGGTTGCATCAGAAAGATCTAAGGTTCTGATTGGCTGAGAGATAACTGCAGTTGAAATGCAGAGCTCCGATTGGCTTTAGAACCACGCCGCGTATATGACGTCATGAAGTCGGCGCGTGGGGGTCTTGATTATAAAAGGCCTATATTTCATAGCCTCTTTCTCTTTTAATGAAAAATTGCCAAAGCCGGGTGCCAGAAGCATATTGTCGATTGCCTTCAGTTGGACATTCGAGATTTGGTAAGCATGAATTTTTGCGTGAGGACTTTATTTAATTTTTCTAGTCCTAGCCGATCATTTAAGTTTCTTTGGGCAGTTTAGTTTAATTTAATTCTTAACTCCAGAGCCATCAATTCGATCTGAGTGATAGGCATGAGAAACTAGGTCCATTTAATTCCTTGTTGAAAGAATAGCGGCATGGTTTAAAAGTTGAGATATCACCGCTTTGTATTATTGCAAAGTCGGTCGGGAGAGAAACTCGCATCTGCGAATCATATGTATTTACAGAATAGTCGGGAGCGTGTGTAATGTGTACTTTTATTTGTGATTTTAGTGAGAGTATTGATGCTCGCTATTTATATAGTTACGCATATATCTGTGGACGGAAGTGATAGAGGTATTAATTGGAGCACATGTGTGCTATCAGTAATGAATGTATGCAGGAGCGCGTGGTTGAAAAACTGCGGCACCACGTGGCTGAACTACGGGGTTTTCAATTTGATAATCGGGGGTTATGTATAACTTTTGACGGCAGGTAGATGCTAGCGTAAACAGGATTATATGTTATTGATTGTGCATTATTGTTCTGTGAATTCAGAAGATGGGAGAAGTAATTTCAAAGGGAATTATTTTGTATTACATTTTGAATGTGATTACTATTATTGACGGGAATTTTAGGAATTCCTAGAGAAGGCTAGTTTTAGTTGTGTTAAACATTACGGCATTAGTGTCAGCGTAAGAAGTAGGCCACAGTACGTCTGCCCAGACGGGCCATTGAAAATATTGTTGTTGCTCGGAGTTAGTCAGGCAGAACAAGCGATCTGGGTTAGCCAATGTTTTACCTTGTGTGCTCAGGTAGCGAAGGGAGCCCAGTGGGGGGGTGCGGACTTTGTCTGCATAACTTTGTTTGGTGGTGCATAACGGGAGAGAGTAGGGGAGCTGTATTGATTATAGACGGGGGAGACTTACGTGTTAAAGACTTAAGGGTTTGTCAGGAAGTTAATTGTTATTTGTAATAGAGTATTAACGTTTTGTTTAGCTGTTGTTTTTGCTTTTGTCTAAACAGCAGGTGCCGGCTTTTTGTGGGAATGAGAGCGGAATTTGAGACCACAAAATTTCTCCCACGGCAAAGTTGGGGCATTCGCAGAACCGCAAGGGTTTTACGTTAGTTGCCAGTAGTGGAAGGAGAGGAAGAAAATACGTTTTCCCTGGCAGGGGAAGACATTTTCCAGCGAATAGGATTTTTGTGGATAAATCCTGAGCTCTGACGCTCGTTACACACGCAGATTTGGCAGGCTGCCAGCGTTGTGGTAATTTTGTGTTCGTTTCTTCACGGCCATAATAAAGCCAACGGCCCAGTTATAGGTACTCGGGCAGGTAATTTCAGAGTGGTAGAAGTCAGCTACAGTTCCAGTCCAGAATCCAGTGGGGTTCTGTTAAACCTCAGTCATCAATTCCAGAGTTAGTGGAGAGAGAAAGGGTAAACATTCTCTCTACTGAAGTCAGCACAGATAGGCAGAACTGTTAGTTTTGGTGAATCATAGCAGAGGACAGCTGCTGAAGTTTAGAGGTGCAGTTAGTTGTGTTCAGGAGATTCCAGGATAGGCTGGGTAGAACCGAAGTCTGTGCAGAGATTGTGTAGTCACTTCGCAGTCGTTCCAGCTATCAGTGGACTTAGAGTTAGAGTTAGAATTTAGAACAGCTAGTTTGGAGTGTAGGCGACATCAAGTGCAGTGTAGTTCATTTCAGTTAACCTTACCTTCTTTCTCCATACAGGTTGCAATTGTGGGAGAAGGGTTGGGGTTGATGCATTTTTAACTGTGCTTGATTTTGTTTCAGGTGTGCATCCTCGCAATTTTTGTATTTGACATGCATATGTTTGTTTATAGGTGTATAATAAACTTGTATAAATTGTAGCTGGCATCAGTCATTTCCTTAGTACAGTAGCTATATGTTGTCTGTACCTTGGTGTTTGTGAATCTTAATTGAACCTTATCCCCATAGGGTAGTTAGAGGTGGTTCGAGGCCATAGCAATTTAAACGTCCGAAGTGGCGAGGAAAGAATCAACCTCGGTTCTCAACCTCGGAGCCAATGGTCTCAACTTTCACATTTTGCACTATATTTCTATCTGAATCTATCATTTCAGTCTTTCTTCTTACTATTGTCTTGTCACTATATGTAGACAGTCTCTAGTCCTAAATCCATTTCGTGACAGCTATCATAAAACAGGGATTGGTGTCTGTAATCTGGTGGTGCATGTCTGTTTACTATGGTGTATGTTTGTGTGTTGTTCCTTACCTGAACTATGGCTTTTCTACCTTTAATATCGCTATTTTTTCTTATAATTTCCCACCTATCTGATGTTTGTACGATAGCTACCCATGAACATATATTCTGAATACTAAGGCTAAAACATCAGTGTATAAGTCTTAATTGTGTCGTGATATGGGATGCGTATTCGTTTGTGTGTATGTTGGTTTCTTGAACCAGTATAAAATCAGGATGGTATTTGTGTATGAGCGTTATGAGATGTTGTAATTTTGTGCGCAGGCCACGGATATTAACGCTTATTACTCTAATTTCTGCCACCATTCCTGAAATGTTTTATTTGTTAGTACTAGTATTGTAATTACACAAAATTGGATTTTTGGGGTAGGAGGAACGAACGAACTTTATTTTCGAAGGGTTAAGAATTGGGCGCACAGGCCCGTCTAACATTCTGCCCTTTCACTCTCATTTATCTTGCATACTATATCCTTTCATTCCCCCATGTTACTTTAAGCATTAATTTAAAGGCATGCAACATTATAAAGTTAACATAACAGCATTCATTTATAGTATGCAATCATAATTAAAAAAATGAGTAGGTTTTTTTTAAACAAACAAGATAGTAATTGAAAAAAAATTATTAAAAAAATGGATAAATAATAAAAAAATAAACAAAACAATAAATAAATAACATAAATAAATTCTGTATACAGACACTCACTCATGCGGTCAAAACGTCTACAATTAATCTGTATTTTTTAATGTGTCATCAATCACCAATACAAAAATTACATAAACATATTCTCGCTTATATCCGTACATTCTTGGTGGAAAATGAAATAATAATAATAACACTTTCTTACGCCCTTCTGTAGCAGGAAAAGTCTTTGAGCAGTTAAAAAAAAAAAATATGTAAATCTGCTTATTCTAATATACATCATCCCATTTAAGCAAACGAAAACATTCACATGTCTAAAGTACAGTGGTATGCGGGTACATTCTCACACACATTACATTATATAATAATATTACATGGATATAAAACAAATTTTTCACATTTTTTTTTTTTAATTTAAAAAAAAAAACGAGCGGAAGAGGAAAATAAATGTTCACCTATGGATGCGATGTGGACAGTAATGTGGACGGGTTGGAGTCTGACGGTATTCTACGTCTGGGTGGTGTTTCCACGTCTTGCGTGTTTGTCTTTTCTTTGTTTGGGCTTGTTGGGCTATTGTTTTTATAAGCTTGCTCTGGAGTAGGAAAATGCTTGGGGTCCATCATCGTAAAGTTAGGTGTATCTTGTGTGGTGATGTTGTCCTCAGAGGGGTGTCTTCTTCGTTTATTATATCTCGTGACTGTTTGAAAACCCCTCTTTGTCTGCTGGCTGGCGAGGAGGTGTGATTTGTTGTGCTTGTTTTTCTGGTTGTGTACGTGATTCGTTTCCTTTACTTTTTTGGTGGCACTTGTTTGCCCAGTGGTCTTCTTGCATGCAAAAGGGGCACGCCGTCTTCCGTCCTGGTATAATGACAAATATTGTGTGTGTGTTTTTCCCATGCCCTTTGATTTCTAACTCCACGTAGTGGGGAAGGGGATCTTTGGGTTTGCAACGAAGGACCCACTCGTCCATAGTATTCTTTAACTGGTATGTTTCTGCCTCGGCGTCTCCGGAGACAGCCACAGCTATCTTTCTTGCCGCCTCCTTTTTCAGTGTTGGAGGCATCCAGTGGAGGGTGGCTTTCACTCGTTCTTTGTCTAGGTGCTCCACTAGAACGGACAGTTTTGAAGTCTGCAACTCCAATCGTTTCCCAAAACGGTATATCCACGAAATACCACTGGGCATGATGTCGCACGGGCCCGTTAAAATACTTGCTATTAGCGAGTAGGAGGCGCGCCCAGCCTGTGCTCCCAAAATGGACAACACCAAAGTGCCGCTTTGGTGCAAGGCACCTTCTTCGAAGTCCTCGCTGGCATCAAGGTTAATTTTTGCGATCATTTTCATGTGGCAATTTCTTAAAATTATAATGACCAAAGAAAGTGGATACGTCTACTTACGAAGCTTGGAAATACACAGTTGATTAAAGCAGGCTTCACTACAGTTCCGTAAAAAAAACAATTCGGAAATGCAAAGTTGGTGATATGGAACAAAAAAGATATTTTTCACGAAACTTTGACTTCAGAACACTTCCTCATAAAGTACGTTGCACCGAGATTGAAGTCCTGTGATTAATAACGAAAATGGCATTTCAATGTAGCTCCCTATTTACACATGCGGTATTTCTTTAATACTTCTACAAACAATGGCTACTGTAACAGTTTTTTTATTTTTTTTATTAATGCGTTTGCTACTTTTCTTTGTAGCACGCCCCTTTTAACAATCTACCATGTACATGGAGCTGTTGGTTATATCAGGACGTGTTTCCTTTATTGTAATATGTTTTTATTTGTATTTATTTTATACTATATTATCTCTAGTAGGTATTTTTCCTTTCGTAGTTATAGTTCAAAATGGCTTTTTTATCCAAAATATGATATTTTCTAAGCTGGTATGTTTTTAATTTTCACTGGACAGTTTATTTGGTTAATCTGTATGTATCTGGGGGGAGTCTTTCACCAGTTTGGACGACTCGCACGGATCCTTATTTATTTTTTATATGTTAGCTTTAGTTTTTGTAATAAAGCGTTTTATTAACTTTTGCACTTCTGAAGGGGTCTTTGTGCCTATGAGATTTTCTACACTCATTTCTACCTTATGGTTATTACAGTCTGTCTTAATGTTTTGCCTCTGCTGGTCATATTTTTTGCAGTCCACCAGAAAGTGTCTAATTGTGTTTGGTTCTTGATACTCTTCACATGTGGGTTCCTCAATCATGAAATATCCAGTTCCAAGCTCGAACCTCAGCAATTTTTTTATTAATTGGTATTTTTAGTTCATCTTGTTTTTGACATTTTTTGCTTCGTTTTTTTTTTTTTTTTTTTTTACATTTTATATGATTGTCTTGCTTTTTTACTTTGGTCCCATGCTGTTGTCCACTCTTTAGTTATTGCTTGAGCAATTAAGCTCTTAATTTCAAACTTCCCTAAGCCTACTTCAATTTTGTTATAGCTAATTCTTCCCCCTTTGGCTTCTTTGTCCACAAGCTCATTTCCTGCTTTCCCCACATGTGATGGTATCCATGTTAGTGTTGCACTGCATCCTATAGTGTGCAAATACGTATTAACCTGTAGTATTTCCTCTATAATATCTGGCTTGCTACATTCATTTCTGTTTCTGATAGCTAATACTGATGAAAGGGAATCTGTGAGAATGATTACTTTATGTGGTGGGTTTTCTGCAGCTATTTCTAAAGCTTTTAGGATTGCCACTAATTCTGCTGTAAAGATGGATGTATTACCTGTTACTTTTTATCTTTTATAAGTTTTTAATTTTGGTATTGCTATTCCTGCTCTTAGTTGTCCTTCTTCATCTTTTGACCCATTTGTATATATATTTAAGCTATTATTTATATACTGTTCTAAGTACTCTAGTGCTTTACATTTTGCTGAGATTATGTCGTTAGATTTGCTTATGATCTTTGATAAGTGGGAGTCAGTTTCTTGCACTTTTAATTCCCATGGTGGGATCTTTGCTTTATACTGAGCACTATCGTTTATCATATTAAATAGGTTTGGGTGTTGATCCACTTCATCCATTGTTTTCCACCCTAACGGGTATCTATTTTGGTTTAATGGAATGTGGCCTATGTACTGGTTACCCCTATCAAAGGTTTTGTGTGCTGGGTGAGTTGGATCTTTTGCCACTCTTGCCCAGTAGCTGAATCTCAGTTCTTTTCTCCTTAGCTCCAGGGGCATAATGCCTAGCTCTACTTCTAATGCCTTTGCTGATGTTCCCTTTGAGGCACCTGCTATTATTGACAGTGCCTGGTTTTGGACTATGTCTAGTTTTTTTTTTTTTTTTTTTTTATTGCTCAGGGTGGCTGTTGCATAAACAACACTGGCATAGTCAAGTTTGCCCCTAATAAATGATTTATAGAAGGTTAACATTGTCATATTGCAGGCTCCCCAACCACCTCCTTTCATATTTCTGAGCATGTTAATAAGTCCCCTACTGCTTAGCACTAATAGGTCTATCTGTTTGTTCCAGTTTAGTTGCTGGCCTAGTACCATACCAAGAAATTTAGTTGATTTTGCTATGCATACTTTTTGCTCATTAATGCCTTTGTGAATTATATTATTTTCAATTACACGCCCTCTACTGAAGATCATTCCTATGGTTTTCTATTGCCATTATAGTATTTAACGGTTCGCCTGTAAGTATTTCCAAAAGTTGTCCGACATATTGCTCTTACCTACCTTATGCGATACGCATGTAAATTCAAATCTATCTAGATAAAACGTTATGTCGTCCTTTGCAGCGTTAAAAGCAGGTAATTTGATTTTATAAGAATTTTCCTTTTTCTTAACAGAAGTTGCTTGAGAATTACCCATATTTATCAATTTTAATTTCTCCAGCTCCAAAGCTAAGAGCTTTTCTTCATGTTCCATTTTCTGTTTCTCAGCTTCTGGCTTCTGTTTTTCAGCTTCCATTTGCATTTGCATTGTAATTTTTTTCTCTTCAGCATCAGCTTGAAGTTTTCTTTCCTCAAATTCTCTTTGTTGCTGAATTTTTCTCTCTTCAGATTCTCTTTCTCGCTGAATTTTCCTGTCTTCAGCTTCAGCTTGAAGTTTTCTTTCCTCAAATTCTCTTTGTTGTCTTTCTAACCTTTTATTTTCAGCATCAGCTTCTCTTTCTAACCTTTTCTGCTCAGCATCGGCTTTTCTTTTTTGTTTTTTCGTTTCCATCTGGAATTTCCTTTCATCTGCTTGCATTTGCAATCTTAAATTCTCAGCTTCTATTTTCTTTTGCTCATTTTCCATTTTCTGTCTCTTTTCTTCCGACTTCAATGCCTTGGCATATTGAACTGTCGCGAATTCTTCTAATTTCTCACCAGCTTTACCAAGGGATTTCCCTTGCTCAATAAAGTACTCAAGTGTAGACATTATGTCTAATAATATGAGATCAGTAACCTGAAATAATAAATTAATTTATTCCAACCTCAGTGATAACAAGTCTTTAATAAAGAACTTGTATAATCAATTCACTTTATCTCAATCTCTGTTAGAAACACGTCCCTAATAAAGAACTTGTACAATCGCCTTGCTTTATCCCAATCTCTGTGGGAGACAAGTCTTTGATAAAGAACTTGTATAATCACCTTTATAATAATAATAACACCATCAATCAATTTTATATCCAAAGTGCATTAAATATGACTAAATATATATATAAACAGTGTATGACAACAATGAATAGCGTAAACAAAGAACAAGCATCAAGGACAATACGATAACATTAGCAGAAATCAAAAAAATTATAAAGCAAAACTAAAGAAAATATCACAAAGCATGTGATGATAACAGCGAAAAGTATAATAACACTAATGACTCAACAGTGTATAAACATAAAGGTTGTATAAAACTAAGCGAAAGGAAGAAAAGGCAGACAAATACAAACAAATCAAATCAAAACTAAAGAACAGAAAAAATATGACAAAAACAACGAAAAGTACACTTCGTCACAACTAAACAACAATATCGCGAAGCAACAAAAAGTTGCTGATAATTTCCACAACAGGAAATTCGCGATAGACCCTAAAGAACGCTCACAGTAGGCCCTCGGTTATGTGGGATATTACCTACAGGAGTCACCGACCCAACCAAACCCGCAGAAATATAAACATACAAATGACATGTAACAAAAAACAAGTAATATATAAACAAAGATTGTGTAAAGAGGAAGGTTCAATTACACAATACAATGGCACAGATCACCACAATAAACATGCCACTTAACTTATGATGCAATCCTATCGTCAACAACTGCAACGAAGAAGCACAGTAGTCAGCATTCTAAGGAACAGAGGATCCAATGCTGAAGGGTACTTCTGAACTTGCTTCTCAAACGACAATAACAATGCTGGTCCTGGTACTTGGCCTTCGAAACCACGGTGACAACAAGGGTACCGGAACTTGACCTTCTGAATTACAGCAGCAACGATGATATCGGAACTTGATCTTCTGAACTACCTGGGCTCAGGAAACGTAGAACTGTCAACAATCTAACGGGCAGCACTGTGTACCTTCAATTATCACGAAGTTGAACAACCGCACGCCAATAGCCCCATCAAGCTGGCTCACCATAAATGTAACAGGCAGCGCCGGACATCATAAATTTAAAGGTCGATTACTGGCCTCTATAATGTCGAGGTGTGTAAAATGGCCATCATGAATGTTACAGTGCTGTATATGTGAGTAGGGGTCAAGTCAACCCAGGCAATACAATGATGTGAATATAGGTCACCAGGCGTTGAGGCACTGACAGGGTGTAATGAAGACTCTCTCTTAAATGTACAGGCTCTCAGATGTGTAGTGATCGTAGAAATGTGTGGTTGACGTGATATGTGGGTGAGTAGACATCAGAGTAAATAGATGATGGACGCGAATGTGTATAGGCTCTTGGATAATGGCACTGGTACACCCACTTAACCACATGTAGGAGTTAGTAACGTTGTTAACAGCAGCTGACATTTCAATCACTTTAATACAGGATCACAACATGTAACGCCGACATCAGGACATAATCATTTGACAAGACTCAGGAACATTATGGACATGACGACAGTACAATACAGCTTGCATCAACAGATCATCATTAAGCTGTGCATATATGATGCTGACTTTCTTCTAAATCTCTTCCTACAGCCACAGCAAAATTACCCCGCATTGCCAGCGGGTCTTTAAATAAGAGTGTAAACCAACTCCATTCTGACATCAGCAAGTCAGACATATTGACTAGTATACAGCAGGCCACAAAATATGGCAGGCCTCTAGGTACAATGGCCTCTGTAGTATTCCTTAGTAAACAAGGTGAGTCAGACCCTGTCCAATATAATAATACAATGTTCTTTGGGCATACACAGGCCCTAAGCAAATAATGTCAGCACAATTCGTGAGCTCAAACTCTCGTATCCTCGAAGGACTCTTTCCCGCAAAGGGAAAAGTCACTGAGCTGGTAAATAAATGTTATACGTGATTCTGATAATAGAGGAAAATGAATCAAAGGACAATTACCTTGTGATCCCTTCAGAATAACACTAATAAACACACTCGTCTCCTAGACGCTTAGAAATATATCATGGGGAACAAACTTTAGACAACTTGGTCTCACACACAGAGGACTTTCCTTCCCCAGGCTTAAAGCCAGATCGAAGACGCCAAAAGCACGTCTTGACACTCTCAAAAATACAGCTCGATTCCAGATCGGAAGTCTTTCTTAACGCAACAAAAACTTGCGCATACGTCGTTAGAAGCTAGACCATCTGAGCTAAACTCAGGTGGGGTGATGTTGAACACATACTAGGAAAAGACTGACCATTCAAGCCATATATGGTCAGGTAACCAGACATCGGTTCTAATAATAGAACGCTAGTTAAAACAAGTGGGATAACAACCACTGTTGAATTCAACCCCAGTTAAACATGAGTAATACCCCTTTGATCAGGAATCTAAAAAATAATGTCTCCAAACTAAACAGGTACCTTACAGATTATAAACACAGCGAAACTGTACGCAACAGGTACTAATAGTTTTGTCGGCTGTTATAAATTTATCCGAACTCTGAAAAGTCGATGCATGGTTTGTCTGAGGAGTCTTGTCATGACATTTATCAAAGTCCTCACCGTGATCCAAAATACTGACACTTGAATTACTTTTGTTGGCCTGACGCCAAGAATCACTCCTATTAGAGGCAGTATTGTTATTACGTTTGAAACCATATTTGCCACGAAAAGATAAGTTCACACCATGTTTAGTGTTACTGTTAGCATTGAGTGCATGTGGCTGACTCTTTGCATTTGTAACATATTGACCATCAGCTTCATGTCTAAATCTATCCACCATGTTAGTAGACAACATCTTGTTGTACAAAACAATATCTAATAATCCATCAATTCTGTTACGAAGTTTTGTAATTTCTACTTCTGCAACAGCTTTCTTTCTAGCAACAGCTTTATGAATCTTCTCGTTGGTTTTAACCTGAAGCCTGTTGTAACCTAACCTTAAGTCGTTTAACTGAGAAGTTAGAGTCTTCTCTTTAGCAATCCTATCTCTAAGATCAATTCTCAATTTTTCCTTTTGAAATGTATTTTCCAATTTAAGTCTCTCAATTTCTTGTTGGTGAGTTTGGATATTCTCTAAAGTCTTAGCTCTCTCCTGAACAAGTTCAAGTTTGAGTGCTTCCATAGCACTATGATGACTAGTCATAAGTTCATCAAACTTTTCAGGAAAAACCATATCATTCTCATTCACTACCTTTTTTTTTCCCAGCTCCATAGACGACATCTTTTCCTCATGCAAGTTCATATTTTCTTCAGCTTGCATCTGCATCTGCAATTTTCTTTCTTCAGCTTCTAATTTCTGCTCCTCAATTTCTATTTTCTGTTTTTCAACTTGAAATTCCAAATCTACATAATTTGACTTCAACTTCTCATAGTTCATTTTGACTTGTTCTAGCTCACTAATAAGAGCCTGTTCCTTACATAGATATTTGTTTTTAATTGAGCTCATCTCATCTTCCAGCTCCTTTTCTCCTTTTCCAGTTGAGATTGTCTTAATTTATGCTCATGAGGAAGAGCTAGTGTTTCTATTATCTTCCACAGTAGTTTTAAATCAAGCGTGGAAGAGTTCACCGTATCCATCTGGTTATGCAACAATATTTTTAATGAGATCACTTCATCCTCTAACTCTTTTTTTCTGACTAAGGGAAAATTCATCAGGTTTATTATCATCCGCTATCAACAGCGTCAATCTATTCTCCAATACAGCATTTTCAAAATTCATTGCTGACAACTTCTTCTCATACTGCATTTTCATCTGCTGTAGCTCATCCGTAAGAGCTTTCTTTTTACCCTGAAGCTCATTTATCGTTTTTTTAAGTATCTAACTCAATACTACTACTGTTCTGAGTAGTTGGTTTTCCTTCATCATAAAAAATATTGGATAATAATCTAGAAAGCCTCATTGCTTTCTCCTTTGAATAGCCGTAACCAAAGTTACACAGAGCATATTCTTTTAAATCCAGGCTCATCTGGATTAAGAACTGTTCTATGGCATATTCTTCCATGCTTGAACCTCTTAAACGTAATCTATCTCCCTCACGGAGAAAGTGATCCAAAATATCCATAGTAACTTATGTAAATATATACCTCGCTGAAACTCACTTTATCCCAACTCAGTGAGTGACAAGTCTTTGCCCAAGAACTTGTATAATTACTTATCAATAATATAATTAATATATATATATATATATATATATATATATATATATATATATATATTACTGCATTATAATATTGACAGTGTATAACAGCATATACAGTACAGACAAGAATAACAAGGACAAGATATAAGCACAAATGACGACGTTCGCAGGAATCAACTAAACAATAAAGCAAAAATAAAGCAAAAATATTGCAAAACTTGCAATGATAGCTGCGAAAAGTATACAATACAAATGACAAAACAGTGTATAAACGAAAAGTTGTAAAAAAAAATAAACGATAGGAAGCGGAGGCAGACAAGCACAAACAAATTAAACAAAAACTAAAGAACAGAAAGAAATATAACAAAAACAACAATGGGACATCTCGGCACAACTAAACAATATTAAAGATGACTGAATCTGGCGTAAACAGAGTATTCCCGAATTATCAAGGGATCTTTTACGACACGGACTTAGACAAAACAGTCCCTAAAGAACGCTCTCGTAGGCCCTCGGTAAAGTGGGATGTATCCAACGAGAGTCTCCACCCAACCTGCCCGCTGAAAAATGACATATATAACAAAGAGACATATAACATAGAAACACAGATGTAATAGTGTAAAATGAGGAAGGCCTAATCAACCATATAGTGGCACCTACAGTTCACAAAAACAAACAGCCACTTATCTTCGATAATGAGAAATCCAAGCCTCCACAACAGCAAAGATGCACATAATAAACACAGTCTGCATAAATCCACTGGTAATCGGTACTGGAACTTCAGACGTCAAGTGCGGCATCAGTAATCCAAAGCACAGGAAATGCGAACTGGCGACACTGCACTGTAATTTCTTGTAGTGAGCACATTGGTAAACAAGAACCCCATGTCCCTGGCGACCACTGTAACGGTGTACTTGAAGACTTCGCTGGTAAAGGTACAATGAGGTCAGTTCGAAAGTGGACATCAAGTATGGTGGGTAATGCGAAAAGGTTCTTTATGGCAATCTGTCACGTGGGTTTTGATCATTAAATTGCCTACATCTTCTTCCTATTCTCTCACCCGCATCCTTTTATTTTATTATCTTTCCGTACTTGTTTTTCCTGTATTTTTTTCGCATCACTCGTTGCGAAAAATATATTTCTTTCCCATCATCGTTTTTCTTTCTCATACTGACTAGTAACCTTATTGCATCAGATGTCAGTCGCGCAGATAGCTGTGAATATACGGTTCTTGCCAGACATACGTCTGCAGTTTCCCCGGTCAGAGCGCGGCCCGACCAGATTTCTGGGCCTGGGGTGTGAGAAATTCGTTTCGCTGGACATGAGCAGACTTTTGGTCTACCAGTTTCACCTGACACTAACGTAGGTGCTAAAACTGCCAACCCGCTTTCGCCCAGAGCAGACGGTTGTCTGAGATTTGAAACTGACACGCGTACATCTTGGTCAGTAGGTGGCAGTTACGACATGTTAGGTGTTAAACGTATCGTTTAAGCCGGAAAGGGGAGAGCATTTCGTTCTACGAAATAATAGTTCATCCTTTGTCTGGTTTAAAATATTAAACCTAGTTTGAAACTTTATCTTCATTCTTTCTCTATAATCGCAGTAGACAGGTGGTTCGCGAAGAGTAGAGCTGTATAAGCGAAGTTTCTTAGTTTGTTGCGACAATTTGTCGAACTTCTAGATTTCCATAAATATAAGCGTATAATTCTTAATTGTGCGATACCCTGTAGTGCTGTGTTTGAGGTAATATATATTATATCTAGTATTTTGTGAAATGATAAAGTGTTAAGTCGCTTATTTCATATTTCATTAGTTAGATTTTGCGCAGAGTGCCAAATTTATAGTTTGTATTATTTTCTAGTGACGCATACAGTGGAAATACATAATAAATTATATCTTAGCTTACTAAAACTAGTAGCTATAAGGAATTTAATTTAACGGCTAATACTCAGTCGAGAATATTTTATATCAAACTTATAAAATGCTAGATGCGACATTAGTGAATAGTGACGGAATACGCACCATATTCCGAATTCCTGATGATCGATTTTATATAACTTATTTTACCGGAAGTTTAAATAATAAGTCAAGCTGTAGGCTTGCTGTTTTAAATGTAAGTTATATTGAGTACATATATGTAAATTATTTGATATGTGTTCTTTCTTTTATATAGTGAAACGGTGGTACCCAACTTGCCAGCGTTTAGTAGCCTGAGAGACATATTTGTGAGAAGCATAGACATTTCCTATCTTTAACCACGTGGGTTTTTGTTGTTTCAAGTAACACGGGTCTGACAGTGCATAAGCCATCAGAGATAGACAGTAATAGCAATCCCACTAACGGTTTCTAAAGACTAGAAATATATATTGGGCTTTTGAGCCAGTTCATATTGCTCCACAAATTTAAATGTACATGCTGCCTGGCGGCGAGAATATTACAAGAAGAATATTAACATTCCGACAGAGATTGTGACTAGTATTGTGGTGACCAAATATAGTACCTGCCTGAAAGAAGACACCGATCTGACATTCCTTAAATCCTAGAATCCAAAGCTAATGACATTGTGCTCTGCTAACTTTCGTGCCTGGACAAATTTTATGTGACTGAATCAGACATTCGAAAAATTAGAACACCCAAGGAATCGGTTCCCTGGGACAGAGAGTTCAGTACGTCTTTTGGAACTGGGGATTTCTTGGCCGATGACTGCATTTTCGGGTCTGTGTGAAGGTCCTAGAATTATTATGTTCCCAGAGACAGCGAGCAAAGTTGTGAGTATATATGTGTGAGAAAGGCCATGGCTGAATGAATGAGGGTACACAGGTCTGAGTGTTATTTTACCGGGGTATTATTGTCACCCATTTGCTGTCTTAACTTTTTTTTTTTAAATCTGCAGAATTTGTTGCAAATGCTAGAGTTTCTTTTTCCTTAGGCTAAATCAGATTTATCCAACTCTGTTCATACATTTACGAGAAATAAGAAACCTCTTAGACTCAACCTTACGTATCTATAACTCTTTGGACCATCATCTGTTCTCTTAACGGGGCTGTGGGCTAAACCTAGAGTAAGATTCTAACGGGGCTATCATCCTTGTAGCATTTCTCTTGAATTCTATGACTATTTGTATATGTTTTTCCTTGATGTATTTTGGGTGTTGTGAGAAGATTTTTTTTTAATGATAATAATAAAAATCTCTCTTGAACTAAATCAGTGCGTTGGTCAGCTCGTTCAAATACATATAAATTCATTGTTATAGTTTTCCCACGTCTGTGTGTTTACCTGTCGTCACGTGTATGTGCGTGCCCGTGAGTAGATAGAGATATATTAATATATATATATCTGTGTTTAGACTGACGCCTTTAAAAGCGGTCGTAGAAGATAGGTGAGAGAGAGAAGATTATCTCGATTCTCAAAGACAGCCTCTATATCACATCCTATCATCTCACGTGGGGAAATTCTACTGTGTTTTTTTCACCAGCGCTCACTGTATCTATCACTCATTCCAACCTATTCAGAAGGGACCAACCTAAGTCTTAATACTCCTATCCTAAAATCTACGACAAATGGGTTCTCGTCCGACGGATTTTTGAACTTAGAATAGGAAGATGACTACGACAAATGGTTGCTCGTTTCCGGTTTTTGAACTTTGAATAGGAAGACGAGACGACAAATATCAGCTCGTCTTTAAGAATCTTTATTCTGATATAGAGTAAGAGTGTGATGTCTCGTGAGTTTTTGTATCTTTTAAAATAATTTATCCCCTAGACTAACGATCTGTTTACGGGCGTGCTGACCACACAAACTGATAAGTTTTTTTTCCACAGCATTAAGAAATAATATACATTTCAGTTACAGGTTGACTGTCGGAATATATGTTAATTACTGATTTTGTAATACTAAACGCTGGTAAAATGGTGAGTGTATAACATTCACTGGGTTTTGAAGAAGTAGGTGTTTGAGCAAAAGCTAAGGAGTGCGTTTCGGACTATTTGTCCAGATTAATTGCCTCCCTTACCCTATCTGACTTCAGGGGCGAACTTAGAGTGGATTTTATAATTAAGGGATTATTTTTCTCTTTAATTTTTGCAATAATTATTTTGCTTTTCCACTGTAGCAACTTATTTTTCAGAAGTAATCTTAACTACCATTTAGTTGGCGTAGTCGTGTTTTGCATTAAGTGCTTTATTGCCGATAATAGCAGCGATAGTTAGATTTTACTTTGGAGGAGGTATCCCAGGGTTAAGGATATCATCTTTTGAATTCTTGGTACATTTTTTTTCTCGTAAGTGGTAGAAATCAGAGTATCCTTTTCTAAATTTCTTTCTCCATTAGTCTCAGTCACTGACATAATATGGCCGAGAGGGCAAAGCTTAGACAACTCCTCAGGGACGAAGCGAGAGAGGAGGGACTGGAAGGCGAAGAAGCGAAAGCTTTTGTCAGAGACGAACTTGAGAGATACGATGCGGAGAGGAAAGCAACTGACGCTAAAGAGGAAAAAGAAGAACTAAGGAGGAAAGAAGAAGCAGCAGAGAGGAAAGAAGCGGAAGACCGGCTATTACAGCAGAAGAAGATGGATGAGGAAATGGAAATCCGCAGGATGCAGCATGAGGAAAAAGAGAAGGAGAGACAGCATGAGAAGGAAAGGGAGGAGAGACAGCATGAGAAGGAAAGGGAGGAGAGACAGCATGAGAAGGAGAGGGAGGAGCGACAGCATGAGCTGGCACTTAAAGCTCTAGAGTTCCAAAGTCGTGGTGCTGCCTCTACCTCCAGCAATGGAGAGTCTTCTCCTCATTCTTCCTTAACTGATCCTTCTAACACTCAATCTACCCATCTCACTGCTATGTCTTTTCCGCTAGAATCTTTCCCTTGTCCAAATGAGAAGATTGACACTTGGCTAGAAAAATTTGAGAAAATTGCAACTCTGTACGGTTTAGAGAGGTCGCGTTGGAACATGAAGCTTTCCCAGGCTTTGAAAAGTTCTGCGTATGATGTTTACGCCAAACTGGAAAGCAGCCAACAAGACAACTATGATCTGTTGAAGAAAGCGTTACTGGAGCGCTTTGAAATGAACGCTCGCAAATTTTTGCAACTGTTTCGCAACAGCCGGAAAGAGAATTCTGAAACTTTTCAGCAGTTCTCGTCTCGTTTGAAGGGTTATCTGACAAAGTGCCTAGAGCTCTCACAGCTCCCCTCTACCTATGAAGGTCTTGAGGAATTTGTTTTAACAGAACAAATAAAGAACACATTGTCTGCAGATACCCGGAGATTTCTAGCTGAGCAGGGGGCAGAAAAACTTGAAGACATCCTAGAGAAGTCTGAGCGTTATCACAATGCGCTGGCTGAACTACCGGCCACAAAGCGGAAACCGACAGAGGAGCATTTTCGAAAACATAACCTAGAGCAATCTTCTCAGGCTTCTAACCAAAATAACCACAGAGAAACTGGACCTCAAAACCCCCCTCCTGAAAAATCCAAGTTCTACAAGAACAAGTACCCCAACCACCCCAAACAGTCTGATCAACCCGACCGCCCTACATGGCAGCGTAGCCAGAAAGGACAAGGTGGCAAAGGGAGAACCCCTGAGCACGGGACATATGATCAGACCGAGCACACCGAGCCGAAACGCATCGGATGCTTATTAACAGTCTCGCAAGGTGGAATTATTGACAGTGATTCCCAACCTGTTGGGGATGGACCCTCAACGCGAGGTACTGTTACTTTGAACGGTTCTCAAACTTCTTGCTTATTTGACACGGGGCTTTCTTATGATTGCATTGTTGCCAGAAACCTGGTCAAACCCGGTCAAGAGACAGCAGAGACCGTCCAACTTTGTGGAGTTCGTAAGAGTGATGCACCTACAGCGCTTCCCATCGCATTGGTGGAGATACACTCTGACTTTGTCAGAGGCGTGATCAAAGCGGCTGTTATGGATGATCCCATCTACCCAGTCATACTTGGCGGGAGATACGTGTGTATTGGGAAACCGGAAGAGCCGATTGTGGCAGCAGTAACTACAAGAGGGCAAACCAAGAAGGAACGGGAGCCTGCGCCTAATTTGTTACCTATGGAACTTAAAGAAGCGCAATACAAGGACCCTACTTTGGCACCCTGCTTTAGGAAACTGCCCATGGCTAAGGAACCCAGACAGCACGGGGACATTTTTTCTAAGGATGGCGTACTTTATCGGAGAACGGGCAAGCCTGACCAAGGTTACAACCAGCTCCTAGTACCGAAACAGTACAGAAGCCAAATCCTAGAAATGGGGCACTCTCTTCCCTTCAGCGGACATATGGGACAGAACGCCACAAACCAACGTATAACCACTCATTATTGGTGGCCAGGAGTAAACACTGATATTATCAGGTACGTCAAATCCTGTGCCCAGTGCCAACGTGTACCACCCAAGCAACGGACACCCCCAGTCCACATGGGTGAAATGCCAATAGTGGGAACACCATTCGAACGGGTTGTGATCGACATTTTAGGGCCTTTCGAAAGGACTAAAAGAAGGAACAGGTTTATCCTGACCTTAGTCGATACATGCACTTTATGGGCAGAAGCTATCCCGCTAACATGCGCAGATGCCAAGCATGTCGCAGAAGCCCTCGTGCAGATTTTCACTCGGTTGGGATTCCCTCAGCAAGTGTTGACGGATAACGGATCTCCATACCGAAACCTGTTGATGGATGAGATCGTTAAGATCTTGAGGACCCAACACATCCACACTAAGCCATATACTCCGGCCGGAAATGGGCTCGTGGAACGTGCTAATGGAAACCTCAACATGATGCTAAGTAAACTGGCACAAGTGAAACCTGAAGATTGGGATCTTTGTATTCCTGCAGCATTATTTGGCTACAGAGAATCTCCTCATACTTCCACAGGATTTCCGCCAGCTACACTCTTATTCGGCAGACCCATTAAGGGCCCGCTTGAAGCCTTACTTCAGTCTCTGACAGACGAGAAGGCGGATGAGACAGTTGTCTCAGCAAGTAAATATGTGTCGGTTTTAAAGGAAAGGTTGAAACTAGGGTGGGACCTAGCAACGACTAACTTTAAGCGAGCACGCACCAAGCACGCTAACCGATACAGGAAAGTCGCGGAAGAGAGAGAACTGGAAGCAGGAGAGAAAGTTTTGGTGTTACTCCCTACCGAGAACAACCAACTGAAGATCGGATGGCAAGGGCCGTTTACCGTCCTGAAAAAGATTTCTAAGGCTAACTACCAGATATCTCTATTCAAGGAAAGGAAAAGGTTTTCCATTTAAATCTCTTAAAGAGATACTTGGAAAGACCAGTGCCAACCTCCGACCATCTCCTGACGATCGCCAAAACTGACGAAGATGACGATAGTGGCAGGGATATTCCACCGCTATCACAGGAAATCTTTCAAAAATGTCAGAAGCGGCGACGCTCTTTCAAGCGCGCATGGGAGACATTCCAGAGGAAGGAAACTTTGGGGAGTAGACTTGAGTAGGAATTGGAGAGAGGGAGGGGGAAGATGAGAGGGAAGAAGACAGACACCCCGAAGCTACGGTTATAGGAAATTTAATTCCATAACGTAGACATGGAGTGCTTCCATATCTTAAGGGGGGACGTCCTGTCACGTGGGTTTTGATCATTAAATTGCCTACATCTTCTTCCTATTCTCTCACCCGCATCCTTTTATTTTATTATCTTTCCGTACTTGTTTTTCCTGTATTTTTTCGCATCACTCGTTGCGAAAAATATATTTCTTTCCCATCATCGTTTTTCTTTCTCATACTGACTAGTAACCTTATTGCATCAGATGTCAGTCGCGCAGATAGCTGTGAATATACGGTTCTTGCCAGACATACGTCTGCAGTTTCCCCGGTCAGAGCGCGGCCCGACCAGATTTCTGGGCCTGGGGTGTGAGAAATTCGTTTCGCTGGACATGAGCAGACTTTTGGTCTACCAGTTTCACCTGACACTAACGTAGGTGCTAAAACTGCCAACCCGCTTTCGCCCAGAGCAGACGGTTGTCTGAGATTTGAAACTGACACGCGTACATCTTGGTCAGTAGGTGGCAGTTACGACATGTTAGGTGTTAAACGTATCGTTTAAGCCGGAAAGGGGAGAGCATTTCGTTCTACAAAATAATAGTTCATCCTTTGTCTGGTTTAAAATATTAAACCTAGTTTGAAACTTTATCTTCATTCTTTCTCTATAATCGCAGTAGACAGGTGGTTCGCGAAGAGTAGAGCTGTATAAGCGAAGTTTCTTAGTTTGTTGGGACAATTTGTCGAACTTCTAGACTTCCATAAATATAAGCGTATAATTCTTAATTGTGCGATACCCTGTAGTGCTGTGTTTGAGGTAATATATATTATATCTAGTATTTTGTGAAATGATAAAGTGTTAAGTCGCTTATTTCATATTTCATTAGTTAGATTTTGCGCAGAGTGCCAAATTTATAGTTTGTATTATTTTCTAGTGACGCATACAGTGGAAATACATAATAAATTATATCTTAGCTTACTAAAACTAGTAGCTATAAGGAATTTAATTTAACGGCTAATACTCAGTCGAGAATATTTTATATCAAACTTATAAAATGCTAGATGCGACATCAGTGAATAGTGACGGAATACGCACCATATTCCGAATTCCTGATGATCGATTTTATATAACTTATTTCACCGGAAGTTTAAATAATAAGTCAAGCTGTAGGCTTGCTGTTTTAAATGTAAGTTATATTGAGTACATATATGTAAATTATTTGATATGTGTTCTTTCTTTTATATAGTGAAACGGTGGTACCCAACTTGCCAGCGTTTAGTAGCCTGAGAGACATATTTGTGAGAAGCATAGACATTTCCTATCTTTAACCACGTGGGTTTTTTTTGTTTCAAGTAACACGGGTCTGACAGTGCATAAGCCATCAGAGAGAGACAGTAATAGCAATCCCACTAACGGTTTCTAAAGACTAGAAATATATATTGGGCTTTTGAGCCAGTTCATATTGCTCCACAAATTTAAATGTACATGCTGCCTGGCGGCGAGAATATTACAAGAAGAATATTAACATTCCGACAGAGATTGTGACTAGTATTGTGGTGACCAAATATAGTACCTGCCTGAAAGAAGACACCGATCTGACATTCCTTAAATCCTAGAATCCAAAGCTAATGACATTGTGCTCTGCTAACTTTCGTGCCTGGACAAATTTTATGTGACTGAATCAGACATTCGAAAAATTAGAACACCCAAGGAATCGGTTCCCTGGGACAGAGAGTTCAGTACGTCTTTTGGAACTGGGGATTTCTTGGCCGATGACTGCATTTTCGGGTCTGTGTGAAAGTCCTAGAATTATTATGTTCCCAGAGGCAGCGAGCAAAGTTGTGAGTATATATGTGTGAGAAAGGCCATGGCTGAATGAATGAGGGTACACAGGTCTGAGTGTTATTTTACCGGGGTATTATTGTCACCCATTTGCTGTCTTAACTTTGTTTTTTTTAAATCTGCAGAATTTGTTACAAATGCTAGAGTTTCTTTTTCCTTAGGCTAAATCAGATTTATCCAACTCTGTTCATACATTTACGAGAAATAAGAAACCTCTTAGACTCAACCTTACGTATCTATAACTCTTTGGGCCATCATCTGTTCTCTTAACGGGGCTGTGGGCTAAACCTAGAGTAAGATTCTAACGGGGCTATCATCCTTGTAGCATTTCTCTTGAATTCTATGACTATTTGTATATGTTTTTCCTTGATGTATTTTTGGTGTTGTGAGAAGATTTTTTTTTTTGATGATAATAATAAAAATCTCTCTTGAACTAAATCAGTGCGTTGGTCAGCTCGTTCAAATACATATAAATTCATTGTTATAGTTTTCCCACGTCTGTGTGTTTACCTGTCGTCACGTGTATGTGCGTGCCCGTGAGTAGATAGAGATATATTAATATATATATATATATATCTGTGTTTAGACTGTCTGACGCCTTTAAAAGCGGTCGTAGAAGATAGGTGAGAGAGAGAGAAGATTATCTCGATTCTCAAAGACAGCCTCTATATCACATCCTATCATCTCACGTGGGGAAATTCTATTGTGTTTTTTTCACCAGCTCTCACTGTATCTATCACTCATTCCAACCTATTCAGAAGGGACCAACCTAAGTCTTAATACTCCTATCCTAAAATCTACGACACAATCCACTGTTGATAGTACTCCACTGATGACAGGCTGTCATTAAGATTATGTATGATGTATAGGTAGAAGACTGGAAGGATTGCATAGCAGTACCGTCCAATGGCTATTCACACACTAGCCACACAGGCCATCACTGGTAAACATATGTGTGAAAAATGTTACTGTGCAAGAATGAACTCTCCGGGCAACACCGGGTACTTACAGGTAATAATGTTCTGTTATCGTAAGAGCGCTGATGGATACAATCAGCGCTGTGTCGGGCTTACACAGGTGGCCGACAGGTGTGTGAGTGTATGGGCTTGAGTAAGCGCGAATGCGTGTAGTCCTAAGATGGGTCAACAATGTTCACATACACCAGCACATATGCAGAAGTCAGGAAATGGGTAAATCCAAGGAACGTTCCACATATTTATTGCTACAAAGTTACAAGGGACATCAGCAACATAACACCATCAATGATACAGTTCACGATCAAATTTAATATATGACACTTCAGATACACATGCGGAGCATAAAAATCCAAGCACAGCGGCTACACAAGTACCGTAGCTAATGATCATAAATCTCTTGGCCACATTATTCATCCAAACGGGGAAACTGCTTCTCTCGCAGCATACAATAATAATAATTCTATTGTCAGACTCAATGTACCCCCTAGGCCTGGGTCAATACAACTCGTGGGAGCAAACACCTTCCCAATAATAATAATTCACATAACGGCCTATCCTTGGCCCGAAAAACATCTTGTGAATGTACTTTCTACAGCAGAAATCTAAGCCTATATAACCTCGGCTTTTATGAAAAATCTTAGGAAATATAAATCTATTTCCAAACTATACTTCATGTCGGGACACACTGACCATAACATGTCAGTCCCTTTCTTCAAGCTCTCTCGGCATTCGAATGACCGCCTAAAAAATTCCCCGCCTAAAAAACCAGCTCAGCGCGGGTTCCGCCCTGAGATGAATTTCGTTCACCCCGCGTTCTGGACTATTCGATCTAGAACGTTCGCGGAAAAAACGCGAAGTTATTTTTTTTTTAAACACATTAATAAAGGGGAGGTAACAACCATCCGGCCTGTATATACAAATATCTCACTGATATTTTTTTTTAAGTGAACTTTATTTGCTTTCATTTCAATTTACAAATCAGTGTACATTTTACAAAGGGAAATACATGGAAAGTACATGGACAATTTTTCAATTTACAAATCATGTGCATTTTACAACAAAGAAAACGTGATAAAAGGGTTACATTTCAATATAAAGACTCCTCTGTTCACGCAAGTACTTTTGTACACATGCATACCCAAGAGAATGAGTTTATATGTTTTAGACAAGGTTATGTATAAAAACCCTAGAAAAGCAAAGGTGGGAAGGAAAAGAAACAAGGTGTGTATGTTGTATAACCATATACATACATATTTTTTAAAAACTAATGTTCATTACATTTCTTTATATACTTATATTAGGAAAAGCTTCTTAGTGTGCCATACATGGAGTAGAAGTGCAATAAATAAAGGTCGCACACGCACACACACGAATAAAATGAAATGTAAGACTGCGTTCGGAAGGTAAGCCAGTACAATCTGGTTCTTCGAAACAATTGACGCCTTAAAGGCACAATAGGCGGGCCAGGGAAAGAGGGGAGCTTGAAAGACCAAGTTTAAAGAGGGTGGTCAGTATGTGTTGCACAACGCTGAGTAGCCGCGAGGGCTCAGCACACACTGTCACGAAAAGAAAGACAGTGAGTATTTTGGAAGCGGTAACATGGATGTTGAGGGGAGGATTTGCGATAAGAACAGATTTTTTATTTTTTGACACCGTTGGGCTTGTATATTACCAGAGAAGTGGGGGAAAGATAAAACATAAAAAGGGGGGAGATTGAATGGACATTGTTGGTACATGTGTCATACAAATAGACGTTTGAAACATTTCTTTGTTTCCCTAGGCGAAACACAAAACACACTAGGCATATTAAAATTGTTTACAGGTTTCAAGTCTCTTCTTCCATCATTTCTTTCTTTTTTTTTTCAATTTTTAACTGATCTTTATTCATTCTGCATTTCTCAAAGTGTCTCAAATAAAACATCACATTTTGTATATTGTAAATATAGTGTTGCACATGGGAGCTGACTGGAAATACATAGAAGAAATATGGTCTACTTCACCCTCGGCATGTCGTACCAGGTGACTAATGTTGATTGCAGTCTGAAGTAACTTCAGTGGGCAGTCTGGCTGACAGTACAAAGGACACTTGAAAATTTTTGTCTGGGCGAGATATTAAATGCCCCCGGGTTGAAAGTGTAGTGGCCAATTGTATGCTGCGTTACGCTTGGCAAGTTTCAACTAACAAGTTGAGCATACAGCCTTGAGACATAAAGGCGGCTAGGCACACCGGCATTTTGAGGAGGATACAAGGGGTAGTTTGTAATCATGTTCCCTAGAGCATATCCAATTTGAAATTCCAAAACATGTTCAATTTACAACATACACTAAAATACATTCATAAACTGTAAATACAAGGTGAGCAAAGTAAATACTAAAGTTGGGCATTTCTGTACATTCATGTCAATTTGACTGTGTCCATTAATAATTTCAAGGTGAAATAGGGGGGGGGGGGGGGGGAATTCCAAAGTTGAAAACATATTTATATTCCTGTAAAAATTGATTGTATACGTTCCTAAACAATATAATTTAGACTTTTAAAACCACAAATGGAAAACCACGCACACACCCACACCCGAAAGCGCAGGTGAAACCTGGAAACACTGCATCCACCCCAACACACACGTATTTGTACTGAAAAATTTGTTATACACATTTGATGCGTTTCCAGAACAAAAGGGCATTACAAAGTTGCCAATCATACTTTTCACAGATACCGTTTTCTCATATTTTTCCAATTGGTGGTTCTGTAACAAATTTTATGATTTGTGTTTTGTTCCCATCTCAATTTAAAAAAACAAAAACATGTACATTTTTCAAACAATTTATAATAAAAGTACATGGTATATAGAAAAAAAAACTTGCGCGCATTCACTGGTAATTTTTTACACATGCATTCACAAATTAAATTCACTTCAACAATACAATAAGCGGTGCGGGGAGAATAGAGAGCTATGAAAGACCCCAATTTAGAAATAGTAGTCGGTCTGCGTTGGAAAACGCCTCCAGAATACGGGCGGAATGGGGCGGGAGAGACACTACTGAAGGCCCGGGTAGGAGGAAGGTCGGTATGTGTTACGGATTGCTTTGTTCTCAGTCGTATGCAGGCTTCAACTTTGGAACAGTTGAATACGCTTCTGAGTCGCCTTTCAAGAGGCTAGCCCGTACTTACCGGTACACGAAAGGAAGGGAAATGTTGTGGCGTCTAGGCTAATTCCTTAAGATGGAGAGAGCGGAGGAGTGTTGCTCCGCTATACATTAAAATCAGGTGAAATTGACTGTGCTTTTTGCAAAAATACCTGTAAAAGTATATGGGGATTAAAATTGCGGTATTTGAAAACTGCTAAATTCCTAAAACTCCAAACCAAATATCTGTATTGTGACAGTAACATGAGTAGTTTTGTATGTGTGTCGGGTGTTGATCTTGGGAGCGTGTTAAGGAAAATAGATTTGTAAAAGTCTACGGGTTGTCCTGTGTGTGAGGCGATCATATCTTGCAATGATTTCCTCATGGGTATGACTGTATTGCACGTGTAGTAAATATGATCTTCGGTTTCTTGAATGCGTGTTTTGCACAGCTGACACTGTGATGTTTGCTTGGATCTGTGAGCTTGTCTTTCTGTTGTGGGTGTCATGTTGTATATGAGTCTAAAGGTAACTTCTCTTGCCTTGGCCGTGATGTGAGGGTTGTGTAAGTTGGTGAAAGTGTCAGTATAATTTGTCTTTAAGTATTTCTGTCCTCTTTTAATTCTGATGTGTAGTGGGGGTGCTTTTAGTTTGACTAAGTGTTTGTAGATTGCATTTGTTTTCTGGTGAATTGAGTTGTCGTGTCCGTGAATGGCTTGTATGCATGACTTGTAGAAAGATGGTAGAGGGCCGGAATGGTGCGGCATTGAGTTGTTTAATGGTCTCAGTCTGGTGAGTCTGAGCCCCATGTAATAGTGTGCTAGCTTGTGTTGTTCTGGATGTTTGATGATGCTCCCTACGTGTTTGATTCTAAGTGCTTGAATCTTTGTTTGTATGTCCTGGAGTGCAATCCCTCCCTGTTTCTTTTCTTGTACAAGTGCCTTATGTTTTATGATGTAGATTGTGTGACTAAAAATAAATCTTCTGATCTGTTTGTTTATGTCTGTAATGGTCTGTTTCGGGGGGTCAAAAACTGTGGCTACGTATAGTAATTTGAGAATGACATAAGTGTTTACACTCGTGCTTCGTCCAAAAATTGTTGTGGTTTTGAATTTGTATCTATGTAGCATGTCTGTTATTTGTGATATTAGGTTCTGCCATGTGTCTTTGTGTGTGCGGTTTGGGTGTGAAGGAAAAGTAATGCCGTAGATTTTGATGTTGTTTGTTGGTACAAGTCCAAAATGAAAGTCTGTTTTGTTTTTCCATTTGCCTAGGCCCATTATTGTAGATTTCTGTACGTTTACTTTAGCTCCGCTACCTTTACTAAAGTCTGTGAATGTGTTTAGAATGTTTACACTAGACTTGTCGTTTGGTGGGAAAAAGGTGGTGTCGTCTGCATAAGCAATCAACTTCTGCTTGCCTTTCCCTGGTATAAATGTGCGCTTAATAGAGCTGTCCTTTCTAATTTTTTCCAGCATGGGTTCTGGTGCCAGAACGTAGAGTAGGGGGGAGAGAGGACACCGCTGCCTGGTTGATCGCGTTAGCCTGAAAGTGTTGGTAAAAGTATGATTCACCAAAACCTTGCTTTCGGGCTTCGCGTAAAGGATTTCAATCCATTTCCTAAAGTTTCCACCTTTGTTGCAATGTAGTAGTGTTTTGTGAAGTTATGAGTGTGATATTCGATCAAAAGCTTTCTCTTGATCGAGAGATAGGATTGACGACTGACAGTCCTTCTCGTGTGCGTAGGTGATTATGTCTCTGAGGAAGTGTGTGTGCTGGTGAATGTTTCTGTGTTTAATGCTACACTGCTGGTCTTCGTGTATGAGTGTAGTCATGAATGGTTTTAGTTTGTTTGTTAGGGTTTTTGTTAAAATTTTGTAGTCTACGTTTAGGAGAGATATGGGTCTGTAGTTTTTAAGGAGTGTTTTGTCTGAGTTGTCTTTAGGTATGAGAGTGATGTATGACATGTTCAGGCTTGGTGGGAGTTCTTTGTTCTCGAAAGCTTCTGTGTACACTTTTAATAGAAGGGGGCATAAGATGGGAAAAAAGTGTTGATAAAATTCTGCTGTGTGTCCGTCTGGCCCTGGTGATTTGTCTTTTGCATAGTGTTTATTGCGAGTGTTATGTCTGTAAGTGTCAGCTCGGCATCTAAACCTTGCTTGTCTGCATCTGATAGTTTCTTTGTAAAGTGCATAAATGTGTCTTGTATGTGTGACTGGACGTTTTCTTCTGTGTACAGGTTTCTGTAGTAATCTTCAAAAGCCTGTACTATGTTTTGTGTTTCTGTCTGTGTGGTTCCATCTAGATCTACTATTTGCCCTATCTGTCTGCAGCGTTGTATGTTTTTTTCTATTGCCATGTATTGTTTACTGGGCGTTTCTTGCGTGATTGTGCTCAGTTTCGTCCGTAGTAGGGCGCCCTGAAACCTATGGTTCTTGTATTGTTGTAGCTGGTCTTCTAATGTGAGGATGATGGGTGAATTTCTGTCTGTTTGTTTTGTAAGCTGTATTGCATCTTCTATTAGTTTCTCTTGCTTTATCTTGTCCTTGTGTATCCTAGCTGACATTAACTGCGCTCGTTCACATATTGAATTTTTTAGTATTTCCCAGTGGTGTTGTATGTTTTCTGTTGGCACATCAGTTGTGTATGTGAGGATGAGTCTAGTCATATTTTCCGTGTATGTTTTGTTTTGGAGTAAAGTGTTGTTGCATTTCCAGTGTGGAGAGCGTTTGAAATGCGTGCTTGCCTGAGTAGAACTAATGGCCGTGAATATTGCTTTGTGGTCTGTAAACTTTAGAGTTTCTGGTAAGTGTCTGGCCTGAATTATGTGGTGTGTTGATAGCGCCCCTTGTGAAATGTCATAGTTTTATGAATTCATGCGTAAAAGAATATAGTTTCAAAAATTAGCATAAGACTATTAAAGTAACTTAGGGGGAGAAGAATCCATGACTTATAGTCTTATTTAGCAAAGGGTGATCAATGCTATCCCCAGACCTAAGGGTCTTTTATATTTGGATATGCGCCCTAATATAACCGACTAGGTTGAACGGGACGCGCCTCGCCAAAACGAGGCAAACGTTTTACATAAAAAAGCAACGGGTGATGATCTGTAATTATGTCCCTTGAGGATTTTTAAGTGTATTTTTGGTTTTTTGTTTGAATAGTGTGAACGAAGCAAGTTTTGCACGGGAGTTTTGGTAGGAGCGAGTGAACGTTCGTGACAAAGTGTGGGTTAGAAACTTGGTTAAGAATTGTAATGAAAAATCGAAGTTAAAGTAATAGTCAGTTCAGATCCAGACGCGTTAAGCGTAGGTTGAGAAATATGGGTTCTCTCCCAAGTGTTAAAGTTACTGAGATACGGCAAGCGATATTAAGAGGTGCCACCCAGACAATATGCCAATGAGTTGGTTGCTTCAGTGATGACAGAAATAATTACTGTTGTCTAGCTCCTTAATCGCTTGGTACGTCAGCATGATAGTTAGCATAGCTGATTCAGCAGTCCAGAGACAGTTTTCACAAGGTTCAAGAAGTTGTGCAAGTGTTTTCAAGATTCACAAGACGACCAGGTATGATAAACTGTTTTGAAATCATGAAAAGACATTAGACAGCAACTAGCAATAAGAAGTGGGACCGATAGACAGTTTTGGTAGAAATTTTCATCCCTGGCGGTTTAGGCCAGTCTTATCATAAAGATACACCAAGTGACCACGCAACGACTCGAAGTTAGAACATTGTGAAGATAGAAGTACAACAGAGCAAATAGAGCAGAACTAAAAACGTCGAGTACTGAGATAAAACACCATTACAGTAAACGTTAAATGACAACAGTGGTTCTCAAGCCATTCCCACTTTGACTATCAGAGTCAGTAGATAAATAGAAGCAGTGACAGTGTCTAAAAAGAAGATAAGGAGAATGCAAGGACGATGCGTTAGAATTCTCATCATGAAATGAATTTCTTTTTGCTGTATTAAAGTTACCATCCTCAAGAGGAAGGTTTAGGCAGAACATCACTTTTCAACTGTTGCTGAATTCATATCTGTAAATAAACTTCATGTCACGTTCACTGCTGTCGGCGTGAAGTGTGTTACCAGCTATTTAATCATCAACCATTTGTTTTATCCAGCTGTTGTAGTCGTCACAAGTTTCATCTGAAGTACTTAACATCATCATCCACAACTACCTACTGTTTAGGGCAGTGATACGAACCCACTATACACACCATCATCACACGCACGGTCACATTACGCTGGGACAGAAAAACAAGAACTATACCGAGTTTTTTTCTGTCCCCTTTATGCTGTAATAACATTGTGTAAACATAACACCCACACACAAAAAATTTGACCGTTATGTAACGCGGTTTATTCAAAGGGACTCATTATGATCGCTTGCTTTCAGCCGTCGTTATGGCAAGTCATGTGACGGTAATGTTATCCTCGAACCTCCCACTTTCTTATCACCAACACGATGTAGTGTCAACATATAAGGTTGTCATGGAACTATGATTATTAGTGGACACCTTTGCAAGCAGTGAGATCTCGAAGAGCGAAAAGTCATAAGCTCTGGTAGACCTGCCAAGAAGTTAAATCATTTTGTTTATATGGACGGAAATATTAACCTTCTTGTTTTCCTAATAGTGGGTAAGTATTAAAATATGTAAGAGATTATGCTAGTTATATTTATTTTTCATATGGAGCTGAAGATATAAGTATTCTACATATATAAAATGTACATTCAAAATGACTTTGCCAGGATCGAATCCAGGCTGTTCTCCTTGTCACAAATCAAATAAATGGCGATGTTTCTTAATATATTTTTTTCTTGGCCCAGAACATTTTTCTTGGCCATTTCATCATATGTTGTTTTACTGTATCCTATATTGTATACCTTAATAAATAAGCAATTTATCCCATAACAGTTTTTAGTTCTTCGATTACTTGTCATAATTTTAATTAAATATCCAATGTTGCTTAAAGCTAATACAATCATAAAGAACCAAAACGTAGACGATCAGTTTTAAAAAAAATTGTTTAAGCAATAAATAACTGAAGACTACGACTTTGTGGGTTTTATAGAAGAGTTTAAGATGTATAACATTTATATCCTTAAATTAGTTGGGGGTAAACGATGATTGCTGTACAAATGAGAAACTTTTGGGGATAGTTTTGAGACAAGATTATAGCATTTTGTGACAGCAAAATAGCCAACTCTGACTGGTAAATAGACATTCATGTAGAAAAGACAAATTAGATTTATTTATTCATTCATAGTTTAGTTGAAGTTTGGTAGTGTATGGTAACTCAAAGTGGACCAATAACAAAATTCAATTCAAGAAAAATTCATTTCATTCATTTAATGAACTTCGATAAATGCATCTTGCTGTTTCATATTTGAAGTTATATCAGACTGTCTCGGCTTGGATACTGCTAACGAGAAGCTACATCTGACCATTTCCACAGCAATAACTTGAAAATATCAAGAGAACAATAACTTACAGTGAATGAATTACATGCGAGTGGAGCTGGAAAGTGGCCTTATGCATGACGTTTATTACACATAAGGGAGGGAAACCCGAGGCCTGTAAACAGTAAATTAATATGAAACAAATATAAAGGTATGTTATCAGGCACTCGCAGGAAATAAAGAAGTAGAACACCAGACAACAGAAAAACAACAGACATGAGTGGCTTACCCAGGATTTGAACACTGGACCTTCCGTGCGACAACCCCGCCTAGCCATGCAAGCGAATCACACTATCCGCCCTGCCATTGAAACATCATTTTTTGATGATGCGTAGATGGCAGAGCGGATAGTGTGATTCGCTTGCATGGCTAGGCGGGGTTGTCGCACGGAAGGTCCAGTGTTCAAATCCTGGGTAAACCACTCATGTCTGTTGTTTTTCTGTTGTCTGGTGTTCTACTTCTTTATTTCCTGCGAGTGCCTGATAACATACCTTTATATTTGTTTCATATTAATTTTATGCATGACGTGACAATTCTTTGGGAGAGCCCAAAGCACAGCATTGCAGCCCTGCATAATTGGAAAGTCACATTGGACGGCGGGGAATACGCAGTATGCCACCCTCTCCCTTCTTCAAGATTGAAACCAGATGGGAAGATCCTTTAAATGCATGCCAAACCATAATAGAATACTCAGAAAGAAAATGGAGCTCATGACCCCAAATCACCAAATTTCAGAATAGCAGAAAATCCACTGGAAAAGCCTATATCCCCAATATAGATAATGTCAGGGATTTTTCAACTTGGCATTGGCAGTAAAATAGTGACAAGCTGTCACGAAATAGGTTCGTTCTTTTTCCTGGTCTTTCTCTCCAATCCGATATGATTATCTACCACTCTTGCTATGTGCTAATTCTTCCAATATTTATTGTTTATGCTTTCATATTTTAAGGTTTTGTTATCATTTTTCCCTATTTTTGACTTTCTTACTATTTACCTTAAACGCTTGACCTGTTTTGACACAATATTGACTTTTTTGTGCAAAGCGAAGCTGCAACATTGACTTTTCTTTATCGCCCCTTCAGAAGGATTAAAAGTCTACACTGAGCGACATCCCGTTTGTTAATCCAGACTTCTTGTCAGGTAAGATACTGAAAACACATGGTTCACAGTGGTCCAATATGAATGGAAAGACGTTATTTGGAGATAAAAGGCAGTTAGAAAATACACAATGCCCAAAAACGCTGCCGATGACTTTGAGCTACCATACATTACCAAAGTTCAACTAAACTATAAATGAATGAATAAAATCTCATTTGTCTCTTCTATGTGAATGTCTATTTACCCATCAGAGTTAGCTGTTGTATTATCTCAATGAGTTATAATCTTGTCTCAAAACAATCCTGTGACGTGTATACGTAAATAGACTACATAAATCCGTCCACCTTTGCTCCTCATTAGTGTTTCGTTTTGCTACGCAGAAAAACCCGCACAATTCGCTGTCTGTGGACTGACATTTTAGCCACGCCGATTTTTCCTGTTTTTCTCGCGGTAAGGAGTTGTTTACCTATTATTCGCATCATGCCCGATAATACGGGGACGAACCGGTCTGGTTAACAGAGTTCTCTTGCAAGCTGACATGTCAATCATCGGGAAGTAACAGAAAGCACGTGATGAAACTGATCAGACCCGGTAGCAACTTCAAGGGCGATTATAATATTTCCCGGTCATCTTTGATGTCCGACATTTTCAGGGGAATAAGTATTTGATCTAAAAAAGGGGAGATAATTTAAGACGGGTTCTCTGATGCCGTTCGGCATAGCGAGAGAACGAACCGTAGAATCTTTTATCTCGTGAAGCCAGCTCGCGGATTTCTCCTGAAACGTCCAAGGTGTGACTTTTGCCATCTTTCAGAGAGATCACAAAAAATTTGTATATATACTGCCTGCACTTTAAGTCAGTTATCAAGCCTCTCAAGAAATTTTGGATAATTCAACGCGTCCGCTAGAACCTATGTGAAATAGTGCTTAATGGCCTTCGTTGGGATTATTCGGCTTTTCTGGTAACAAAAATATAAGTTGTGCTTAAGTGTTTAATGTGTTAGAGAGTTACCATTTTATTCACTGTGAGTCCCTAGCGTTAAGGCTAGCGGACTAGCAAACGCGTATATATTTTCTTACCAGTGGTTCAGCTTAATGTAAAGAATCCATCAACTAATTTTCACTAGAGTATCCGGTTTAACTGACAAAATAAATGCTATGAGTGACGGATAAATGTGCAGAGCAGAACGCGCATTATATTTTCATTGTTTCAATTATATAGTGACTAGCATTAAATATCATGTGGAACAGAGAAAATAACGATAGCCGCCGATAATCAACAATCTTTGACTTTTTGGGTTTTTAACTCCCTTGGGATCCTTCCTTTTTCCAACAAGGGGGAAGGCATTATTGCTGTGGCAGATTATGATAATTGATTTCATATATCTATTTTTTATCTTCATTTTTCTTTTTATCTAGCTTCACCTACGCCTGTTGGGTTAACATAAAACCTCCTATTACTCAGAATAGATCTGTCTCTCTTTCTCATTTAGCACGCATTTAATGCTGGTCGCTATATTTCTTTGATGAGAGTTTACCAGAGACATATTCGCTAACGTGAGCTGTAATTCTAACACCAGCGCCAGAGATCAAATCGTTGTAGAGATCAGACAGCGACCAGATTTGAATAAATTTGAGTAGATTTGAGAAACAAGGTGGGCAAATTGTATTACCTCCCTTGTAAAACCCGCTCGCTAGAAAGTAATTAAACACGGCGACTCGAAAGATCTAAAGACAACGCTCGCTTGAATTCGAGCAGAGAGACGAAGGAAACTCACACTGATTAGCGCATTGCCGATGTTTGATCTAAGCGAGAACGAAGATCCTAGGTTTTTGGCTTTGAATTACGTATAAGCCGAAAACTTAGCGTAGAATGTCCCGTAGGTGAGAACACCTGGTAGGATCTGGTTTTCGGGGGGGGGGGGGGGGGGGGGGTTAATTAACTATCTCCTTTCATCTTTTAATATATATACCACAGAAATCTAACTCAATTCATCCAGTACCTCACAGATTCCTCTAGACATCTAGCTTCGATTCTAGAATACTCGTAAAAGTGAATTTCATAGTAGTCGTTGGAGATAAGTCTTAGTAGCTCGGTGTTGAGTATTTGGGTCACACCCTAAACCTTACCAGCGGCTTCCATTCCATATGAAACTGGAAATAAACTTCATCATTTTGATATAATATCGGGTTTTTTCAAGGTGACTTGTCTGGTCTCGTGGTACACCCAGAAAGAGACAGAGTGCAAACAAAATAATATTAAGAATAAATGATAACTGGACTTATAGCATATCCAGAGTTCTTTTCTCAATTTCATAACATTCAGCCTGTTGTGGCTACCAATCTAACATTGAAAATACCTGTATAACGACCACGTGTTGTGAAGAAGATTGATCCTAAACCGATTTGTGTACCTGACATTTGATGTAACGAGTGAAGATTCCAAGCTAACATACACTGTGACATTTAGATCTCTTAATTATTTTACTACCTGGACAAAAGTTGAAGTGACCTTTATCAACATCCTACTTACAAGAGTAAATCAAGCGTTTCCCAACATTTGATTTATTAGTCGTTGGAGAAACTGGGGCTTGATTCGCCAAACAACCAACCGAGGATGGGCTGTGGGTGCCATTAACAATTGTTCCAGATGTGGTGAAAGCACCTTTGTAGGTAAGAGAGACTGAATTTGTGATCACAGGTTTGTCAGAGCGAGAGAAAGCGTGAGAAGAATAATTTTATTTGGATATAACCCATGTACTCATTCTATATTTGCTTATGCAAGTTTTGCTAAAGCGCTGATCTATTTCACTTCAGAATAGATTAACTTATAACTCTGTTCTTTACTGTAGAGGGAATTTTAGACTTTAGCGTAAAAACCTTTGACTCATTCGGCGGGGGTTAATAACTTTGCTCAACGGGATCTTGTCTCAACAGAGGGAGGGAGGATTAAACCTATGAGTCTAACTCTGTAATTAACTCATTAACCTATGTTCATTGTATTTGATTTTGATATTCAAAGATATTGTTGTGTTGTAGTTTCTTTGTGAAAATAAAATTTACATAAACTTTATTTACGTGTGTCGGTCAGCTTGTCCCAAAAGATCCCAATTCCATAGATATAGTTTTGTTGTCTGTGCGTCTAAGTGTCGTCACGTATCTGTGTGTGTAGATGTGAGTGGGTGAATATATCAATATATATTTATAGGAAGGTCTGTCTGATCTAAGAATCTCAGTCGTAACCGATAGACTGGATAGATTATCTTTCATATCCAGGGACAGATTTTACCTTTCCCCAATTCACTCGTGAAAAATCTATTTCTTCACCTGATCTCTCACTGAGCTATCAACTGTACAAGTCCTATTCAGGCTGGGCCAAAATTGATCTTAATTACCCTATCAAAAATATACGACACTTGGGTTATTTTCCTATGTCTGTACACGATTATATATATATATATATATATATATATATATATATATATATATATATATATATATATATATATGTTTGATGTTATGAAGTTTAAGGGATAATAAACTTAACTAAAACCTAACTTAGTGTGTCGGTCAGACCCTTGCGCAATTATCCATAGTTTTCAACGTTTGTGCGTACTGTTTGTCGCATAATTGTGAGTGTGTGAGGGGTTAAACGTATAGATTTCCTGTATGGAGAGTAGTATTGTCTAATAAGAAATTACAGTCGTAAAGATAGGCTGGATTAGAGTATCTTCTCAATCCAGAGACAGATTCTAACCTTAAACTATTTACTCGTGGAAGCTATTTCTTAAGCCTTTATTCTCACCTATTTACCATTAGCACCTCTGATCAGACTGGGCCTAATAACTCCCTATACCCATCTTTAAACCATCCACGACAAATCCCCACAAGTTTCTCAGACGTGGTGTGGCATTATTTGGGTCGATCTCTGCTTCACTCCGGCGGTAATCAGTTACATTTGTTGTACTGACTTTATTACGTGCTTTTCAGTGGTCAGCACCTTTTTTCTTTCTCTGCTTTGTAGCAGATATTTTGTATTTTTAAACATTCTTACACTCCTCTCACTGATAAGCCATCATGTCAGTTTGGTTATCTGTTTCTCCCTGCTTTGCATGCAACGGCTGAGATAATAATTAATCGACAATCATGTTGGTTAATCTCGGGTGTGGCCGACATCAAACTACGGAGTAACATTAAAATCGCCCAGCGCAGTTGTTTATTCGCTGATAAGGCCAGGGTGCGTTCTCTGCCAAGATGGTAAAGAGACTGGTTTTGTGTGCTCAAGCAAAAGATAACGAGATTACTCGTCTGTGCGACACATTTTGGACAGACATGCATGACATCTCCGTTTCTGGCACACCTTGTTACAAAAACATTACTTTATATTAAAGTAATAACAAGTTATTTGTACTGCCATCAATGGTACCTATACCTTGTAGCGGTGTAGTGAAGTGAATCCGTATGTCAACACGCTCAAATTCCCCGCTTAAAACGAACTAGCTATCGTAACTTGAAATCTATAAATAACTACAGTATTTGAAATTTGTCTGAGTGTCTAGTCAAATTTACCGCCAACAATTTAACTAGAGTATTTGAATTTCTCTAAGAAAACAAGTTAAAAGTTACCACCCACCCCCCAAATACCTACCCCAATATTTATCGATGAACGTAGTAAAATTTAACAACCAATCAAATCGTTACTTCTTTTTTTGTAAGGACAAAAAAAATTTTGGTTGAAGTGGAAATAATGCCTAATTTGAGTTTTTGACCGAACTTAGATAATTTATTTCTTGATAACTAACGATACTTAAAATGCAAGGGATATTTAAATTTATAGCGCTGAAATTGCTTAACATATACACATAGAGATTCCCTCATACAAAATTATCTTGACTTAGAAAAATTTAATTTAGTAATATTTTCACATCAGGTTAAGATCAAATTTAATTACAAAAAAATTAACCAGATGGAGATGCAAAGGAATAACTAAATGAAAATTGTATAGAACGATAGAGAATAATTGGCCGTTTAATTATCACTTTTGATAATTAAAATCGGTTCACAAATAACTATGATATAAAATAAACAAATTTAGTCAGATTAACAAACACACTTAAAGTCGCTCAAGTTTATAGTCCCCCAAAAATAGTTAATTTATTTTTACTCGTCTTCTGATTGGTTGAGGGTAGGGTGATAAAAATTAACACCTCCTTGTAAAATCAGGCCATTGTATTTTGAAAAGCCATGCCAAGCTGACATCAGCGGGAAGACTTTGTGACCAAGCCTTTGCCGTCTGGACTAGAAAGCAGTGTTAAAACCTTTTTACTGCTAGTCAAGCTTGTGTATGTGATTATTCTTTACTTTGGGGTAAGACAGATAATTTTATTTGTATATTTTATTAACATGTAACAGGCTTTGTGTGTGCCATAGTTATACTTCGATACTGCCTAGATGGGAGAGTTTGTGTCACGACGACCTAAGTAGGAATGTACCTAAGCAGACTTATTGGGAAGTGAAATAAATGTGTAAAAATGTTTGGCAATTGGCCTTACAAAATTGCGACTGTAAATGAGTGTTAATAAATTGATATCGGCTTCTGGAGTGCCACAATGTTTAAATATTATATAAAATCATGTAGGGAATGTTAGAACGAAGTTATCAACAGGTTACAGTGCTAGATTATGCACACCATGACTATTATATAGAAGACAAACCCGAATGATGGACATTGGCTTTGAATCAACACTGAAGAAGACTGATTACACCAAGCTGAGTGTAGACAACGGAATTTAAGGTCTGGTGCGACCTGTTAGCACAAGTGGCTGACCCGGGTAGGTATTAATATGGTTTAGAGGTGAAATTGATAGAGGCAGATGTTAAATAGAAGGGATTGTCCTTCTTATTTCACGTTTTTATTACGAAGTTACCTCGTTGCTGCAGTAGACTGAAAGGAAGAAAGTTTGGGAGTGATGGCTCATGATACAAGTTGCAGCTAGCTCCTTTTCTTCAGTCAGAAGTCACAACGGTGGTGTTCAGATCTATGATTGACAATACAGCTGAAATAACTCTTTACCAGATAAGTGCTTCAGACAGGCACTGATACTTCATCCAACCACCAAATTTCACAAATAAAATTATACCACCTGGGAGTGATGAAAATAACAGACCTCACAGTATGTGATTAGTGATAATATCGAGAACTGTGTGTAGATTCATTCCAGTGACTTTTTGTTGTACACAAATGGAACAGAATTTCCAAATTATTTAATTTTCCATGTAAATATAAAGTTCTTGATTTTGAAAAGAAAAGTACTGACCCACAAAGATTGAGGTTCAGTACCATTAAATTGTAAATACATTCTCAAGACAGTCTTTCTTACTTACTTTTCATTAAAGTTATAGTTCTGCTTGAAATTCATAATTGTTAAAATACATTACCCTAGACACTTTGCCAAATAACAACACACAGATAAAATACTCTTGGTGAGATCTCAAGAGGTAGCCGATAGGGACCCAGAGAACTTCATCATCATCATTCTTTACTCTGGGAACTTACATAGCTGGACCTCACCTTGATTGTCTATACACCCTTGCTCTTTTCAGAGAAGGGGGTATTTCTTATAAGACCAGTCTCTAATCTGGCACTATCCTGGTATCCTTTGATACATCCTTTGGTCCAGGACATCCTATAATGAATCACATCAAAACCTCTTATCACACGCGGTATGGCGGCTTGTGTACCCTGACAATCCCCAGAGCTATGCCAGTGGGAGATTTACTCCTGGTAGGTTCAACCAAGCTGGACTGGTCTGCGTGGGTAAGGGTCAGACAAAAGCTGGTACTCTGGTCCTCCAGGTTGGGGGTTTTAGCACAGGGCTGACACACCTGTCTATGTAAAAAAAAATCGCACGTTACGGAAACAACAATAAATGGAAAAACTTTGCTGCGGGACGGACATCTGGAATCTCAGGCTCGTATGACTGATAGTGGTGAAAGCCGAAAGGAAGCCACTGGCATGAAAACGGATGCCCCGACCGCAAAACACGAAGCCAGAACTGGTTTTTGGAACGTCAGAACTATGAATGAGGCAGGAAAGCTGAGACAAATCACAGCAGAGATGAGGAACTACAAGATACATATTCTGGGAATAAGCGAGAACAGATGGACAGGTAAGGGGAGAATAAAAACAGCTACAGGGGAAACAGTACTTTATTCTGGCAGAGAAGATGGTCAGCACAACGAAGGTGTAGCCATTATCCTGAAGAAAGGAATGGAAAGGTCTTTACTGGAATGGAAACCCATCAACAACAGACTGATAAGAGCAAGACTGAGAGGGAAGTTCACCATCACCACAATTATACAATGCTATACACCAACAAATGACAGCGATGAAGAGATCAAGGACGAGTTCTATCAACAGGTACAAAAAGAAATGGAAACTACACCCATATACGATCTCATTATAGTAATGGGAGACCTAAATGCGAAAGTGGGAGCACACAATAATTATAACGAAAGAGTAATGGGGAAATGCGGCAGTGGAACAGCAAATGAGAATGGGGACAAATTAATAAGCTTCTGCAGTATTAACAACCTGGTCATTGGAGGAACACTTTTTCCACACAAGGAAGTGCACAAGTTAACATCGGAATCACCAAACGGATGAGACAGAAACCAGATAGATCACATAATGATCAATGGCAGAGGGAGACATGCATTACAAGACGGGAAAGTAAGAAGAAGCGCAGATGTGGGAAGTGATCATCACCTAGTAGTAGCAAGACTGAAAGTGAAGCTCAGAGCTGCTGGACCAGTTGCAGTCAAACAGAAAAGATACAACATCACGAAACTGAAGGATCCCCTCACCAGAAGAGCTTTCGTGGTCGACGTAAAGAGAAGATATGAGATTATCAAAAGCCAGGAAAGAACAGAGACCGATGATGTTGACCAGAGATTCAACACCATCTCAACAATATACAAGGAAAACAGCAAGTCATGCTTGGGATTCCAGGAAAGAAAGAGCCAAGACTGGATAACACCAGAAACATTAAACACCATAACGATGAGAAAAGAAATGAAAAGAAAGAAAACAGAAGCTAAGTCTCCCAGGTTAAAGGCAATATATAGTGAACAGTACAGTCAGCTGGACAAGGAAGTTAAACGTCAAACCCGTGCTAACAAAAGGACATTCCTGGATGACCTTGCAAGACAGACAGAAGAGGCAGCACTGAGAAATGAACAAAGCACAGTATACAAAATAACTAAAATCCTCAATGGGAAACGAGGTGCAAACAATTTTACATTAGTAAGAGATAAGCACGGAAATCTCATCACGACAGTAGAGGGACAGGAAACATGATGGGCAGAGCATTTCAGAGAAACTCTGAATAAGGAACCACCAGAGACACAATTGAATGTTCCTGAGGCTGAAAATGATCTAGATGTTAATACAGACATCCCACGAAAAGAAGAAATCATCACAGCAATCAAAGGGTTAAAGAATGGAAAAGCTCCTGGTCATGATAACGTAAATGCAGAGCTATTTAAGACAGACCCTGAGCTAGCAGCAGAACTATTAAAACCACTATTTGCACAAGTCTGGAAAACAGAGACAACACCAACAGAGTGGAGAAAAGGAATAATTGTCAAATTGCCCAAGAAGGGAGATCTTGCAGACTGCAATAATTGGAGAGGAATAACTCTTTTCTCAGTTCCCAGCAAAATACTAGGCAGGATAATTATACAGAGAATCTCAAAAGCAGTAGACCACAAACTGAGGAAAGAACAAGCAGGATTTAGAAAGAACAGACGATGTGTAGATCATATATTTACCCTCAGGAACATTATAGAGCAGTGCTCAGAATGGCAAAGACAGCTGTACATTAATTTCGTTGATTTTGAAAAGGCTTTTGACAGTATACATAGGGACAGTTTATGGAAAATACTGAGGGCTTATGGAATTCCAAGCTGCATAGTGTCAATCATAAAAAGCCTATATGCCAACTTTACGTGTAGCATTGGGCAGAGAAACCTAACATTTGAAGTGAAGACAGGAGTACGACAGGGATGCCCCTTATCAACCACTCTATTTTTAACAGTCATAGACTGGGTGATGCGCATGTGTTATTTATGTTTATACAATACCAGAAACCTACCCTCTGTTCTATACTAATGTCCTTAAGTCTTCTACTATTTACTGGACCCAGTATCAAGGTCTTTGTCTTGTTTGGACTGACACATACTGTTAATAGGAGAACAACAGAAGTGATTGCGTCATTTAAGGGCTGAGTTGCCCACTGTATACTTCCGGTGTTATCTTGTGTGTTTCGTACTGATAAATAGCCAGCAAAGCATCTTTTTTTGGGGATGCCTAGCTGGCCGTGGGGTCAGTGTGATTCGCTTGATAGCTAGGCGGAGTTGTCGTACGGAAGGTACGGGGTTCGAACCCTGGGTAAGCCACTCACGTCTGTTGTTTTTCTGTTGTCCAAGTGTTCTACTTCTTTATTTCTTACGAGTGCCTGAAAACATACCTTTATGTTTGTCTAATATTAATTTGCATGACAACAGAGGGCAATCCAAGAGGAATGAGATGGACTACATTTTCTACATTGGAAGATCTGGAATATGCAGATGACATTGCACTGCTTGCACATTCACATCAACACATCCAGGAAAAAACGGATAAACTTAATAAGTATAGCCAGCAGGTGAGCTTGAACATCAACCTAAAGAAGACAGAGGTCATGACGCTCAATGTGAACAACCCTGAGCCCATATCAGTAAGGAATCAGCAACTGGAACAGACAGATGCCTTCACATACCTAGGATGCATAGTAACACTAGACGGCGGAGCAAGCAGAGACATCAACAACAGAATGAACAAAGCAAGAACAGCCTTTTTTAGTCTAAACAACATCTGGAAGTCCTCTCAGTACAGCACAAGCACAAAATTAGGATTATATCAGAGCTGTGTGCTTTCTGTGCTTCTCTATGGCGCGGAGAGCTGGAGAGTTACAGAGAAGGAAATGTCGAAATTGTCCTCTTTTCACACAACATGCCTAAGAAAAATTCTCCGAATCTTTTGGCCGAATACCATCACCAACCAAGATCTGCTTACTCTGAGCAAGCAAGAGGACATGCACACCATCATAGCTGGTAGACGCTGGAGCTGGGTTGGCAATGTCCTCAGAAGAGACCCCGATGCCATCACAAGAACAGCTATGCTATGGACCCCTAAAGGAAAACGAAAGAGAGGCCGACCAAAAACAACTTGGCGGAGGACTGTGGAGGCTGAGATGCAAAGAATGAACCAGAGTTGGGGCACTGTACGAAGGATGGCCGCCGACCGAGACTGGTGGAATCAATTTGTTGTTGCCCTACAAGACGCCACCAGGCGTAATGGCCACTGACTACTTTGATGGTCGGCGGCTAAGGATCAAAGAAAGAAGAAGTTATTTGTAAATATTGCCGAGAGAGGATCGGATGTTTTCATTCCATATATGGGAGACGTGACCTTTTGCATCACGAATAATATATCAGGCGGAAATAATTTTGAAATTACCCCACAAAACACGCATGTTTGAAACGATTGGAGCTTTCTTAGCGTCGTAAGGGAGCCGTGGTAACATAGTGGTTAGTGCACTGGCTTCCTAGCGCAGTGGTCTATGGTTCGATCCCCAGATGAGGTGGGATTTTTAGGCTCCGGGGTCGACCCAGCCCAAATGGGTACCAGAGCAACTCTGGGAAGGTTAAGGCGGCCGGCGTGATGAAAACAATATTTTATGTATCATGTAAAATGTACTACGTGAGAGACAAGGATAGTGGGGGATTGTCGCCTTCCACAATCAGGCAGTTATTTACTATTGTTTTGGCATTTGAGATGCTAAAATAGGACGCATTTGATTGGACTTCTCTTCCATAAAGCAGTATAGGTGTGTGACCGAAAATGTTCGTTATAACCTAGCATTTTGTAAGCCTACTTCACTGACTTCAAATTTCTTCAACGAGCAATCATAGATAGCTAGTAACACATGACCCAAATAGAGGACTGGTCAGATAACCGGACGTGAATTCTATGATTACACTGACAAACAACATTTTTCTTTCTTATATAAGAATAAGTGTTCTTAGGTCAGTTTCTTGCGCTGATTTCAAATCTGAAATCCGTTTATCTCTATCACATCGGGTTCTTAAGATATTTGTGAATAAATATATTTTTGGGAAACCGTTATTTGCTCCGTTTCATTTTTACTATATAACTTATTAAAAATTAATAAAAAGCAACATAATTCTACTTTTTATACTGCTAAAAGATGCATGACATATGTTACGCGATTTTTCAAATAGTTACTGTATTTTGAAATAATTCTGAGCAAAATATGGCTTCTAGAAGTTGTAGAAATTCGGCTGATCTGTTCTGTTACGTGTGCGGATATTTTACCGATCGTGTTGACCAGAAAAACTTTACACCATTACTAAAGAAAGCATATGAACTTTATTTCGATTCGAAAGTTGATGATGCAAATAAATCTTGGAAGCCAAATGCAGTTTGTTCGATACATTGGCAGGTTGGTTACGAAAATCGCCGAAGCATAAGTCGATTCTTTTGGAGTGCCAGTAATATGGCGTGAACATACAAATCACACTACTGATTGTTACTTCTGCTTGACAAATATCCATGGTTTCACATTTAAAACTAGAAAGTCTGTGGTTTATCCAAATATTGAATCGGTTTCGAAACCAGTGCCTCATGATCCAATCACGTGTCCGATCCAAGTACCACCAGAACAATATCCGCTGGACGTGAATGAACCATCAGAAAGTGATAGTTTACCTGCTTTAGAAACTAATTCTGACTCAGATTACATACCGGTGAATGATGGTGTTTACTTAATTAACCATTCAGAACTTTCAGATCTAATACGTGATCTCGCTCTTACCAAAGGACAAGCGGAATTACTCGGTTCGCGACTCAAAGAATGGAATCTTTTAGCGCCCAATACTCCGATATCTAAATTTCGTCATAGACACAGAGAACTTGTTCAATACTTTGAGATGGATGATGACATTTGCTATTGCAAAGATGTAAACGGTCATGAGCACATAGTCAACGAATGGCGATTTTTCATCGATTCTTCCAAGACTAGTCTAAAAGCCGTGTTATTGCATAACGGAAATTTATTTTCATCAATTCCAGTCGCCTACTCTGTTCATATGAAAGAAACTTATGACAATATGGCTATACGTTTGGAAAAAATAAAGTACAATGACTACCAATGGCGGATTTGTGGAGACCTAAAGGTCATTGCAATTCTCACGGGCATGCAGACTGGGTATACTAAATTTTGTTGCTTCCGATGTGAATGGGACAGCCGCAACAGACAGGAACATTATGCAAGAAAGGTGTGGCCTATCCGGGATCGTATGCAGCTCGGGCATAAAAATGTAATACACGAGCCATTAGTTAACAAAGACAGCTTCATTTTACCACTGTTACATATAAAGTTGGGGCTCATGAAGAATTTTGTAAAAGCGTTAGATAAAACGAGCAAAGCTTTCACTTATCTTCGAGAAAAGTTTCCGCAAGTTAGCGATGCAAAGATAAAGGAAGGTATCTTTGTAGGACCTCAGATTAGGAAAGTTATTGCAGACAAACAATTCGAGAACTTGTTACATGGTAGTGAACTTCGCGCATGGATGGCATTCAAATCGATCGTCGATAACTTTCTGGGAAATCACAAATCTGTCGACTATGTTGCATATTGTTAAGCAGTGCATAGATGCATACAGAATTATGGGCTGTAACATGTCCCTCAAAATCCATTTGCTCGATTCGCATCTTGACTTTTTCCCTGACAACCTTGGCGAAGTCAGCGATGAACATGGAGAACGATTCCATCAAGATATCGCCGTAATGGAGTCACGTTATCAAGGACGGTGGAGTGTGACCATGCTTGCCGATTATTGTTGGATGCTTCATCGCGATGTACCACATGCCATTCACCGACGAAAGTCGACTGCAAAGAAATTCAAGCCTACATAACTGTTATACTTCTTGTACGAATGATGTTGTAATACTGTATGCGTTGTTAAAAAACTTCAATTGCGTATTTCTAGAGATCCCGACCTGATAGAGAAAAACGGTTTGCAGATTTAAAAACAGCGCATTAAAATTGACCAGAAAAACATAGAAATGTTAGAGAAAGAAAAAAAAAGTTTTTTTTTGTTAGTCAGTGCAGAGAGTAACCCTGGAGAAATTATTTTGTGCCTTAAGTTTTAAAATTCTAGTTCAAGTGCTTTAAGTTAGACACCTAACTCACCTGAAGAGACGGCATCTTACATCAGCTGCCTGACAATATTAAAACGTTTTCTGTGCAACAAGTCAGTGTTTAATCCGCCCTAAAAACTCGGGGTAAGTAGTAATATGTATTTTATGATTTCAAATTTTGCATTTCGACAGGTATCATTTACTTGGGGGTGTACAGTTGCATATGAGGCTGGCAACCTCATTACTGTAAATAACTTGACACATGAACCACCACTGCAATAGATGGTGAATGCTTCGTGCGGGTTTCCGCGTAAGGAACCAACAGCAGAGGTGGCCTCAGACTCTATAGAGAGGAGGGAGTGAATGATGATATCAAGGTGCACATAAGCAAGAACTTTACTAAACTTCATATACATGTGTGTGTGTATATATATATATATATATATATATATATATATATATATATATATATATAGATATATATATATATATATCCAAATATATTTATTTATATTTTTCTTTTTTTTTTTTTTTTTTTTTTAACCAGCGGCACTTAGGCTTTCAGCCCTTCGGCCCAATGACATGTCATTGCGAGGCTGGGGAACCTGAGGACTTTCCTTCCAACCCGGTCAGGAGCTTCGCTCCTTCCCATCCACAGAGGGTTTATCACAGGAGCCGTTCAGGCTGTTCAGTCAAATTTCCGGCCGTAAACATTTCTTCAAACGCCGACGCCCGGGTTTGAACCATGAACACCTGGTCGCCAGTACAACGCCGAAGCCATTACACCAGCGCGGCTCCCATATATATATATATATATATATATATATATATATATATATATATATATATATATATATATATATTTTGAAGACGCTTGACAACCTATATGATTACCAAATACGTGTTTCATGAGACGTGTTACAGCCACCAGACGACTATTGAAGAGAAGTACAGTCCGAAGCACCTGTGGGAACCAACAGTGACTGAAGAAGACGCCAACCGATTTCACACTGGAAGCTAGGTAGCAAACAAACAAAATCAATGAACATTTCACAAGTTTTCCACCACAATATAAACCATCCGAGGATGATCAATATCATCGTTTATTTTAAATCTTGTTAAACTCTAAGTGATTATTAAACCTGTTTATCTGTAACTGTAAAGCTATAGTTCGATTAGTCACTATTGAGTGAATTGTATGTCTGCACTCGTATGACTCATATTGTGTTAAATACGTAAACATATACAACTATAAAATCGATAGTTGCTGAATCACCTTCAGTTGGGGGCTCAAGAACCACGAGTCAAAATTTCCTTATAGAAGGGGAGGGAGAATATAAGTTCATGACAGCTTATATGATCTCAGTTGTTATGCTTTCTTTTCTTTAACATCCTTTGAGGTCCCCTTCAATAGAAGCATTATTCTTTTATTTATATCTCTGTCAAGAGTAATCTTGAGCGAAGGCTTATACCTTTGAATACCATCATTATACTCTAAGTTTGGCCATTGTTGGACCACTCCTGCGGAGCAGGGGAGACGATACATGCCACACAAGCTCAGCAGCCCTTGTTAAACAACAGCAAGAAGACAATAAGTAACCATTTTTTAAGATGATATAAGATTTCACATTTTCATATAAAACTCCTCCTCCCTCCCCCCTCCCACACCAACATTGAAAACGTTTATGTCTGTTAACTCTGGGAAAATAGCTTAATCAGTACCAAAATTGTTTTACGTATTCTTGAGTTGAAGGAGAGGAATTAACCATGCTGTTTCTAGCCAGCTAGTCAACAAACTTCCTCTGTCGATAGTGTTTGAATATTTGTGTATGTGTACAAGAAGGGTAATGTTTGTTCAATACATTTCTCACTTTATTTATTATATATTATAGGTGCCTGTAAGCAGCCAACGCCTCTTGGAACTACTACCACGTGACTAGATATTTTACGAAACCTGAATGATGATCTGCCCAAAAATCTTAAACGTTACAGAGATCGCATTAGTGGACTCTATACAACACTAGAATCCTGACATTATGATATCCACTTAAACTTATGCATTGTTGCCGAAAATTGGACTTGGCTAAATTCTGCACGGCTATTTTCGTTTTACTTCGTATAAATATAAACACATATGACAGTCAGTTTCGCAAGATCTAAACCAATTAGGTCAGTTGATCTACACTTATTTTATGAAATTAATTAATTAGCAGCGCATCGTCACTTTGTTTTGTACAGTCACATCTAGAAGACACTCTTAGCAATTATTTTAACGACAATCCGATAGAATAGAATCCTTTCCATTCTGCACTTCTTGTTCGTTCTCATTAAATAATACATACTAAAAATGAGCAGTAATAGCACTAATAGATTAAACTATACAAGTGAAACAGATGATGATTACTCATATATCATGACCCTTGTATACGCGTACAACGCATGTCTGATTTTCAACATCATTGTGGGTAGTTTCCTTAATTTGTGGTTTCTGGTCGCCATCCTACGCTCACAAGAAATACGGTCACGTTTGCGTAACAAGATCATCTGTAACACCTTCGTGCTGAATCTTCTGGACAGTGCAATTACTTTACCCATGAATGTCGGGGTCTTCTTTGGGGTTAAAAACTTCGACTGTACTCTCCACTCAACAGTTGCAAATCTAAGACTCATTCAAGATTTTATTGCTAACTGGTTGCTGGTGATGCTAATAGTTGTCTACATTGCTCAAATACAGGACTTCAATCCCACAATTACACTCACGCCGAGGATTGCTACATTAGGCACATGTCTGCTTTTAGTTTTCCCTTGGGTGGCTTCTCTTGTTGCCGTGCCTGTAATAGTGCACGAATACTACTACCGTCACCCAAGAGCTTATCAATTTTGCCCTTACCCAACTATGGACGCAATACAGATCTTCAAATCTGTCGACACGGCTGTCCCAATAATTCTGGCAATTCTTCTCGTGATAGCTGCAGGATTTCTGAGGTATAGGCGTTTCAATCGGGGAAACTCTGCTGGATCAATGCAAACTGAGCTACTAGGTCGAGGTCCTGAGATCGACAACATCCTTGCTTACATCACAGCTGTGGCCGTTTCCACCTTTTGTGACCTCCTTCAACTGATAAATGCATTGAATCCGTATACATTTTCTCAATATGGCATGACAAACTGGTAAGTTTCTGTGTGCTTGCCTATTCTATAAATGTAATTAGCTCAAGTACCACATCGGCGTGTTTTCTTTCTTAGTTGTGTACTCATTAACTGTATATTGTGTTATTACGCATGTGTTTGTGTTTTGTTATTTGTCAGTATTGTATTACTTTATTAATTTTTGATCGCCTTATATCTAGAAACCGTGTGAAACTGTATATAGTGTTACCAGAGAACAGGATCGTTCTTAGGGTTGCCTGGTTCTTTCAGTTCTACATTGGTGATCGTGTACCATATCAATCATTCTATTCTGCGCAAGAAGTCCTTCATAAAAGGACTCAGGGTTGCGCCTCCTTGTCAAATGACTTTCTTTTGTCTTAAAATGTAAAAAAAAAGGAAACTGCGTATAACGGTCAGTTTTACAATTGAACCACACACCAAAATCACGGGACGTTCCGGAGTTTACCCTTCATCAGCCCTAGTCCCAAGCAGGAAGCAAAGATAAGAAGTATAGATAGAACCAAAACAAAAAAGACACCGTAAACACTTTGAAAAATAGATGTACAGAGAGAGAGAGGGCAGAGAGAGAGAGGGAGAGAGAGAGAGAGAGAGAGAGAGAGAGAGAGAGAGAGAGAGAGAGAGAGAGAGAGAGAGAGAGAGAGAGAGAGAGAGAGTGAAAGTAAGAAGAAAAACCCAGAAATATTAAAAGAAATAAACAACACATGACACTGGGGAAAGTTAATAATAAATACGCAAGTAATCATCATCATCATCAGCTGCCATCTCCTCAATGAAGGTCGATTGCCATAGATCTCTAACGTCTTCTGTCTCTTGTCTCGATGGTGCACTCTGATAGACTCTTTCCTGTCCATCTCTTGGTGTTATCTTCCCACTTATAGCGATGTCTTCCCCTTGCACGTTTGCCTTCAACTCTTACTTCAGTTATGGTCTTCTGCAAGGTGTTATCCCTTTTTATATGGCCAACACATTTTAGCTGCTTAATTTTGATCTCCTTCATTAATTCTCTTTACATACTTAGGTTTTTTAAGACCTCTTTATTTGGTTTCTTCTCTTTACATCTTCTATATATCCACATCTCGAGTTCTTTTTTCCAACTGCTCGTTCGTTGTCCATGTTTCTACACCATACAGTAATGAAGAATATATGTAACACTTTATGATTCTCAGCTTGTAATTTGTTGGTTAATTGTTTAGAAGTCAGTATTTATCGCATGTTGTTGAATGTATCGTTGGTCATTCCCATTCTGTTCTTGATTTCTGTTTCACATCTGCAATCTTCTGTTATTGTATGATGTGACGATGAAACTTAACTGTCCCTGAAATTGTTAGATGATATGGTAAAAAACCCTCGAATAACATCAGTACCCCTGAATATTGTTGTAACTTTTTCATCAGCTGGGAACTCTTCAAAGTGGGCTCATTAGTATACAGTCTTTCCACGTGGATTGTCAACACGTTGGATAATTAAATATGTAGACAGTTTATCTTCTGTGCATTCTGGACATTGCTTTGTCTAAAGGAGAGGTAAAGCCACGCCTACTAAAACCTCTAGAGCGATCATAAGCAAGCAATTCGCTACACCTTTCTTTCGTACCTGCCTTGTAGGCGTTGCCTAAGTTCAAACGAAGGAGGCGGCACACGATCAAAGATCCTAAGAGTCCCAGAAACGGGCGAAGCAGTTTCTCGCCGGAATTTCACATCTCTGTGTCAACCGGAAAACCGCTCGAAAGACGGATCGAACGGGAAAGATGAAACGGATGCAGCGAACGGAGATACGGAAACCAGGCGCGGCATCTCTCTTTAGTCTGGAGGCCAGAATCTCGAATTTTCCCTGAGTTCTTAAAATGTGTGAAATTTTAACATGTCCCCTCGAACTTCATTCCATTTAATATATATATATATATATATATATATATATATATATATATATATATATATATATATATATATATATATATATATATATATATATATATATATATATATAGACCTCTGAAAAATGCATTTTATCATTCGTTTGCCAGACATTTACAGAAGCACTAGCTATAGTGAAATCTTGTTAAATTTCCGCCTGGATTTTCGGCTATATTGCAGTGAATTCTATTCTGTGCTAAACGGTATAATATATTTGTTTTAAAGTGATCAGTGGGCTAGTTCATTCATCTTTATTTCACTGGATTTTATGTTAATTTAAATCTGTTAAATTAAAACCTATCTCAAAAGTTCCAGTTGTAAATTTAATGATATATATATATTATTATTCCCAAAGATAATAGATGCTTAAATGCTTAAATTAACTTTTAAAGTCGCGATGGAATTTTTACTAACTAATTGAGTTAAGTTCTATATATATATATGTGTTTCAACCATTAAACTCGCGAAGTGTTTTCTTAAATATATAATTAAATACGCGAGTGTAGATTATAGTCTTAACGGGAAATTTATCGTGCTTTAGAATGTTATTTGATTTTTCGGTATGAATTACATGTTTTCTATCTTTCATATACGGTGATCATAACCGTTGCGTCCCAGCAAAAAACATTGTATAGAGTCCTCCAGACTCGGTTCTTAAAACCCTCCAGAATTTGATGAGACAGTTTAAATTTTAATCTTGTGGTGACCCTGTTGGGATTCCGCTATCTAAATTTTACCAGAAAGAAAGCAAACCCAAGAACAATCTAACACCCTCATCAATTAAATTAAAATTAACTGGAGAAAAACATTGTCAGAGCTATATTTATATTTTTATTTCTGCTCTACTGTGGAAAAGAATATATGTTTTCCTGAACACTGACAGTTGATAATTTTTTCTCACTGGATTTTAAACCTCGAAGAAAAACATCCCTCACTGGTCAGGTGTTTCATCACGCTAGAGAAGTTGTTCTACCACCAGCGGTGAAAATACACGAGACCACACCAGCTCCCCCCTATCTGTGACTGTGCCATCCTCTAGAAACTTTATATAAAACCAACAGAAACACTAATGCTTCATCGTCCAGCGATTACGAGACTATTTGCTACAAGCCAAACTCGCTAATCTGGGGCTGGAATTCGAAGAAAAAAAGAATTCCATTTGTCGAGTGTTTAAGTGCGGTTGTAAATTTTTCTATGGAGTGCCATATTCCACGATCGGTAAGTGTGTGTGTGAAACTGAGTGTTGGCCATCACGAGCGTGCATGAATGAATGAGATTTATTTTGTAAACCTTATAATTGGTTCTACCTGGTAATAATTTTTTACCGTATTCATTGTATTTGTTCATTTAAGTGGGAGTTTCTTTACTTTGGTCATTTTCCCTTCCCTTAACTCTACTTAGTCAAGGGAAAACATTGTTTGCTAAAAAAGTAGGACCTGTTTCCTACCCCCATACTTAATATTGTAACACTTCTTATCAGAGTAATAAATTTACTGTTGGGTTAAGTTATCTATCTCTGAATAACCACCTGTCTCTTTTACTGGGTTTTTCTTTGTCTTACAAGAGGGAAGGGCAAATTGGGTACTACCATTCACCCCCTTGATATTTGTATTTTCTGTACTATGATTTTTGCCTGTAACATAATAACTGTTGTGATTTTGATTTCTAATGATAAATAAACATCATAAAACTTTGGTACTGTGTTGGAAGACCCAAGCCCAAATTACTCATATTTGTTTACCATAGTTTGTATTCACGTGACGTCTGCATGTTTGAAGCACCAATCTGGTGTGAGTACATGAGTGTCTGGTAACTGGCAAGAATTGTTTTGGCCAGGAGAGATTAAGGAGTAGATTGAGGAAAAAGAGTGTCGTAAAAGAGGTTGTCCTTTACTCTTTCCAGCACTTTCGTGAATCTACTACCTATTTCTAAACCCTTATTATCACAGAGCCTTCATCATCATTCTTCACTCAATACGGGACCACTATTTCTAAGCACTATCCTCAAAAAAATTTACGACAATAAATGGATCGCTCTTCGGGATTTTGAGTCTGATCTTAAGTCTAGGTCTAATTAGATAGAGTGTGAGTGATTGTCTTTGTGAGTTAGGGAATAAATAAAAATAATTACACCCCTAGACAACGCCTTTAGTGTTTGGGTCGTCCACACAACATATTTACAGGTTTGGTTTCTTTCCACAACAGCAGAAAATTACAAATAAACAAAAATATTTGTTACTTTACCTATTCTCTGGCAGAGAAAATTGAAAATTTTCTTTATAAGATTGCTGGGATCGCGTGATTGTTTTACAGTCACAAAGGTTTTTTGAAGTTACAAGAGTTGAGCTAAGCTAAAGACGCCTTGTTCTAATTTTTTTTTAAGTCTAGTTAACAGCGTCTCTTTTCAAAACTGACTTCAGAGGGCGGTGTTTTGTTGGCGGAGAATCAAAATTTTAGGAAAAAAAATTTTTTAATATAAATTTTTCTCTACTGTTAGTAAAAGTAGATTTTTTTCTAGCGTTCGACTTACCATTTAACGTGGCATAGTCGCCTGCATTAAGAGTCTTAATTGACAGATAATAGCAGCGATACGTTTGCACATTACAAGGTAGGAGGTATCACAAGTAAATTTATACTTTGTGTTTTTCTCGTAGCGGTTTTGAGTTTTTTTTCCTTTTTGTTTCTTCTTACTATTCTCTAGTAGTAGAAGCATCTAGTTCTTTGACATGGCAGAAAGAATAAAGATGAGATCCATGTTGAGGCTGGAGGCGAAGGAATCAGGATTAGAGGGGGAAGCCGCGAACTTGTGTGTAAATACGGAGCTTGAAAGGTATGAAGCGGAGCAAGAGAGAGCAGCAGCTGAAAGGAAGAAAGCACAAGAGAGAGCAGAAGCTAGGGCGAAAGAAGAGGAAGAACGTCATTTGGAACACAAGAAAATTGAGGCAGAGATGGAAGCTCGCAGGGAAAGAGAGAAGGAGAGACAACAAGAGGAGAGAGACAAGGAGAGACAGCACGAATTGACGCTTAAGGCTTTAGAGAGTCGGGGTGCTTCTACTTCTAATAATGGAGAGCCGTCTTCGCCCCAGTCTCAGTCAACGGATCTCTCCAGCACTCAATCAGCCCAATTAACTGCGATGTCTTTTACTTTAGAGTCCTTTCCTAGCCCCAATGAGAAAATTGACACCTTCCTAGAAAAATTCGAGAGACTCGCAAATCTGTATGGGTTAGAGAGTTCCCGTTGATCACTTAAACTCTCAACGTCACTAAAAGGTAATGCTTATGACGTGTATACAAAGCTGGGAACCAACCAACATGATTACGACACGCTAAAGAAGGCCTTGCTAGAGCAGTTTGAGATGACCGCCCGAAAATTTCTGCAAATGTTCAGAAACAGCCGAAAAGAGAGCACGAAAACATTTCCCAGTTCTCTTCACGTCTCACGGGCTATTTGAAAAAGTGCCTTGAATTATCTGAATTACCTCTTACATATGAGGGACTTCTGGAACTTGTTCTTGTGGAACAGATAAAGTCAACTTTGTCAAACGAAACCCGTAGATTTTTGGCTAAACAGGGCGCAGACAGGTTTGAGGACATCCTAAATAAGGCAGAACGCTATACAAACGGAATGGCCGAACTTCCCAGCGCAAACGTAAACCCACAGATGAGCCATCTCGAAAACAAAATCTAGAGCAGTCATCCTATTCTTCTAACTCCTCTCAGCATTATAACCAACGAGAAAATAATACACAGAGACCTCCCCAGGAAAAATCGAAATTCTACAAAACCCCATTTCCCCCCCCCCCCCCCCCCCAACAACAACAACAATTCTGATCAACCCACCAAGCCTACGCGGCAGCGCGGCCACCAAGGTCAAGGAAAAGGGAAGACCTCTACAAAAGGAACGTCTGATCAGGGCAAACACACCGGGCCAAACCACATCGGATGTTTGCATACAGCCTCGCCAGGAAGAGTCAATGTTAGTGATTCTCAACCTGAGGGGGACAGTCCCTCAACGCGAGGAACTGTAATTTTGAACGGTACCTCAACTACTTGTCATTTTGACACTGGATTAAGTTTTGATTGTATTGTCGCCAGGCACCTAGTCAAACCCGGTCAGGAGACAGAGGAAACCGTCAAACTATGTGGAGTGTTCAAGAGTGATGCACCCAGGACGCTTCCTACTGCACTGGTAGAAATACACTCTGATTTTGTCAGAGGTGTTATTAAAGCGGCCATAATGGATGATCCTATCTACCAGTTATCCTGGGATGTAGATATGTGTTTATTGGGAGACCAAAGGAGCATTTTGTGGCAGCGGTAACCACAAGAGGGCAAACTAAGAAGGAGAGGGAGCCTGCTCCAAATTTGTTGCCGAATGAACTGAAGGAGGCGCAACAAAAGGACCCTACTCTGGAGCCCTGCTTTAGAAGACTGCCCATGGCTAAGGACCCAAGACACCAAGGAGACATCTTTCCGAAGGATGGCGTATTGTATCGTAGAACGGGCGACCCTGATACAGGGAATAACCAGCTCCTAGTACCGACGCAGTACAGAAGCCAGATCTTAGAAATGGGGCACTCTCTTCCCTTTAGCGGACATATGGGACAAAACGCCACTATTCAGTGAATAAATACCCAGTATTGGTGGCCGGGAATGAACTCTGAGATTATCAGGTATGTGAAATCCTGTGCCCAGTGCCAACGTGTAGCACCCAAACACTTGACACCCCCAGTACCTATGGGGCAAATGCCAATAGTAGGGACTCCATTTGAACGGTTTGCTGTCGACATCATTGGACCCCTGGAAAGGACCAAAAGAAGGAACAGGTTCACCCTGACCTTAATCGACACTTTCACAATGTGGGCCGAAGCTATACCGCTAACATGCACGGATTCCAAGCATGTCGCAGAAGCGCTCGTGCAAATTTTTCACGGTTGGGTTTCCCTCAACAAGTTTTGACGGACAATGGATCCCAATTCCGTAGCTTGTTAATGGAGGAGATCTTTAAGATCTTGAGGGCCAAACATATCCACGCAAGTCCCTACCATCCGGCCGGAAATGGGCTCGTTGAACGTTTTAACGGCAGCCTCACCATGATGTTACGTAAGCTGGGTCAGGAGAAACCGGAAGACTGCGATCTATATATATCTGCTGCCTTATTCGCCTACAGAGAGGTTCCCCAAGCGTCTACGGGATTCGCGCCAGCTACACTTTTATTTGGCAGTCCTATTAAGGGGCCACTAGAAGCCTTACTTTGGTCCCTGACAGACCAAAAGGCTGACGAGACAGTCGTCTCTGCAAGCAAATATGTATCTGAGCTCAAGGAAAGGCTAAAGCTAGAATGGGATCTAGCTACAACCAACCTTAAGAAAGCCCGCGCAAAACATGCTAAAAGATACAATAAAGCTGCAAAGGAGAGAGAACTCCAACCAGGGGAAAAAGTTTTGTTGCTACTTCCAACCGGAAGCAATAAACTTCGCATCGGATGGCAAGGGCCGTTTACCGTCCTTAAAAAGATCTCACGCACCAATTACAAGATCTCCATAAAAGGAAAGGAGAAGGTCTTTCACACAAATCTCCTCAAGAAATATTTGAAAAGACCAGTGCTATCCTCCGAGCATCTCCTGGCTGTCGCCATAGCAACGGAAGACGATGAAGATGAAGAGAGTTGCATGGAGTACCCATTGCAACAGACAGAATCCTTTAAAGATGTCAAGTTCGGCGACAATCTCTCACACGAACAACAAACAGAAACCAGGGCGCTACTAAAACAGTACAGTGCAGTCTTAACGGGTGTACCTGGTCGAACAAATCTTATAGAATTTGATGTGAAATTAACAAACGAGACCCCTGTTCGAACCAGAGTTTACCCCATCCCGTACGCTAAAGCTGATGCACTTCGCGGAGAAATAGACAAGCTGCGTCAGGCAGGAATTATCAGTGAGTCAACATCTCCTTACAGTTCGAGTGTAGTACTGTTGCAGAAGCCCAACAATGAAGTTCGGCTGTGTATAGATTACCTGTTGCTAAACGCTGTAACGGAATTCCAGCCCGAGCCTCTCCAGACTTTCTGAGTTGTTCACTAATCTTAGCAAAGCAAGAATTTTCTCCAAGATTGACCTCAGTAAAGGTTATTATCAAATACTAGTCAAGGAGGAAGTTAAACCTTTGCTAGCTTTCAGCACTAGTGAAGGACATTATACATTTAATGTGATGCCGTTCGGATTGCATAACGCACCAGTAGTGTTCACCAGAATGATGAGGAAGCTTCTAGAACTTTTTCAAAGTCCCCATATCCATAATTTCATGGATGACATATTAATTGCATCGGAAACCTACGACGAACACATTGCTACGGTTGCTATGCTCCCCAGGAGACTACAGGAAACTGGTCTCACAGCCAGACCTAGCAAATGTCTCATCGGGTTTGAAAAGCTAGACTTCCTGGGGCATACTATTTCTCACGGCTGCAGTTGGCCTGTTAAGAAGAACGTGGAGAAAATAGTTGCAGCAAAAAGGCCCCGAACGAAGAAAGACATCCGTTCCTTTTTAGCACTATGTGCATATTATCAAAAATACATCCAGAATTTCAACGGACTTACGGCACCTCTGACTCACCTCACAAAGAAAGGTTGTCCTGATAAGGTTACGTGGGATCAAAAGTGCGAACACGCGTACAGCACTTTAAAAGGACAGTTGTCTGCATACTCCATTTTGAGGTTACCTGACCTCAAGAAACCTTTTGTATTGTGGGTCGACGCGTCAGGTCAGGGCATCGGGTCAACACTGCTGCAAGCCGAGGACAGTGACCCGAATATGCTATTCCCAGTTGCGTATGGCAGTCGGAAATTAAATAAGGTGGAACGTAACTACAGCGCAGTTGAAAGAGAATGTCTCGCTCTGATTGACGGCATCAGACGCCATCACGAGTTTCTCTATGGGACATCTTTCACGGTGCAAACAGACCACGCTCCATTAGCTTTTCTTGGTGCCAATAAAGAATTTAACGCAAGGATCATGCGTTGGGCCCTCCTTTTAAGCGTTTACTCCTTCAAAGTGGAATACATTCCGGGAAAACAGAATGTCGGGGCTGATTTCATGAGTAGAAACTGGACTACGGAGGAAGAGGACGAAATCGAAAATACCAATCATAATAAAGCTACCGATCAGGGTAGCTTCATTGTCATAAATGAAACATGAAAAGATGTTTTCATGTCTCAAAAGAGGGGACGATTGTGACGATGAAACTTAGCTGTCCCTGAAATTGTTAGATGATATGGTAAAAATCCTCGAATAACATCAGTACCCCTGAATATTGTTGTAACTTTTTCGTCAGCGGGGAACTCTTCAAAGTGGGCTCATTAGTATACAGTCTTTCCACGTGGATTGTCAACACGTTGGATAATTAAATATGTAGACAGTTTATCTTCTGTGCATTCTGGACATTGCTTTGTCTAAAGGGGAGGTAAAGCCACGCCTACTGAAACATCTAGAGCGATCATAAGCAAGCAATTCGCTACACCTTTCTTTCGTACCTGCCTTGTAGGCATTGCTTAAGTCCAAACGAGGGAGGCGGCACACAATCAAAGATCCTGAGAGTCCCAAAAACGGACGAAGCAGTTTCTCGCCGGAATTTCACATCTCTATGTCAACCAGAGAACCGCTCGAAAGACGGATCGAACGGGAAAGACGAAGCGGATGCAGTGAACGGAGATACGGAAACCAGGGTCGGCATCTCTCTTTAGTCTGGTGGCCAAAATCTCGAATTTTCCCTGAGTTCTTAAAATGTGTGAAATTCTAACATGTCCCCTCGATCTTCATTCCATTTAGTATATATAGAGACCTCTGAAAAATGCATTTTATCACTCGTTTGCCAGTCATTTACAGAAGCACTAGCTATAGTGAAATCTTGTTAGATTTCCCCCTGGATTTTCGGCTATATTGCAGTGAATTCTATTCTGTGCTAAACGGTATAATATATTTGTTTTAAAGTGATCAGTAGTCTAGTTCATTCATCTTTATTTCACTGGATTTTATGTTAATTTAAATCTTTTAAATTAAAACCTATCTCAAAAGTTCCACTTGTAAATTTAGTGATATATATATATTATTATTCCCAAAGATAATAGATGCTTTAATGCTTAAATTAACTTTTAAAGTCGCGAAGGATTTTTTAACTAACTTATTGAGTTAAGTTCTATATATATGTGTGTGTTTTAACCATTAAACTCGCGAAGTGTTTTCTTAAATATATAATATAATTAAATACGCGAGTGTAGATTATAGTATTAACGGGAAATTTATCGCACTTTAGAATGTTATTTGATTTTTCGGTATGAATTACATGTTTTCTATCTTTCATATAGGTTGATCATAACCGTTGCGTCCCAGCAAAAAAACATTGTATAGAGTCCTCCAGCCTCGGTTCTTAAAACCCTCCAGAATTTGATGAGACAGTTTAAATTTTAATCTTGTGGTGACCCTGTTGGGATTCCGCTATCTAAATTTTACCAGAAAGAAAGCAAACCCAAGAAGAATTTAACACCCTCATCAATTAAATTAAAATTAACTGGAGAAGAACATTTTCAGAGCTATTTTTAAAATTTTTATTTCTACTCTACTGTGGAAAAGAGTATATGTTTTTGTGGTTGATTTGATGTTAATAGATGTTATCTTTCAATGTTTCTAGTGTACTGAATGAGGTCAGCTGTGAAGGTCCCTGATTATAACAAATTTTGGGTTGAGAGTACCTTTCTGCTACCACCTTATGACCTCAATCAGACCTATTCTTGACTAGTATGTATGATAGCTACGTAAATGTCTAGGGTTATGAAAGTGTGTAATGAGTGTAAATAAATTACCACAAATACATTTAAAGTCCAACACAGATATATATAAGACAGGGTCAATACCACAACCACAAACAAACTGACACTCTATTATATATCTTATAGAAGTCTGTGGTTGAAAATTATGTAATATGCTAGATTACAACTTATTTGCCCTGATTCAGAATTTTCTGAGTCAGGACCAACAACAAAATGAAATTTATGGTTTTATTTACATAAATATTAATAACACAATGGATCTTCTGTTCATACAAAGGACTATTATAATCAAATTATATTTAGGTATTTCTCTAAACTGGGTGACACTAGTAACTAATGGTGGGGTGGGGTCTTTTCATCATTCCCCTTCATTATATTAGTATCTTGTGGAAAAAGTTAGTGAATAAGCAAAGATTTTATGTCTCTGTTAATAAATTCAGTGGATGACCGTTGTAGTGCCGACACATAGGCACTTATCTGTAGGTTGATAGTAGATATGATGCTGACAATTTCCTTTCGTTCACTCGAATGACCAGACTGACACAGTCCCTGGTGTAGAATAGTATAGTAGACCGCTTGGTCCAGTAAAGTTTCACTTCTCTCTCTCTCTCTCTCTCTCTCTCTCTCTCTCTCTCTCTAGTAAAATCACCAGGGTCCTGGTACTACCGTAGCACCAGAACAAAAAAACCCACAATTCAAAGAAATATCACAAACATACGTTGACTGGCATTAGCATTAATATGTAGGTTCAGCTTTGCCCCGGTCCAGACTGCCAAGGTTTATTATTTCACTCTAGGCACTGCTGTTCTCAACGCAGCTTGCTTTCAAAAACTTCTGTATCAACTGGCGACAAGCCTTTGAAAGCTTTTGCCAATATTATCAGACCGGCCCAATCAGCGAGGGTCTAGCTTTTTAATTCAAAATTTAAAAAAACAAAACTCCAAACTTCTAGGAGTGAGTCTTCAAAATATAGTTAGCTTTTTTGCCTAACCAATACCCTCCCTCCTATACTCTTCTACCATCCAATCGTATTTGAATCAATCTAATGCCTCTTTTTAAACTGGCGTCCCCCACTAACGTTATGGATAAAATGAGCAAGACCACCAGTCTGTCCGTCTTAGTGTTCGTAGACATATAGTATTATTTCAATATCTTGGCTAATAATTAGACTACCATTTATATTTAAATATATTATTGCTCAGGGGACCCTAAGCTATCGTTATATATGATTTTTATGGCCCTAATATTTGTCGTTTAGATTTTCAGTTTTGTCCCTGTTAATCGTCAATTTCAACTTTTCCATAAGTCGGCCATCTTTTCCCCTCCTTTTCTATCATTTTTTTATTCAAATAAACCAACTAGTTTGTGTTACGACAGAAATACACTACTCGGCGAGAATGGAACACTGTCTGTGTGTTTATGTATTCTGGCTTGTCCAACAGAGAGGTTATAGTATTAGTCCCGCGTGCAGAGTGAAGAGGGGTTTTTGCCAAGAGTTGGTAGTATTGGCGTTAATTATTACTATCGTTTTGTTCTTGCTACTGGAAAATGTCCGAGTTACTACTAATTTGAGCGTTAAAGTTAAAATCGTACGTTAATTCAGACGGTAGGTTGGTGTCACAGTTCTGGCAGAACGTTAATTTTAAGTCTCAAAACCGAAACTAAGAAAGCGGGTTAGATTTTACAGCGGGATCGTTTTATAAGCATTTCCTCTGCATAAAAGGCAGCGCTATACTGGCGTAGAGACGACTTTAGGTAGACACTTATGGGCGGGTTTATTTATTATCATAGGAGTAAAATCTTACTGAATTTAGCGATTATTTCACAGAATTCGCTACACACCTCCCTTCCTAAAACATGCATTCACTGCAGGTTCTAATCTGTGAGATAACTAGCGCAAATGAAGTCCTTCATGTTTGTCTGATTTTCATCATAAGTATGTCTACTCAAAAAATCGGCACCCACGTTCTGAGAGCCGGGAATATATTCAATCATAAATGAATAGGGCTGTAATAGTAATTACAATCTTAATAATCTGGCATTTTCATGCTTTGCCTGTGATAAGAATACGAGAGGCTGATGATCTGTTTGGACCACAAATGTCCTACCATACAGATAGATCTGGAATTGTTTATAGCCCAGATTAACGCTAAACATTCCTTTTCACTTGTTGAATAATTTTTTCCGCTTTGTTCAACTTGCGGCTTGCATAAGCGACTGGGTACAATTCCCCATCTTGTGAGGAGGATCTTTGCAACAATGTAGCACCTAGGCCCACATTGCTTGCGTCACTTCTCACTACAAATTCTTGATTCAAGTCAGGCAATTTCAATACCGACCTGCTTGTGAGTTTTTCTTTTAACTCTTGGTATGCTAATTCACACTGTGCTGACCAATTAATTGTATCAGGTTGTCCCTTACGCGTTAAATCCGTCAGAGGAACACATATAGAGTTAAAGTGTTTAATGTACTTTTGGTAGAAACCACACAACGACACAAAAGATCGCACATCTTTTTTTGTTTGTGGCCTCGGTGCTCTTTTCAATTTCTCCAGATTCTTGGGATCAGGGGTCATGCTACCCTGATGTACGGTATGTCCCAAGAATTCCAACTCTTTACATCCAATACAACATTTTGTTGGTCTAGCATTCAAGTTAGCCTCTCTGCGTCTATCTAACAGCATATTCAAAGAGCTAACGTGTTCCTCAAATGTTTCAGTAGCGATGAGAATATCATCCATGAAATTCGAGATGCATGGATTTTTCAGGGGATCCAACAATTTTCGCATCATCCTAGAAAACACACTCGGGGCATTTTTCAACCCAAACGAGAGCATGTTGAACTCATAATGGCCTTCCGAGGTGCTAAATGCTAAGTAAGGTCGAACCTCAGGCGTTACAGGAATTTGATAATAGCCTTTGCTAAGATCCACCTTAGAAAAATATTTTACCTTGTTCAGCCTGGCAAATAATTGATTTGTATCAGGTAATGGATCCACCTGACCTTCTGTGACAGCATTCAGTTTCCTGTAATCTATGCACAGTCTATGTTCCCCAGATGGTTTTCGCAACAAAACCACACTAGAGCTGTAAGGAGATTCACTGTGAGAAATAATCCCTTCTTGTAACAAATAATCTATCTCCTCTTTCAAAGCTTTTTCCTTAGCGAAAGGAATAGAATAGGGCCTCATACAGATGGGTGTTGGGTCTAGTAGTTTCATATCATATTCCAACAAATTTGTGTGCCCCGGCTTATCCGTTAACACGTCTGTATGTTTCTCTAGGACCTTTTGAAACTGCTCCCTCTGTCCTTTTGTCATATGAGTACTGATCTTCACCTGTGCAAACGTTTCTCTGGGCTTCAGTGGATATTCAAATGAGGTGAGCGGGTCATTTTTCATTTCGGTTGCGATAGACAAGGTCATTAAGTGTGTTCCTTCCTGGATTTGCCTGTCCAGATATTTCTTCAAAAGGTTCACATGATAGACTTTTTCCTTTCCCTTCTTGTCTATCTTATAATTTGTTCTGGATACCTTTTCCAAAACTGTATATGGTCCTTGCCATCCGATTTGAAGTTTATTGCTGCTGCCGGGCAATAGAAGAAGCACCTTCTCCCCTACAGCAAGCTCCCTATTCTTCGCTTTTTTATTATAAAAGCAACATGCTTTTTCCTGGCTTGTCTCAAATTATCATTTGCCAGTTTCCAACTAGTTTTTAAACGAGTGGTCAGTTCGTTCACATATTGATATGATAAGGTAACAGTCTCTTCTGCCTTCTCATCGGTTCACGTCCTCAACAAGGTTACATATGGACTTTTAATTTTGCTGACTTATTTTGCATGGTACCTGTATGGTCCCTGACATTGGAAGCCTTATAGTGAGGACGTTTCTTCCTTGTATCATCACTCACAAATCGTCCACTACCAATTCTTTTCCGGGGTTTTTCTCCACACTTTAATTTCATTGAGAGAGATCTTCTCTCTCTTTTCTCTTTCCCCAGTTCACATAATTCCGACTGAGGGATTGTCGGCTTATTCTGGGTTAAAACAACTCTTTGTACTCGACGCATAGTTGCCATTTTAATACATTCAAGCGAAGACTGTGTGTGAAAAGGGGGCTCCCATTCCACTTTGTCTACTTCATTATAATTATTTTTCCTTTCAGGCCTAAGTTTGCCCCGTGGCGTGTCTAGGTCCTGATCATTTTTCCCACTTGTGGGTGTTCCCTCATGAAATATGCCGCAGGCTTCTACAAAATTCTCAATAATTATCGTTACATCTGGCCAATAATATTTTTGAGAAACCTTTTGGCAGATGGTACCTACTTTCTCGTGGTCCCCATCTTTTCCAACATGTAATCTCCTTATTACATCTGCCCTATATGCCTTTGGAAGTACCAACTGACCATGACCATTGGATTCAGTTCCAGCCTTCCTATACAACAATTTGTTCTTCATATAATAGTCCCCTTTGCTTGGAGGTGTGTGGCATTTAGGTATTTTCTTAAAGCAAAGTGTTACGAGAGGATATATGATTTGTAGCAACTAGGTAGTGAGCTCGGATAAAAGTTGCACATTTTAGTTGTTGAAATACAATAGAAATATATTATAGTTTTTGCGCTTCACGGTGTTGAAAGCGAGGAGTATAATTTGCGTAGTTTTAATGTGACGAGTCACGTTAATAAGGTAGCACGTGACGACATTGTAATTGTACCCATATTTTGTTGTATTTGGCCCTAGACGGACGGAAGTTTGAAGTCTCCCAGTAGAAGGATATTTATATCAAGGATTTTCTTGATGAATAGGTGTTTGGGTCAGCCTATAATTTGTGGATACAATATTATACCTCAGTCATGAGAGGGATTATGTTTTGAAGTGGAGAATATATATTAGGGAGCAACGTTTATTGAAAGTATCCAAGAAGGTCACCTTAGTCGCGTAAGTTGAGTTGTTCAATACCTGATTGCCAATCTAGGAATCACGAGTAAATAGCTTGACTGTAACACGACTTAAGGAATATGATTCAAGTGACGAATTATGATGTATTAATTGAATTCTGATGAACTGTATTTACTTGGATGTGATGTGCTATTAAAGTGTATTTGTTCGGACTCTGAACCCCACGGACTTATCAGTTGATATTATTGAAAGTTCAGACCGTTACCCCACTATTCGTGTTTGTCAGCACGGCATTAGAAGCTCTACCATTTTGAAGTATTTCTAAAGTTAATAATACAAACAAGACAGTGGTCAGAAACCGGCATACATAGACATTAGCTGAGAATACCAGAATAAAACTGGTAACAAAAATGGAACAATAAAGCACGATAGAAATCTGTGTCAGTTGTGGTAATACACTTTGTTCATCGGCTGGGAAATCCGATGTAACAAAAAATGGTTAGCCAGTGCGTGGATCGAGATTAGTTGTCAGCGCGTGAATCAAAAATGGTTTGCCAGCGCAGGGACCGAGATGACAAGCTTACGAAGTAACGAAACATTTTTTTCTTCAAGTCATGCTAAAAATGACTTCAAGTCAAACGGAAAATAAAGACATTGTATCGTTCGATTGACCTAGAATTGTTTACGATCGGTTAGTGCTCACGTGACTTGCAGTTAGTGACGTAACACGCATAACAACGAAAGAACTGTACAACGTCAGCATTTCATGTGCAAGATCCATAGCAGAAGTCAATATCGTTTGAAAGCTGTATCAAACTTCGATTTACCATCAATGACGTATCAAGAACTACACTAATGCTTTCAAAGTTACTAAACCAGCTTCAAGGAAATCTCATCTGTACCGTTGACGAATGCCAGCATCGTGCGGGGAAAACTTTCATACGCTAAAAGATAAGTAAACCCATTAGTGGTCGTATCAGTGCAAAATGTCGTCCATCGAATTATGTAGGCATATTTAATTCATGCATATTGTATGTATTTATATCTATTCGTATGTTTATATGTGTTTAAGCGGGTTGGTTGGTAGGGAACTGGAATCTTCTGTAATGTCGCCACAAGCTGACCACAGAGATTCTAGTCGATCCTAGGGTAATTTAATTTTTGCAATTTGAATACAGGAGACCCCAAAGAAATATTAATTTTGGACTCGTTCTGCTTGTTATTGCACAGATTCGATATTTGATGTTAGGTGTATAGTGATTGTGATTTCTGGTGTATTTTCCTATATTCAGTTTCAATTTTTATTCATTTCCGTAATTTGTTTGTAACTATTTCGTCTTTTCTCCATCTTTCTATAGTTTATTTTAATTGTTAATATATGTCCGTTATAGAGTCCTGTGACGTCATCATTATCTGTACACATGTGTATTAACCTACATTTGGTTACCTTGACCATTTCTGGTACACTTCCGATTCTTATTTCCTTCAAGTAATCATATTTTAATGTTTGCCATTGTCAATTGTGATGTGTTAATGTCTTGTACACTTTTATTTATAGTTTGTCTTGTCTTTATTGATGTTTAAGCTTATAATATAATAGGGATAGCATACATTAATTGGGTATTAATATAATAAAATATATTTTGATTAATTTAAAAAAAAATAGGAGGAACTTGATGATTGCAACTATTTGCAGTAGTGGCCAAAGGCACTAGTGTTTGTCCATCATGACTAAGGCATGATTATATAGTATATTGACAAATAACTACAGGGTTATATTTTCTAGTGAATATGAGTTTCATGTTAGATGTTAAGTAGTATAATTTTATTAGGAATAGTACTACGTTGGCCGTTGAGTAGATATAAATAATTAAATAAGTTTTATTGGTGATTACAACATATTGTTGATTAACTACATAGATTATTGTTTTCAGGATGGTTACATTAGAAACTTTCGTTAAAATAGGGAAAGATTTTGGTTATAAAGGACCAGAACTGAAAATTTTTGCTGAACAACAACTAGCTATCGCTAAACAAGAAGAGGCAGATAGAAAAAGAGAAGAAGAAGAACGTGAGGCAAAGATAGAAAAGCAAAAAGAACTTGCAAAACGTGAACAAGAAGAACGTAAGGCAAAGTTAAAACGCGAAGAAGAAGAACGTGATGCAAAGTTAGAAAAGCAAAAAGAACTTGCTAGACGTGAAGAAGAAGAACGTGAGGCAAAATTAGAAAAGCAAAAAGAACTTGCTAGAAGTGAAGAAGAAGAACGTGAGGCAAAGTTAGAACGGCAGGAAGAACGTGCTAAGCAAGAAGAAGATAGAAAAGAGGCAAGAAATGAAATATTAAGAATTGAGGAGGAAAATAAAAAGAAACAAGATGAAATTATAATGCAACAACAAAAGGAATTGGCACTTATCCAGTTGGAAACAGCCAAATTAAAAGCACAATGCGCTACGACTATCCATGGTGTTAATTCTAATGATATGTCTTCAGCTACACAACATACAAGTTATTATAACTTTAAACTGCCACATTTCAAACTTAATTTTGATGATTTATCATCGTACCTGGCAGGTTTTGAACAAGTATGTAAGACTAATATCTTGGATAGATCTGCATGGGCACTTAAACTTCGAGAATTTTTAAATTGGTGAGCCCTTGAACGCAACTGAAAATGTTGATCCTACCATAGCTTGTAACTATGATGCCATTAAGGCTTTGTTATTGCGACGTTTTCATTTAGACGAGGAAGGGTGTAGATTAAGATTTAAAAATCTTCAGCCAGATTCAAAGAAAGATTTTTCAGGATTTATAGCAAATATACGAAACTCCTTCAACAGATGGGTTGAACTTGCTGGGGTGGAAAAATCGTATGATAAATTAGTGGATCTCATACTTAGGGATAAAGTATTATCTTCGGTTAGTCCGCCATTTTTTTCATTCCTACAGGAACGAAAACCACTCACTATTGCAGCTTTAGAAGAGATATCAATAAATTATTGCTCTGCACATCCCAACGTCAGTTTAGGGAACTCACACATACGAGAACCAATACCGGTAGCATCCAACATGTCATACCACGGTTATGACAAAGCAAGGACACATAGTCTAAATAGGAACCATTTTTACAAAAGATATACTGATAATTATAATCAGGGACAAAATCATTGTAACAGCTGTAACAATTTTAACCAAGGTAGACAACAGTTCAGAAATCAAATACCTCAATTTAAACATAAAGATAATTTTCAACAAAAGCCAAGTTGGAATAAATTTGTTACTGACAAGTTCAATAATAGTGGTAATCATTATCATAAGAAGAATGAAAATTTTAAACCACGACATAAAAGTTACAACAGTAGAAGCAATGATAATAATTATTCAGGTGGTCGAGATAGACAACGCTCCATCTCCAGACATCATCAACAGTTTACACATAATACAGGGTCAGCATTGACCATGAATGCATCTCCATGTAATAACAATGTTGACACTCCAACACATTCTTCATCTGCATGCTATGTAATTGATAATAACGTGGCAAATATTTGTCCACAATGCCATACTATTTTTCAGAAATCAAGTCAGCCGACAATACAGGTTACACAACCTACTCCTGCCATCTGTCTAACAGCTAACGATGGAACTGGGACATTGATTTTTAACAAGGGAATTTTAGATGGAAATATTATTTCTATTTTAAGGGACTCCAAATCCACCACTATTGGTATCCATCAATCCTTAGTACATACTCGTTATGTTACTAAAGAGTTTGTACGCTGTATTACTTTCGGAGGGACAGTTGAATATTATCCAACTGCGATAATAGATGTTAAAACTCCATTTTTTTTCAGGGAAAGTTAAAGTTTGTTTACTTCAGAATCCGGTTGCAGATTTGACAGTCGGACGTATACATGGCAGCAAAAACTGTACTCCTGAGGAAATATTGGAATGGGAAAAATTGAACTTGTATGCAGCCAATACTGTGACAACAAGAGCTCAAGCTCACGAGTTGGAAAGGAAGGATACTACAGTCACTAAAGTGATGGAATACACTGATAATATACCTACTTCCATGATTGAGAGAGAATCTTTTGCACGCAAACAAAGAGAAGACAGCTCTTTGAAGAATTTTTTTGCATTAGTGAACAAACATGATGATATTACTGTTAAGAATAAAGCTAAACATCGGTTCACTATTAGTAATGATATTTTAATTCGAAATAGTGTTGATAAAGAAAGGTAAAACAACAGGTCATAGTACCATCGTCGTTAAGGACATACATACTACGACATGCACATGACTCCCAATGCGCGGGTCATATGGGCTACACTCGAACACATTCACAAGTGTTGTCATCGTTTTTCTGGCCAGGAATTTCACGAGACGTATCTTAATACGTACGTTCCTGTGTGATTTGCCAGGAAGTTAAGTCTTGTGGAGCTTTCCATAATGCTCCCATTCAGGCCAGTGAAATATCAGTTCGTCCTTTCGACAAGATGGCAATAGATATTATTGGTCCTATGTTACCAACTGCGCGAGGTCATAGGTACATATTAACATGTATTGACCTATGTACGCGATGGCCAGAGGCCATACCTCTGAAAAATATTACTACATCTGATATATCTGATGCTTTGATATTAATATTTTCTAGGCTTGGTTTTCCAAGAAAATTACTTTCGGACCATGGACCACAGTTTGTATCTGAAACAACGAAGGATGTAATGAAGACGCTGAATATAGGAAGAAGTCTCAGTAGTGTCTATCATCCAATGAGTAATGGGTCCGTTGAGAGACTCAACCGTACCATTAAACAACTCTTACATAAAGTTACGGTAAACAATCCTCAAGATTGGGACAGAGCTATTCCAGCTATTTTATTCGCATACCCAGAGATTCCGCATGAGCAGACCGGTTTTTCTCCGTTTGAGTTAGTGTTTGGTGCTCCACCAAGAGGTCCAATGGGACTCATTAAAGACTTACTACTCGACTCTGAGATGACTCAGGAAACACAGTCATCTTATGAATACGTTATTAACTTACGTAAACAAATCATAGAGGCTTGCCATATGGCAACAGCTTCATCAGAGGCTGCGAAGAATAGAGCTAGACAATTTCAAAACAAAAATAGAAGACTAGGCCAGTTATTTCCTGGTGACGAAGCATATGTACTACTTCCACGAAAGGATAACAAATTGTTAATCGCGTGGAATGGTCCTTATAAGGTAGTAGATACAATTTCTGACGTCGACTACATATTAGACATAAAAGGTCAGAAAAAAATTTATCATATAAATATGTTGAAAGAGTTCTTTACTCGTCCACTTCATCTACAGTCTATCTTTCCCGACTTAGACGACAAATCAGTTGATTCTTATCAATATTCTAGTCTTTCTGTAATTCAGGAAGAAGAATCTTCTTTTTCAGAGGTTGAAATGTTTTTTCCTATACCGGAACTACAATCTTCAGAATCTTGTAGGGATGTTGCTATTTCACCTTCACTTACTTCAGATGAAAATAATTGCATTACTAAACTTCTAGAAACTTACTCTGATGTTCTGACGGATATACCTGGTCGAACTTCTATAATTTCTCACGACATTTTACTGAAGGACAGTACTCCTATAAAACTTCGTCCTTACTCTGTACCTATCCATTTTCAAGATAAAACATCTCAAGAACTTAAACAGATGTTAGCATTAGGAATTATCGAACATAGTAACTCTCCATTCGCTTCACCACTAGTTATTGTAAGAAAAAAGACAATAATATACGATTATGTGTAGATTATAAGAAACTTAACGCTCAAACTATACCAGACAGTGAACCTCATCCTTTGATTCACGATTTACTTATTCGTCTTTCATCTGCTAAATATTTCACAAAAATTGACTTAACCAAGGGATATTGGCAGATTCTCTTAACTGAACAAGCAAAATATTACACAGCATTTTCGACTCCACAAGGTCTGTACCAGTGGAATGTCATGCCGTTTGGGCTAATGAATGCTCCTGCAACTTTCATTCGCATGATGCGAAGAATTTTAGCTTGCAGATCAGACATCATCACTTATATTGATGGCATCTGTCTGCTCAGTCATTCCTTTGATGAACATGTCATAGGATTAGGTTCAGTACTAGATATTTTAAGAACTAATAACTTAACTGCCAGACCTAGCAAAATGCAAATAGGTTTTCAGGAAATAACATTCCTAGGACATATAATAGGTTCTGGACAATTAAAAACTATTCCTCAAAATGTGTCTAAGATTTTAGAGCTATCAGTTCCACAAGCAAAAAAACAAGTTAGAAGCTTATTGGGTTTAGTCCAATATTATAGTAGGTTTATTCCTAACTTATCAACCATTACGGCTGTCTTGTCTTCGTTACTGAAGAAAGATATGCCTACAAAAGTTCTGTGGACAACTGACTGCCAGACAACTTTTGACAAAATAATATCTTTGTTCTCCAGGCAACCTATTCTTAGATTACCAGATAGTAAAAAAATGTTTATACTCCGTACAGATGCGAGCAATTACGGATTGGGAGGTACCCTGTTACAGGAACACGACAGCGTACTGCACCCAACTCTATACATATCCAGAAAACTTACCGAGACAGAACGAAACTATTCGGTGATAGATAAAGAATTGTTAAGCGTCGTGTGGGCAATACAAAAACTCGAAAAGATTTTGTTAGGCGCTCCTTTTGTGATCCAGACTGATCAGCATGCAGTAGCATCACTTAGAAAAGCCAATCATAAGAACGCCAAATTGGCCCGTTTTTCGATCTTGCTACAGCCATTTAACTTCACCATTGAGGCAATCCCAGGACATGAGAATGTAGTTGCTGATATACTATCGCGCAATCCTTTGCCATATAAGAAGGGAACATAAATAACTCATGGAACCAGAACTTGGTTTTGGAACTGACACTTGTTGATCTTTATTCAAGAGTTTACAAACTTACAAAATCCCAGGTCAAACAAATTGACAATGAAAAATTCTACACACATTCAAAGTTGTAACAATCCGATTCGAATAATCACTTGACATTAAAAACGTTGTTGAAATGTGCACAGACTTTGGTTAGTGTCCGTTCGTAACTCAGGCGAATTCAAATATGATACATTCAAAATGCAAAATGAAAAATAGGAACAAAGTGACTTACAGATATATTTTCATATAGTTTCGTCGGAATGATAATTCATTGTGACTACATAAAGTGATATTCGTGGAACATTACGAAATAAGGACAACATATCCTTAAAAATGACATTACTTAATATTATTATGATTAAATAATATAATGATAAAACAATTAATATACACACAGCAGCACACAATTAGATAGTTTAGTTATGCTAGCTAATTAATTGTTTCATTTTATATGCATGTATGAACTTACTTTAACATAATATTTTTATATATAGTAATTCTATATTGTTATTTCATAGATTAAGTTAGTTATAGGTTACTTCTATATTTTTCCTTACCTATATCTATTATATTCTAATCTACTAACTTACTATTACTTTCTTTTCATACATTATTAACTATTCTCTTACTTTCCTTACAATTTTTCTTTTCATTCCTTAGCTATTAATTCATACTTTCGTTTACTTAGGTTAAATTATATTCTATAACATACAGCACACTCTACATTTAGTTAATATTATGACTCATTAATCTATAGTATAATTTTAATTACTATTTCATACTCTTATTAATTAAGATAGATTTTTATTCACAGACATAAGTATTTATAGATTAGTCACAGTTTGATAGTTGACATTTCTTTCTGTTGACTGGACATGTATTTTTTTTAAGATAGTTGTTGACATGGACTTAGATTTGACTACGATCTTCGACGATATTACGTGATTCGTAGATCGATAATCTTTAACACTTTTTTCACATACCCATAAGAAAAAAATCTATAGATTAGATTTTTTTACCCCCGTCGGCCAGGGGAATGTTACGAGAGGATATATGATTTGTAGCAACTAGGTAGTGAGCTCGGATAAAAGTTGCACATTTTAGTTGTTGAAATACAATAGAGATATATTATAGTTTTTGCGCTTCACGGTTTTGAAAGCGATGAGTATAATTTGCGTAGTTTTAATGTGACGTGTCACGTTGATAATGTAGCACGTGTCGACATTGTAATTGTACCCATATTTTGTTGTATTTGGTCCTAGACGGACGGAAGTTTGAAGTCTCCCAGTAGAAGGATATTTATATCAAGGATTTTCTTGATGAATAGGTGTTTGGGTCAGCCTATAATTTGTGGATACAATATTATACCTCAGTGATGAGAGGGATTATGTTTTGAAGTGGAGAATATATATTAGGGAGCAACGTTTATTGAAAGTATCCAAGAAGGTCACCTTAGGCGCGTAAGTTGAGTTGTTCAATACCGGATTGCCAATCTAGGAATCACGAGTAAATAGCTTGACTGTAACACGACTTAAGGAATATGATTCAAGTGACGAATTATGATGTATTAATTGAATTCTGATGAACTGTATTTACTTGGATGTGATGTGCTATTAAATTGTATTAGTTCGGACTCTGAACCCCACGGACTTATCAGTTGATATTATTGAAAGTTCAGACCGTTACCCCACTATTCGTGTTTGTCAGCACGGCATTAGAAGCTCTACCATTTTGAAGTATTTCTAAAATTAATAATACAAACAAGACAGTGCTCAGAAACCGGCACACATAGACGTTAGCTGAGAATACCAGAATAAAACTGGTAACAAAAATGGAACAATAAAGCACGATAGAAATCTGTGTCAGTTTTGGTAATACACTTTGTTCATCGGCTGGGAAATCCGATGTAACACAAGGCTTGAGTGTCCTGTCCTCAGTCTGTGCCTTCCTCATCTCTTCTGGATGAGTATTTATTGGTTCATCTTCTTCCTTTCTGGATTGTGAACGGGTCTGGACTGCTACCAAGACCACAGGTCTCTTGGGATCCCCCAAGAAGAAATAACGACACCCCAATATTAGAGGGTAGATGGGTGCGTCTAACACTGCTGCTCTGATTATTCCTTCCACATAGCGAGTTTTCACACTTATCCTGGCAATGGGAAGTGTCATAAGGGGGATGTCCTTGGTCGCCCCTTGTATCTCCACTGTTTCTGTGGTATACTGATCTGGGTTCACCAATTGCGCACTCACAACAGAATCAAAATCCAAACCAGGTATCGTAAAGGCGCCTAATGGTGACTCCATTACATACAACATCCTCACACACTGGGGGTGATAAGGTTCCTGCTGTTCAGTAGGTTTTACCTTTACTTCCTTTTTCCCCAACTTCATAGCAGCAAAGCCAGCAGGTTTCCTAGTACAAACTTTGGTGTCATGTCCTTCCCTCTTACACCATCTACAATATAATCTACCTTGATGAAAAGGTTTTCTTTCCTCATATTTCCTATCAGCGAATTGTGGGTTTTTATTTTTATAATCATTGCGTGGCCTATCAAAATTTTGATTACCCTTGTTACCTTGATCTTTGTTGTCAAATCTATTAGAGTTTTGTGTAGCCTTATAATTGTCTAGATGTTTCTTTTTGGCGCCAGCTACCTCTGCCTGGGCTGCCTGATACCTCTCAGCGACATTAAGTAACTCACCCAGCCTCTCTGCACCCTGTTCCATGAGAAACTTTCTCAAGTCTGGAGCCATGGACTCTCTCAATTGCTCAATAAGGATCATTTCTTTAAGATCTTGGGTTTTCCCCAGAGCAGTCCATTTCTCCAAGTAAGTCTCTAAACGTGCAGAGAACTGGTGATAGGTCTCACCCGACAGTAGCTTGGCATTTCTAAACTTTTTCCTGTAAAATTCACCATTCTTTTCATATCTTAACAAAAGAGCTTGCTTTAACATGTCATAATTGTCTTGGTCATCCCTGCTCATTTTTGAGAAAACTTCATAAGCTGTTCCCCTAAGACCTTGGGATAACTTCAAGCTCCATCTTTCCTTTTCTAGCCCATAAGTTGTAGCTAATACCTCATATCTACTTAAATATGATTCAATATCATCATCTCTCTCAACAAAATAATCTAAGTGGAACCCCATAGCTGAGTTAGAGGCCCCTTGACTAGCAGTAGCATCAGAGGTAGAGGGGCTGTGACCATTTTCAGGAGCATGGCCTTGCAACTCTAACTCCCTTAGTCGCAACTCATGCTCCATTTGTAATCTTTTATCTTCTGCTTCTCTCTCGGCAGCCAATCTCTTTTCTTCTGCTTCCCTTTGCTGTCGTTTTTCTTCAGCCTCAATTTTCTCTCCTCAAACTGGAGCCTCTTGATCTCAACCTCTCTATCAGCCTCAATTTGTAAACGTTTAATTTCTTTCTCTCTATCTAACTCTAATTTCTTCATCTCCCTAGCATCTTCTAACTGCATTCTCCTCTCTTCAGCTAACCTATGTTCTTCCCTAGCAATGAACTTATCACATTCTGAGGTGACATAGTCAATCAAGACTTGACCCTCCATGTTCATGTCTCTGGCAGTCTGCACAGCAGCAGATCTGAACTTTACCAAATCAGCCATATTGTATCAAGCAACGTTAACAATATACTAAGGTAACTTATTTACTCTAATTAAACAACAACTACAAGCTCCAACAGATCATCCACTATTTAAATTCCACAAAAGAATACTTTGATTTTATTATATGGGATTCCTATACATGAATTAGGGGAAATTTAAAATCATAGAAGCGAGTTACCCACTATAGCTGGTGTTGGGAGTTTACCTAATGAAAAGTTCAAATCTCGGACAAGCCTACCAATATATGTGGTGGATTTGATGTTAATAGATGTTATCTTTCAATGTTTCTAGTGTACTGAATGAGGTCAGCTGTGAAGGTCCCTGATTATAACAAATTTTGTGTTGAGTTATCAGAGTACCTTTCTGCTACCACTTTATGACCTCAATCAGACCTATTCTTGACTAGTATGTATGATAGCTACGTAAATGTCTAGGGTTATGAAAGTGTGTAATGAGTGTAATTAAAATTACCACAAATACATTTAAAGTCTAACACAGATATATATATAAGACAGGGTCAATACCACAACCACAAACAAAATGACACTCTATTATATATCTTATAGAAGTCTGTGGTTGAAAATTATGTAATATGCTAGATTACAATTTATTTGCCCTGATTCAGAACTTTCTGAGTCAGGACCAACAACAAAATGAAATTTATGGTTTTATTTACATAAATATTAATAACACAATGGATCTTCTATCCATACAAAGGACTATTATAATCAAATTATATTTAGGTATTTCTCTAAACTGGGTGACACTAGTAACTAATGGTGGGGTGGGGTCTTTTCATCATTCCCCTTCATTATATTAGTATCTTGTGGAAAATGTTATTGAATAAGCAAAGATTTTATGTCTCTGTTAATAAATTCAGTGGATGACCGTTGTAGTGCCGACACATAGGCACTTATCTGTAGGTTGATAGTAGATATGATGCTGACAATTTCCTTTCGTTCACTCGAATGACCAGACTGACACAGTCCCTGGTGTAGAATAGTATAGTAGACTGCTTGGTCCAGTAAAGTTTCACTTCTCTCTCTCTCTCTCTCTCTCTCTCTCTCTCTCTCTCTAGTAAAATCACCAGGGTCCTGGTACTACCGTAGCACCAGAACAAAAAATCCACAATTCAAAGAAATATCACAAACATACGTTGACTGGCATTAGCATTAATATGTAGGTTCAGCTTTGCCCCGGTCCAGACTGCCAAGGTTTATTATTTCACTCTAGACACTGCTGTTCTCAACGCAGCTTGCTTTCAAATACTTATGTATCAACTGGCGACAAGCCTTTGAAAGCTTTTGCCAATATTATCAGACCGGCCCAATCAGCGAGGGTCTAGCTTTTTAATTCAAAATTTAAAAAACAAAACTCCAAACTTCTAGGAGTGAGTCTCCAAAATATAGCTAGGTTTTTTTTTGCCTAACCAATACCCTCCCTCCTATACTCTTCTACCATCCAATCGGATTTGAATCAATCTAATGCCTCTTTTTAAACTGGCGTCCCCCACTAACGTTATGGATAAATGAGCAAGACCACCAGTCTGTCCGTCTTAGTGTTCGTAGACATATAGTATTATTTCAATATCTTGGCTAATAATTAGACTACCATATATATTTAAATATATTATTGCTCAGGGGACCCTAAGCTATCTTTATATATGATTTTTATGGCCCTAATATTTGTCGTTTAGATTTTCAGTTTTGTCACTGTTAATCGTCAATTTCAACTTTTCCATAAGTCGGCCATCTTTTCCCCTCTTTTTCTATCATTTTTTCATTCAAATAAACCAACTAGTTTGTGTTACGTCAGAAATACACTACTCGGCGAGAATGGAACACTGTCTGTGTGTTTATGTATTCTGGCTTGTCCAACAGAGAGGTTATAGTATTAGTCCCGCGTGCAGAGCGAAGAGGGGTTTTTGCCAAGCGTTGGTAGTATTGGCGTTAATTATTACTATCGTTTCGTTCTTGCTACTGGAAAATGTCCGAGTTACTACTAATTTGAGCGTTAAAGTTAAAATCGTACGTTAATTCAGACGGTAGGTTGGTGTCACAATTCTGGCAGATCGTTAATTGTAAGTCTCAAAACCGAAACTAAGAAAGCGGGTTAGATTTTACAGCGGGATCGTTTTCTTATCAGAGTAATAAATTTACTGTTGGGTTAAGTTATCTATCTCTGAATAACCACCTGTCATTTTGACTTGGTTTTTCTTCGTCTTACAAGAGGGAAGGGCAAATTGGGTACTACCATTCACCCCCTTGATATTTGTATTTTCTGTACTATGATTTTTGCCTGTAACATAATAACTGTTGTGATTTTGATTTCTAATGATAAATAAACATCATAAAACTTTAGTACTGTGTTGGAAGACCCAAGCCCAAATTACTCATATTTGTTTACCATAGTTTGTATTCACGTGACATCGGCATGTTTGAAGCACCAAATTGGTGTGACTACATGAGTGTCTGGTAACTGGCAAGAATTGTTTTGGCCAGGAGAGATTAAGGAGTAGATTGAGGAAAAAGATTGTCGTAAAAGAGGCTGTCCTTTACTCTTTCCAGCACTTTCGTGAATCTACTACCAATTTCTAAACCCTTATTATCACAGAGCCTTCACCATCATTCTTCACTCAATACGGGACCACTATTTCTAAGCACTATCCTCAAAAAAATTTACGACATATGACCATAGTATGAAAAACTCTTGACTTGTTCCAAGATTTTCCAATTTGTATTTATCATTTTAGGTAACACGTGTCTAATGATCTTGCCTCTGACACTTCCAGTATATCAAGTTCAATAATGGCTGCCTCCAAAATTAGATTATCTAGCTTCTCTACTCCGTTTAAAGTTCTTGCGTTCCGTGTTCTTATTTTTACACTCTTCCTACTAGTTTTTAGGTGGTCTTTCTCATAATGCTCCCTTTCAACAGAATTGTTTGAGGAACACTGGTCATTACTGATTTCCTTACTAATTAGAGGAATTGCCTCTTCTCTGTTGTTGTGTACAGTAGACTCCCCCCGAGATGGTCAAGAGTTCTCTACGCAGCTGTACTTATATTGTGTTGTGTCTCCATTACCTTCTTTAGGACATACGTGGTAACGTCCCAATCCCTTCTACAGTGGCCAGCCGATATCTTTTCTATGTCCAACATGCCTCCAGTGAGCCACACACTTTGCTGTTTTGCTTTGTGAGCCATTGATCTTTTTAGATTAGTAGAGGTACAGAACTAAAAATAAAAAAATATCAACATAATTTTATAACCAACCCAAATAAAATGTGTGTAATTCAAAATAAAAATTTAAATATACAAAAACTTAAATATTATGGAACAAATATACTGATATCAGATTAAAATTGCAAAATCGCAGGTATCAAGTCCTTTGGAATTATAGGAAGTCAATTATTATTATTATTATTATCATTATTATTACGCCTGTCTTGCGAGACGGAGTTGAATTACTTTTTTTAGCTTTTGTTGACCTTGTTGTTACTGAAGTAGATTTATTTGTTTGACTTTTTAACTCACAGTTTTAGAAGGGTGGGGTTGCTGGCCACATGCTGAATTCTCTTGAATCGTTTTCTACTTCCTGATTGTCTTACCATTATATTTCGTCTTACGGCCCTGGTAACAAATGGGTGGGCACTTGTACAGATTCAATTCATTCATCATTACCATTAAGCTTCAAACGGAGCATAGACCTTTAACAAATGTATGTGTCGCGGAGTGACAGATAATTAGATTTTCTGATTCGTCCTTATTTTCCTCCCGTAATTGTTTTCTAATTTTTCTTGAGGGCGAGCCCCTCAAGCTCTGTTCTGCCCTGCAATGATACAAGCCCTCACTTCCTTTCGGCCTCTATCTGCTGTAAAAGCTCTGATCTCTAAGTGTCAATCGATTTTGTGACTGGCCCTGCTTCGTTCATCAGCTTCTACTTTGATTCCTGTGGCAGGCTTGCCGTGCAGGTCTTTGATCCGAGGAAAACGCTTTACAAATTAACTTGTGCATCGTGTTAAGTCTGTGAAGTAATATTTTGTTAGCAGACGAAGACGCCGTCCTGTACCTGGACGGAAGACATCAGATCTCATTTTCCCATGTTATAACTTTCTTCGAGAGATAAGAATTGTGCTTGCAAACGATTACATAACTGGTCACCTGCGTCTTCGAGCATTGTTTCCTGTCTCCTGGTTGTTTCATCTATTCTGGTCTTAGCACTGGACACAAGGGACTATATCTATCATCTTCCCAGGTCTAACGAGAAATCAATCTTTCATGTTTGTCTTCTCGAGGAATCCTCTCGTTCCCCGGAGCCTTTGTCCCTGGTCTAACCACTGCCCTTCTGCACATGTGCACGAGAAGAAATAAAGCCGATCTCTGCGCAGATATTACCTTACTTACTTACTTAGTCGTTCCCCTTCTACCGTGAGGTGTAGAGGTTTGGAAGAGAGAGCGCCAGACTATCCTATCGGCTGTCTTCCTCTTGGCCTGGTTCCATTCTAGTCCTCGGTCCTTCAAAGATTGTCTAATGTTGTCTTCCCAGCGGACTCTGGGTCGTTCTGGGGGTCTGGATCCCTGGCTCTTTGTTTCCCATGCTTGTCGTGGTAGCCAATCTTCTCCCATTCTGCAGATATGGCCAAACCATCTTAGTTGGGACTGTTCTACTTGGGTCTGCAGAGGGTGGGATTTTAGGCCTTGTCGTATCGTCTGGTTGCGGACCATGTTTCTTCTTGTTACTTCAACCACCTTCCCCAGATACCTCATTTCTGAGGTTTGGATCTGGCTTTTGTGGGTTGTAGTCATTGCCCATGACTCGAATCCATATGTCAAGACGGGACATAGGTGGAGCGGTATACAGCCATCTTCGTTTTCTTACCAACCTCTCTCTTGCTGAGGAATCCTCGATTTATGGCCTGAAAAAGTCTCCCAGCTGCTGCTTTTCGAGTGGCCAACTCTTCTTTGATGCCTCCCTTTCGGTCTATAATAGTGTGACAGGGGCTAGGTGTGGTGGTAGAGGCGAACTTATATCGATGTGGCTACCTGTCATGAAATATTCTAATCCACATATATAAATTATTAGGTAAATATGAAGCCTAACAAATAAAATTAATAAAGAGAAGAGCAATGGTAAAATGACAGTGCTGTCCCAAAGAATGTACTCGAAATCCCCCTTGTTTTCTGCTTCGTCTGCAAATTGTAACGCTTTCACGTTGATAGTAAAGCTTACTGTATTATTACCCGCCTTCTTCAATGAAACGTGTGCTGTATTTCTTGGAAAAGCATTGAGACGTACTGCGTAATGACCTAAATTAACCCTAACATTAATTATACTGCGTTACCAAAACGAACGAACAGATGGACTAAAGGATAAAAAGAGAAGGGAGAGGCAGAAAGCCGAACACTAAACCCGCTTCGCGCGATACACAATTACTACCATCACGCGTGTAAGTCTACATGCACTAATTTTTTTTCAGACGGACAGTGATAAAATACACTACCCTTTCCCAGAGTTAGGTTTATAAATCATAACAGACTCTTATTAGAAAAGACAACATTATATGGGTTTACGTTTGAACACATAACAGTACCCAGACAGCACATCTTCTAAACAGGAGATAGAAGAAATTGCATATTTTGAACGCAGCCACGTAGCTCCTTTAAATTAGTATTTTTGGGTTCCTTAGGGTTTGCTGACAAATAATATGTAAAACGTTACGCAAATAGTCCAGGAATTAATAAATTATACCCAAAATAAAATATTGGGGGTGCCTGACAGCATAAAATCATTTCTGCTCATAAAATTTTTTTTATAACGTGTTTGAAAAAACCTTACGTTACAGAAATAGCCTACCATGTAAACTCCAAATTGATTGGAGCGCAACAAATGAAAGCCTAACCACGATTGGTCGGGCTATAAATACTATCTTGGTTGTTAGGGGAGACGGGAAAAGATAACATTTTTTCAAACACTTGTCGAAACGTGGCTCATTGGCCAGTCTCGCTGATATACACACTTGGGAGCGTTAGTTCGAGACCACTAATTCAAATAAGCTTCATAAAGCGACAGTACGTTGAAGCCAGCTCACATTTTTGCTAAAATAAAAGCCTGGAACATAGGCAGAACGGAATTTGTGCCAGAATTCATTGCTAATCAACGTATCTGTGTTTATTTCCATGAAATTGTGGTAAGCTTGAACCATTCAGTATCTTTTAATGAAAAATTGAATGTGAATTGTTGATTTATGCCTGTATATATATGTGTAGTTCAGTGGCAAACGTGAGGTAAAGCCTATAATGCTCCAGCCTGAACAGAGGGTGTCGGAGAGAAGTAAAACGGCATGGAATGGCCAAATAGTACACTGACACCTGGATGATTGACTAGAAAGAAATAATGCTGGAAGTGCAGAGGCGTAGTAACCATTAAGAAGGGTAATACTGGAATAAAGTATTTCAAATGAAGCTGACTGTTGGCCTAACGCTCTGAACGCAATGTTTGTGCTGTATTGTGATCAGTGTAAAAGAGAATATAAATTAGTTATGAAGTAGAAGGTACATCCTTCTTGATTTCAGGGACAGTGGTCTTGATGGTACTGAGCAGCACCTGGTCAGAGATTTGCTGAATCCAGAGTCGGACAGCATACTCCTTGGTCTTTTTAGCTATCAGTGAGGTGTCTCCTGAGCCCAGAGGAGAATTCGAGCAGAGGAGTCCTTTCCTGCCGCCATCACGCCAGATAAGCGAATTGGCCAGCTGAGCTCAACATTATGTCCCCTCATCTTGAAATAACTTTATAAAAATACTATTCAGAGGGGAATTTACTTGTCTTAAAATCAGGAACTGTGAACATCTCCAATACTAGTCCCTAAAGACAAACTATTGAAGTCATGATGACAAATACCAACAGAGCTTGAACAAAACAAAACCAGTATTACCTCATTTTACTACTACACAACTGACACACATAGAACATTTGTAATAATATATGTCACTACAATATTCATATTAAATACATTCTGTACATAACTTGTAATTTAAATTGATTGTGATTCCTGGTTCCCTTGTAGTTGAATCAGGACACATATTCATTCATGCCAGTAATGAATACATATTGTTATTTGAAAGTTATCAGTGCCTCCTTTAAGATATTCTCATAGAGTGTTATATGTATGTGAGTGTCACAGTGTTGTCAAGAGTAGTGGATTAAATTAAATTGTTTATCTGTCTGTTGTTGTGACTTACACTTCACCATACACATACCCTAGACACATAACGTAGCATCACACTATTCCAGAATAATTCTGACTGAGATATATAGATATGTGGTAGCAAGTAAGGTTATCTATAATACACTACTCTTAATAGATATAGATACCTTCACAGCTGATCTCAGTCAGTACACTAAGTCCCCTATAAATATTTATAACATCCCACTTCACCACATATATTGGGGTCTCGCTCTTGGGATTTTGAATCTTTAACTATTAAAAATATTGGGGGTAATTCACTTCAGGGAATATAAGAATTAAAAGGTATCCTTGGGTGGAATTAAATAAGGTTGAGCTCACGGTGCCTGTGTTGTCCATTAGAGATTGAATTGTTGGTTAGACATTGTATAAAGTTACATAATAGACAATGGCGGACCTGGCCAAATTTCGATCTGCTGCGGTTCAGACTGCAAAAGAGTTAGGATTAGATGGGCAAGTTATGGTTGCCTATGTCACAACGGAATGTGACAAATTTATTGAACGCGAAGAAAGAAGATTAGAAAAAGAAGCCGAAAGAAAGTTAGAGGCTGAGACTAAGAGGTTGCAAGCTGAGGCTGAGACTAAGAGGTTGCAAGCTGAGGCTGAGACTAAGAGGTTGCAGATTGAGGCTGAGGCTAAGAAATTGGAGGCAGAAAGAGAAGACAAAAGATTAGCTGCAGAAAGGGAAGAGAAGAAATTAGCTGCAGAAAGGGAAGCAGAAAAGGAGGAGAAGAGATTACAAAGGGAACATGAGTTACGACTAAGGGAGTTTGAGTTTCAAGGCCATGCTCCTGAAAATGGTGCCAGTCCCTTTGCCTCTGATGCTACGGTTACTCAAGGAGCCTCAACCTCAGCTATGAATTTTCATTTAGATCATTTTGTTGAGAAAGACGATGATATTGAGAGCTATATAAATAGGTACGAACTATTAGCTACCACGTATGGGTTAGAGAGAGAAAGGTGGAGCTTAAAGTTATCTCAGGGACTTCGTGGGGCAGCTTATGAAGTTTTTGCAAAAATGAGCAGAGGTGATCAGGAAAATTATGACATGCTAAAGCAGGCTCTTTTGTTAAGGTATGAAAAGAATGCAGAGTTTTACAGGAAAAAATTTAGGAATGCTAAACTACTGTCAGGTGAAACCTATCACCAGTTCTCTGCACGAATAGAGACATACTTGGAGAAATGGACTTCTCTGGGGAAAACCCAAGATCTTAAGGAAATGTTCCTTATAGAGCAACTAAGAGAGTCCATGGCTCCAGACCTGAGAAAGTTTCTCATGGAACAAGGTGCAGAGAGGCTGGGTGAGTTGCTAAATGTTGCTGAAAGGTATCAAGCAGCTCAAGCAGAGGTAACAGGTAATAAAAAGAAACAGGTGGATAACTTTAGGGCACCACAGAACTTTAATAAATTTGATCCTAGGGATCAAAATAAAGGTAAGCACCAATTTGATAGGCCACGGTATGAAAATAAAAATAAATTCCCACAATTCGATGAAAGGAAATATGATGAAAGAAAATCTTTCAACCAAGGAAAAAGGTGGTGTAAGAATTGTCAGATGGACAATCATGACACTGACCGTTGCAGAAGGAAACCTGTGTATATGGCAACCCTTCAGGTCAGGTCGACCTCAAGACAGGAGGAGGATATTATGTTAGATACCACTCCAGAAGAGATGAGGAAGGCACAGGCTGGGGATAAAACACTCAAGCCTTGTTTCAGAAAATTGTCAACTTGTCATACAACTCCAGGCAAGGGAGATTTTTACATGAAAAACAAGTTGATGTATAGGAAGACTGGAGCTAGATCCAATGGTCACGGACAGCTGGTTCTTCCAAAAAGATATAGGACAGAATTAATAAGGAGCCTACATGTGAAACCAGATGGGGACCATGAGAAGATAGGTACCATCATTCAAAAGGTGGCTCACAATTATTATTGGCCCAAAGCAAGATGGGACATTGAGAATTTTGTAGAAAGGTGTAGCATAGCACATGAGGGAACACCCACAAGTGGGAACATGGATCAGGACCTGGACACGCCACGGGGCAAAATTAGGCCTGATAATAAAAAGAAAATAGATTTGATAAAGTGGACCAAATGGAATGGGAAGCCCCTTTTCACGGACAAGCTTCACTTAACTGTTTTACAATGGCCACTATGCGGAGAGTGCAAAAAGATGTCTTACCCCAGGATAAGCCGAAAATCCCTCAATCGGACTTAAACAAACTGGAGGAAGAGGATGTAGAGAGGAAATCTCTCATCAAGAATTTTAAGAGGGGAGAAAGCCCCAAAAGAAAAATTGGTAGCGGTCGTTTTGTGAATGATAATTCTGGGAGGAAAAATCATCACTATAAAGCTTCGAGTGGAAGAGACCATACCGGTGCATGGACAAATAGGTCCACACAATTAAAGGTCCATATGTAGCTTTGTTAAGAACGTGGACTGATGAAAAGGCAGAGGAAAACATTACATCTTCATACCAATATGTGAATGAGCTGACCACTCGGTTAAAAACTGGCTGGAAACTTGCCAATGAAAATTTGAAACAAGCCAGGAAGAAACATGCTGCCTATTATAACAGGAAGGCGAAAGACAGAAATTTGGCTGTGGGAGAGAAAGTACTGCTTCTTTTGCCCGGGAGTCAGAATAAGTTACAAATTGGATGGCAGGGTCCATATACAGTTCTAGAGAAGGTGTCTAGAACAAATTATAAGATAGATAAGAAGGGGAAAGAAAAAATCTATCATGTGAATCTCCTGAAGAAATATTTGGAAAGAGAACATCAGGAAGAGACACACTTGTTGACCTTGTCCATCGCCATGGAGATGAAAAAGGAACCACTTTCATCATTTGAATATCCATTACACCCCTGTGAGACAGCAGCACAGGTGAAAATCAGTACACATTTAACGAAAACTCAGAAAGAGAGAGTGCAACAGGTTCTAAATAATCATGCAGAGGTGTTAACAGACCGACCAGGGCATACAAACCTATTGGAATATGATATGAAACTCATAGACTCCACACCTGTCTGTATGAAACCATATTCGATTCCGTTTGCTAAGGAAAAAGCTTTGAAGGAAGAGATAGACTATCTATTGAAGGAAGGAATTATTTCGCACAGTGAGTCTTCGTATAGTTCCGGTGTTGTACTCTTAAGGAAGCCCTCTGGAGAACATAGACTCTGTATAGATTACAGGAGACTGAATGCTATTACAGAAGGACAGGTGGATCCATTGCCGGATACAAATCAGCTGTTTGCCAGACTAAATAAAGCTAAATATTTCTCAAAAGTGGATCTGAGTAAAGGATACTATCAGATTCCAGTAAAGCCTGAGGTTAGACCATACCTAGCTTTTAGTACCTCAGAAGGACACTATGAGTTTAATAGATTGCCATTTGGATTGAAGAATGCGCCTAGTGTCTTCTCTAGAATGATGAGAAAATTATTGGATCCTCTGAATAATCCCTGTATAACAAATTTTATGGATGATATCCTTATAGCAACAGAAACATTTGAGGAACACATTGACTCTCTGAACATGCTGTTTGATCGACTTAGGGAGGCAAATTTAACAGCCCGACCAACCAAATGTTGCGTTGGATGTAAAGAATTGGAATTTTTGGGACACACAGTTTATCAGGGAAACATGACCCCTGACCCAAAGAATTTAGAGAAACTACAGAAAGCCCCGAGACCACAAACCAAGAAGGACGTGAGATCCTTTGTCTCATTATGTGGTTTCTACCAGAAGTATATCAAAAACTTTAATTCCATATGTGCACCGTTAACTGAATTGACACGTAAAGGACTTCCAGATCGCATTACATGGACACCACAATGTGAAATGACTTACCAAGAATTGAAGGAAAAGCTCACAAGTAAACCCATTTTGAAATTACCTGACTTAAGTCAAGAATTCATAGTAAGGACGGATGCAAGTAATATTGGGTTAGGTGCAACTTTACTACAGAAATCAGATGCATTGGATGGGGAATTAAGCCCAGTGGCATATGCTAGCAGAAAGTTGAATAAAGCTGAAATCAACTACTCAACTAGCGAAAAAGAATGTCTTGCAGTAATATGGGCAATAAAGAAATTCAATATTTATCTATATGGGAAGGCATTTAAGTTGCAAACTGACCACAAACCTTTATCGTTTTTAGCACAGGCTAAGCATGAGAACTCTAGGTTACTCCGATGGTCTTTGCTTCTGGCTCCATATAATTTTAGCATTGAATATATATCTGGAAAAACCAATCTGGGAGCGGATTTTTTAAGCCGCCATCCGTGTGATGAGAATCACCGTAAACCCCAGAAATAATAATAAATTTCTCTATGTGTATATAGAATAAAGGACTGACATATAATGTCTGTTTTAAGAGGGGAGGTGTCATGAAATATTCTAATCCACATATATAAATTATTAGGTAAATATGAAGCCTAACAAATAAAATTAATAAAGAGAAGAGCAATGGTAAAATGACAGTGCTGTCACAAAGAATGTACTCGAAATCCCCCTTGTTTTCTGCTTCGTCTGCAAATTGTAACGCTTTCACGTTGATAGTAAAAGCTTACTGTATTATTACTCGCCTTCTTCAATGAAACGTGTGCTGTATTTCTTGGAAAAACATTGAGACGTACTGCGTAATGACCTAAATTAATCCTAACATTAATTATACTGCGTTACCAAAACGAACGAACAGATGGACAAAAGGATAAAAAGAGAAGGGAGAGGCAGAAAGCCGAACACTAAACCCGCTTCGCGCGATACACAATTACTACCATCACGCGTGTAAGTCTACATGCACTAATTTTTTTTCAGACGGACAGTGATAAAATACACTACCCTTTCCCAGAGTTAGGTTTATAAATCATAACAAACTCTTATTAGAAAAGATAACATTAGATGGGTTTACGTTTGAACACATAACAGTACCCAGACAGCACATCTTCCAAACAGGAGGTAGAAGAAATTGCATATTTTGAACGCAGCCACGTAGCTCCTTTAAATTAGTATTTTTGGGTTCCTTAGGGCTTGCTGACAAATAATATGTAAAACGTTACGCAAATAGTCCAGGAATTAATAAATTATACCCAAAATAAAATATTGGGGATGCCTGACAGCATAAAATCATTTCTGCTCATAAAATTTTTTTTATAACGTGTTTGAAAAAACCTTACGTTACAGAAATAGCCTACCATGTAAACTCCAAATTGATTGGAGCGCAACAAATGAAAGCCTAACCACGATTGGTCGGGCTATAAATACTATCTTGGTTGTTAGGGGAGACGGGAAAAGATAACATTTTTTCAAACACTTGTCGAAACGTGGCTCATTGGCCAGTCTCGCTGATATACACACTTGGGAGCGTTAGTTCGAGACCACTAATTCAAATAAGCTTGATAAAGCGACAGTACGTTGAAGCTAGCTCACATTTTTACTAAAATAAAAGCCTGGAACATAGGCAGAACGGAATTTGTGCCAGTTTGTGCCAGAATTCATTGCTAATCAACGTATCTGTGTTTATTTCCATGAAATTGTGGTAAGCTTGAACCATTCAGTATCTTTTAATGAAAATTGAATGTAAATTGTTGATTTATGCCTGTATATATATGTGTAGTTCAGTTGCAAACGTGAGGTAAAGCCTATAATGCTCCAGCCTGAACAGAGGGTGTCGGAGAGAAGTAAAACGGCATGGAATGGCCAAATAGTACACTGACACCTGGATGATTGACTAGAAAGAAATAATGCTGGAAGTGCAGAGGCGTAGTAACCATTAAGAAGGGTAATACTGGAATAAAGTATTTCAAATGAAGCTGACTGTTGGCCTAACGCTCTGAACGCAATGTTTGTGCTGTATTGTGATCAGTGTAAAAGAGAATATAAATTAGTTATGAAGTAGAAGGTACATCCTTCTTGATTTCAGGGACAGTGGTCTTGATGGTACTGAGCAGCACCTGGTCAGAGATTTGCTGAATCCAGAGTCGGACAGCATACTCCTTGGTCTTTTTAGCTATCAGTGAGGTGTCTCCTGAGCCCAGAGGAGAATTCGAGCAGAGGAGTCCTTTCCTGCCGCCATCACGCCAGATAAGCGAATTGGCCAGCTGAGCTCAACATTATGTCCCCTCATCTTGAAATAACTTTATAAAAATACATTCAGAGGGGAATTTACTTGTCTTAAAATCAGGAACTGTGAACATCTCCAATACTAGTCCCTAAAGACAAACTATTGAAGTCATGATGACAAATACCAACAGAGCTTGAACAAAACAAAACCAGTATTACCTCATTTTACTACTACACAACTGACACACATAGAACATTTGTAATAATATATGTCACTACAATATTCATATTAAATACATTCTGTACATAACTTGTAATTTAAATTGATTGTGATTCCTGGTTCCCTTGTAGTTGAATCAGGACACATATTCATTCATGCCAGTAATGAATACATATTGTTATTTGAAAGTTATCAGTGACTCCTTAAGATATTCTCATAGAGTGTTATATGTATGTGAGTGTCACAGTGTTGTTAAGAGTAGTGGATTAAATTAAATTGTTTATCTGTCTGTTGTTGTGACTTACACTTCACCATACACATACCCTAGACACATAACGTAGCATCACACTATTCCAGAATAATTCTGACTGAGATATATAGATATGTGGTAGCAAGTAAGGTTATATATATAATATACTACTCTTATTAGATATATATATACCTTCACAGCTGATCTCAGTCAGTACACTAAGTCCCTTATAAATATTTATAACATCCCACTTCACCACACTACCTCACACCCAAGACCCATGCAGTAAGAAAATTTATTAAGGATCGTTTGACAGGGGTTGCAATTATTGGTTGCTTGCAATACTCTCAGCAGCAGACTTAGCCATTCAAGCAACACAAAGCCCTATAAAGATCAACATTTAATACTACCGAACAAAACCAAACACCCAGTCAGTGTTCATAGACTTTCTGAAAGAAACAATATATAAAACAATGTCTAAATGACAATCAATAGCATAGATAATAACACTTACCATACAGAAAACGTGTGCCCACCTGACACACTCAACTATCCCACACACTCATGCATATCGTCCAATGAGACTAGTATGGTGTTGTGCATGAGGCTGGCAATCTCACCGTGTAACATAGGTTGCTACCGAAACCACTACTGCAAGAGCACACACTCAACTATCACACACACACACTCATGCATGTCGTGTAGCGATACTAGTATGGTGTTGTGCATGAGGCTGGCAATCTCACCGTGTAACATAGGTTGCTACCGAAACCACTGCTGCAAGAGCATATGAATGCTTCATGCGGAGGCAAACCACACTGGTGGCCCCCTGCTCCCTCAGGAGCGGAGAAGAGAAATATATATCTCCAAGTGAGCACACGTGCTCTCACAAACCATCCTTCACATAACAATAATTAAAGAATAAACAACTGGACATAAAATTATATTCGTCAACTACATGTACAACAAATACCCTCAATAATGAGAATAAACCACCACCTCGCAACTGATCCATCTCAATATTCATCGATGCACTCTGAAGCATGTCGTATATGCCGACTGATGAGATTGAGAACTCATCATATAAAACCATTGTTACAGAAACAAACCACTGCCATAGCATATAAATGCTTCATGCAGGCTTCTGTTGGATTCAGCCGCATTGGTGTTTCTATGCTCCACCATGAGCAAACAGAGAAACACCTGTCTCAACGTGCCTTACGCACCCTGGCGTGGCTCTAATCTCACCAGAAATCTAAATGACTATTCTCACTTCAAAGTAACCACTAAAGATAAACAGTAGGATTATGATAAGTAGGCTATCGTGAAATACACTTAAATGCTCTTACATTAAAGAATACTTACTTACTTAGTCGTTCCCCTTCTACCGTGAGGTGTAGAGGTTTGGAAGAGAGAGCGCCAGACCATTCTATCAGCTGTCTTCTTCCTGGCCTGGTTCCATTCTAGTCCTCGGTCCTTCAAAAATTGTCTAATGTTGTCCTCCCAGCGGACTCTGGGTCGTCCTGGAGGTCTGGATCCCTGGCTCTTTGTTTCCCATGCTTGTCGTGGTAGCCGATGTTCTCCCATTCTGCAGACATGGCCAAACCATCTTAGTTGGGACTGTTCTATTTGGGTCTGCAGCGGATGGGATTTTAGGCCTTGACGGATCGTCTGGTTGCGGACCATGTCTCTTCTTGTTACTTCAACCACTTTCCTCAGATACCTCATTTCTGAGGTTTGGATCTGGCTTTTGTGGGTTGTAGTCATTGCCCACGACTCGCATCCATATGTCAAGACTGGGACATAGGTGGAGCGGTATACAGCCATCTTCGTTTTCTTACCAACCTCTTTCTTGCTGAGGAATCCACGATTTATGGCCTGAAAAAGTCTCCCAGCCGCTGCTTTTCGAGTGGCCAACTCTTCTTTGATGCCTCCCTTTCGGTCTATAATAGCTCCGAGATATTTAAAGTGGTCGACCTGCTCCAGGACCTGTTCTCCCAACTTAATCTGATGTTTTCTTTCTTCTCGTGATATCACCATGGATTTTGTTTTAGAGCTGCTTATGACCATCCCTCTCTTCTCCAGCTCTTCCTTCCAGACTTGCAGGTTGGATTGGAGATGTGCCTCTGATTTAGCAATCAGGGTAACATCATCAGCAAATGCCAGCTTTGAAATACATACCTGTCTCATCTTCCAGTACCCCACTGAATACTTTCTTGTTCTCTCCTTACATGACTTGATAACATCTCCCATGAGGAGTATGAAAAGATAAGGTGACAGGATATCACCTTGTCTTACACCAATGGTGGTCCTGAACTCTTCTGAATTATGGTTTGTGTCCTCACATAATTTCTGCAAGTCTTGTAGAAGCTCTGCATAGCATGAATCAGAGGTGCTAGAATGTTTTTCCTTGCCAAACAGTCCCAAAGTTTGCTCCAGGGGACCCTGTCAAATGCCTTTTCCAGATCTATGAAACAAAGATGGATCTCACTCTTATACTCAAGGGCCTTTTCACTCAGCTGTGTGAGTGTGAAGATTAGGTCTTGCGTACTTCGGTTTGCTCGGAATCCGCACTGGACCTCATCCAATTGTGGCTCAGCTAGGGGTCGGAGTCTCTGCTCTAGGATTCCAGAGTAGATTTTACCAGGGACACTGAGAAGGGATATGCCTCTATGGTTTCTACATTGTCGATTGTCACCCTTTTTGAAAATTGGTGTTATGATGGCAATCTCCCAGTTCTTTGGTATGGTCTTGTTGCACCACGCTGCCTGTAGGACCCTTAAGAGTAATAGGTCGCCTGATGCTCCCATGTACTTAACCATTTCTGGTGTTATACCATCATGCCCTGCTGCTTTGCCCATCTTGATTTTCTCCAGTGCTGCCTTTAGTTCTTCCATCTTTATGTCATCTTCATCACCATTTGTTTCCTCTTCTGTGCTAGTGGTTTTCATTTCTGATGTTTGGCCTTGCTCACCATCAAGGAGTTCTGCGAAATATTCTTTCCATCTTTCCATTACTTCCTTCGGGGCAGTAAGCAATTTGCCTTGCTTGCCCTTTATAAATTTGAGAGGGCATTGTTTTTCCTTCTTCATGTTCTTCAGGGTCTTATAGAACAATTTCTGGTTTTCTTGCGCATCTTTTTGTAGCTGTTCTCCAAATTCTTCTCGGGACTTCTGTTTTGCTGCTAGCACCTTGTTCTTTGCTTTTGTTCTGAGTATTACATATTCTCTATATTTCTCTATTTGTCCTGCTGTGTTTTTAGCTCCTAAGTATTGTTTCCATGCCATTTTCTTCTCTCTTTATTTTCTCTTTGACTTCCTCTGTCCACCAAGGTGTCCTCTTTCTCTTGTTCCCAAGTCGGACTTCACCACATGCTTCTGCAGCAGCTGTCTTTATGATGTCCTTGAATTTAAGCCACAGGGTTTCTAAGTCGTCAAGTTGTTCTTCTGTGTTTCCCACCGCTGTAGCAATAAGCCCCTGATATCTGGTCTTAATTTCTGGCTCTCTCAGCTTGTAGGTCTTAATGCTCATTTCTTCCGTTCGTTTACTTGGTTTCTTGCGTGATGCTGGTAAGTTCCTAGGCTGAGCAACTCTTTCAGTTGTTGTTTTTTTTTTAATTGTAAGCAGGTAGTGATCACTTCTAATCTCTGGCCCCCTCCAGACTCTAGCATCCCGGACATATTTGAATGAGCTCCTCCTAACAATGGCATAGACGACCACTGACTTCTCATTCTTTGTTGGTTCACACCTAGTGTATGCATGTATGCGCTTATGGGGGAACTTTGTGTTGGTAATGATCAGATTCTGCTCACTGTAGAATCTAAGGAGTCGCTTTCCATTCTCATTGTATCTTCTCCATATCTTCCGATAACTCCACCCTATCTAGCATGGTCATTTCCAACTCTGGCATTGAAATCTCCGAGCATGATAATTTCATCTAGGCAGTCATCCACTGTCCTTTAAAGCAGCTCGAAGAATTCCTCCTTGACCTCTGCTCTCTCATCCTCATTTGGCCCGTACACTATGACCATGTTGACTATGGTTTCTCCTTCTTTTAGTTTTACAACCATAGTGCGCTCCAAGACAAAGTTCCATCCCTTGATACTATCTTTCTGGTTTTTAGCCACAATGCAATCCACGCCCCCTTTAGCTCTTTCAGATGTGGGTACACCACTGTAGAGCAGCGTGTTGCCATCGAGATCCATGACTCCTTATCCCCTTTTCTTTGTTTCCGTAATAGCCAGGATTTCTAGTTTTGCTTTCCTCATCTCTTCCACCAGCTCCTCTTCTTTCCCATTATACTTCTTGTGTTCCAAGTTCCATAAGTCGTAGTCCGTTCCAGTTCGTCGCCTTTAGAATCAGTCCGGTTTTCTCTCTTGTATTTCGCGTAATCATGTTTTAAAGCAAACAGGTAATTGGCCTGTTGTGCCTTTGCATGGTGGAGGGGCTGCCTCCTTACGGCCTCCATGCAGGCCGCCCTCCTCCTTTTTCAGTCGGGCTTGGGACCGGCCTAGGCGGAGTTCCAGTTAACTTTGCTATTTAAAATGTTTGTGTGTCTCTTTGGCAACTCATGTTCACAACTGAACTTTGGGACGCGTAATGCCAAGAAGAGGACAACATTAATCAATCAGTATATGAAGAGAAGGGACCAAAATAGTCCACAATAGACCAACATATAGACTGCTGGTCACCGTTTGATTCATCATCATCAGTTGCCATCTCCACAACGAAGGTTGGCTGTAATGGATCTCCAACGTCTTCTGTCTCTTGTCTTGGTGGTACACTGTGATAGACTTTTTCCCGTCCATCTCTTGATGTTATCTTCCCACTTATAGCGCTGTCTTCCCCTTGCACGTTTGCCTTCAACTCTCCTTTCTGTTATGGTCTTCTGCAAGGTGTTATGCCTTTTTATGTGGCCAAAGTATTTTAGCTGGCGAACTTTGACCTCTCTCATTAGTTCTCTTTTCATACCTAGATTTTCTAGGACCTCCTTATTTGTTTTCATCTCTTTCCATGAGATACGCCCCATTCTTCTATATATCCACATTTCAAGAGCCTCAATTCTTTCTTCCAAATGCTTATTCATCGTCCATGTTTCTGCACCATACAGAAATGCAGAATATATATAACACTTTATGATTCTCAGTTTTCTTCTTCTTCTTCTTCGTTCGCCCTGAAAAGGACGGTGGTTGCGTTGTGTCTGTTTACAACGTAGCTGTGATATCTGCACCTTTCGGTCGACACATCCGACTTCTGCACGGCATTTTTTAGGACCGGGTTTGCCTTCCCATTGCGATCCGTGCTCGCTCAGCCAGCCTGCATTGCTGCATACTGTTTCCAGGACCACCACGTGGAGGTGGAGCACGGTCTTGACCAGCTCTGGTTCGCTGGTCCTGACGCAGGCAGTCAAGCTATGAGTCGCTGACTGCGGTCTCTATTGCTGCGTCTTGAGGTCCCATTCTCAGTTTTAATTTGTGAGATAACTGTTTGGATGTCAGTATATGTTTCATGTTGTTGAATGTAGCTTTGGCCATTCCTATTCTCTTCTTGATTTCTGTTTCACATCTGCCATCTTCTGTTATTATATGACCAAGATATACGTAGCTCTTGACTTGTTCCAGGATTTTCCCATTTACGCTTATCTTTAATGTGGGTTTATCGTCTGTTTTGCTAATTATCATAGTTTTTGTTTTCTCAATATTAATGTCGAGTCCATATTCATGACTTATACTGTTCACTTGCTTCACTAGTTCTTGTAACTCCTGTTCGCTTTCAGCTAACAACACGGTATCATCTGCATATCTAAGGTTGTTTATTGACCTTCCACTGATGTTCAGTCCTTATATTTCCTGTATCTGTTTGAAAATTTTTTCGGTGTATAAAGTAATTAGGTTGATTAGGTCATGCCAAAGAATAGAGAAACATTATGAAAAAATTATTACTAATAAAATATCTACATATAAGCACACTGTGTCTCTAGCCTATTCCTATCGGGTCAGTTATTATTTAATTATCCATACGCGCTCTTTAACAAATATCACCTGTCGCTAAATAGCTATTAGAGGGTCGGCGTCGGTGGGTCGTCGTATGGCATTTAAACAACAGTCACTTACTAAAATTACACAAAATGAAATATAACGTGAATTCTATTCTGTCAATTATCCGTAGCGCCTAGTGTAATAAGTAGTCAACTAAAACGTCTCTTCTTATATGAGGAAGCGGGTGGTAAAATTATCATTAAACTGAACGACTGGTACACAAATACCTACGCGTTATTTTCCACTGGTCTTTAACACCTAGAAAATCACAGTGAATTTAAGATGATAAACTTTTAACACTTTAACACGTTTAAGCACAAATTTATATTACTAGAAAATCAGAATGAAATCCCCACGAAACTATTAACACATCTATTCACGATGGTTCTAGACTACGTGTTTAGACTCTCCGAAAAATTCTGAGCGACAACTGATAACGGATTAGAGAAACCACAGTATATATATACCATCATGTTATTATGATCTCTAGAGGATGTTAATTTTCACACTTGAGGCATAGCATACGTTTCCCCCAGATAAAAGCTTTACGGTCGCTCTGTTCGGTGTTGCTAACCGATTACAGAGATTTAAACCGCGTAATGGGCTTGTCCGTAGATTTTGCCCGCTTCTGGAGATCAAAGAGTTTATCTCCCCCTGAATGTACGAACATCAGAGAGTACACGGGAAAATATTTTGCCCGCTCGTCTTACTTCAAAGAGGTCCAGTGTTATCCCACGTGCTTCTGTCTGTTATCTTGATGATTGACAGATCAGCTCAAGTGAGAAACTCAGGTAAACAAACCAGATCTCGCTCCCCGTTAGGACTGGCAGGTCGCGGAAGTTGGTAATTTGTCTGTTTGTTTACGTCTCAAGGAAAAGAGGCGTGGATTCAAAGTGAGTAATGCAGCTGTAGCGACCACCGGATACCTAGTACATAAAAAGAAAAAATGGATGAGAGAAGATACTTGGGATAAAATACAAGAAAGGAAAACAGCAAAACTTAAACTACTAGCGGCAAGTACACATAACTTGTTAAATAAAGAAGTGAAGACAAAAACTCGAAGAGATAAAAGACATTTCATCAATGAACTGGCCGTAGAAGCTGAAAATGCTGCAAGAACTGGTAATAGTAGGTGCCTTTATCAAATTACAAAACAACTATGTCACCAGCCTACTGCTATGGAAACACCTGTTAAAGGTAAATTAGGGAATTCAATACCAACAGAAAAAGAACAAATGAAGAGATGGGCTGAGCACTTCATGGAGGTGCTAAACAGACCACCACCAACAGTAACACCTGATTTTAATAATGAAACACCCACAACCACCTTGCCAATAACTTGCGATGAATTCACGCTGGACGAGATCAAACAAGCCGTTAAAAGATTAAAAAATTTTAAAGCTGCTGGAGTTGACGAAATTTCAGGGGAAATGATTAAAGCAGTTAATGACAACAACCTCTTGAGAATTTTAGATATTATAAATGAAGTATGGAGAGAAGAACAACCACCACAACAATGGAAAGACAGTATTATTGTAAAGTTACCGAAGAAAGGTGATCTATCAGACTGTAATAACTGGCGTGGTATATCTCTATTATCAGTACCTGGAAAATTATTATGTTGCATGATGTTAGAAAGACTTAAATTGCATGCTGACGAAAAGATCAGAGAAGAACAAGCGGGTTTCAGGCCGAAACGATCATGTATTGATCAAATATTCACACTAAGAACAATTATAGAAGAATCAGTGGAAAGGCAATCGCCACTTATTATCACCTTCGTCGATTTTCAAAAAGCCTTTGATAGTCTACACCGCCCATCATTGTGGAAGATACTTACAATCTATGGTTTTCCAACAAAATATGTGAATATAATCAAAGCGCTATATGACAATGCAAGATGTTGTGTTAGAACAAATAAAGGGAATACAGAATGGTTTACAGTAGAAACAGGGGTGAAACAAGGCTGTATTATGTCACCACTACTTTTTGGAATAGCTATTGATTGGGTTATGAGAAACTATACCCACAATGAACAATTGGGTATAAAATGGACAAATGGAAAATTCCTGGGGGACCTGGATTTCGCAGATGATGTAGCATTCTTAAGTTCAACACCAAGACAATCCCAAGAAGCAATAAATAATTTGTGTCATCTCTCGGTTAAAATTGGTCTCCAAATAAATGCCTCTAAAACTAAAGCTATGAACTTTTCTAACGAGACCTTTGATATCATCTTGAACGGGGAAAAACTACAGAAAGTTGAAAGTTTCAATTATTTAGGCAGTAAAATGACTCAGGATGGTGACACAACAAGAGAAATCCATACTAGAATTGCTTTGGCAGCTAGCGCCTTCAATAGATTATCTAACATTTGGAAATTACGATCATTGAATATACATACCAAGCTTCGTCTGTTTAATTCAAATGTTATCTCAGTGTTAACATACGGCTGTGAGAGTTGGAAAATAACAAAATCATTGGAGAACAAGCTGAATACATTCGAGAACAAATGTCTTAGAAAACTCATGAACATCAGTTGGAAAGAATTCAAGACTAATCGACAAATAAGAGAAGACTCTAGGCAGAAATATGTCTCCGACTATATAAGGAAAAGACGATGGTCATATATCGGTCATGTCCTACGAATGCAAAACAACAGAATACCACTACAGGCGCTCACTTGGGTTCCTGAGGGTAAGCGGAAAAAAGGAAGACCAAAAGAAACACTCAGAAGAACAATAATAAGAGAAGGAAGAACGTTGGGCCTAAATAATGTGCAAGAGCTAAGAGGAGTGGCGTCACAACGAACAACCTGGAGAGCACTGGTTTCTGCCTTATGCGCCGTGTTTGGCGCTTAAAGAATTTATTATTATTATTATTAATGCAGGCTGTCAAATGTTTGACTTTGCTAACGAATCATAGAACGCCATGAGGTCACGAAAGACTGTCTGATACTGTAGGCTATATTTCCATTATACGTCACACCAGCCATGACAGTTCCAACATTCCAAGAGAAGATTCAATTTTCACGATGTGAGAGTGATTGGACACACTGCTATTGTAGACATCGGTACAGATTAGAAGTTTCGAGATACGATCACCAGGCTGGCTTATCGACGAGGGATATCTGACAGAACAAATCTTTAATGTCAACAAAACTGGCTTCTTTTGGAAGAGGACGCCTATGCAAACTTACATCAATTAAGAAGTCAAAACAATGTCCGGATTCAAGGCATTCAAGGATGTACTAACGTTGCTGTTGGGCGGTATTTTGGCAGGGTTCAAGCTCAAGCCCTTCTGCAGTTAGCATTCTGAGAATCTTCGTGCTATTTAGCCCATCGGCAAGCACATTCTGCCAGCGTACTACCGAAGCAACCGAATGTTATGGGTGGCGCAGGCATTATTCGAGGATTGGTTGAGGAATTTCTTCATTCCTCAAGTGCACGAGTATTACCTTTAATAATGAATTCCTTTCAAGATAGTGTTAGCACTCGACAACTCCCCAGGACTCCTCTTCATCTCGACTATTTTCATCCCTACGGAAAGGTCGTGTAAATGTCACCAAATACGACGGTTAGACTTCAGCCTATGGACCAGGGTGCTAAAGCGTACTTTCTACATGCGACATTCGCTCAGGCCATTATCACGACGGAGTGCCTCAACACAGCGATTCAGGACTCTGCATCAACTAAGGAGAGGTTGTGCTTGAGGCTAGCATCCTCACTATAAATTGCTACAGAAACCATGACTGCATGTGTACGTAATGCTTTAATCACCTTTTACGACATGCTTGAGGGTGCAGTAGTTTTATTCTTTCTTAGTCTCTCAGACCCCCCCCCCCCCCCCCCGAAAACTATACGGGAGCTCTCAGTCTCCTGACATAATGTTAGTGTACCCAATATCTTTTCTCTCCGTCTTCTTTTTACGATGGTTTCAAATGCTCCTCTACTCGTCACGTACATAATGTAAGTTGATTGTCTTTTCCATATCTTTGTTGTAAGTATATTGTCTTTGTGCTTGTATAGGCATACACACAGAGTAGAACCCCGATTATCCCAAATCCGATTACCATTTAACCGAATCACCAAAACCTAGGAACGGCGGCACGGCCTGATTGAAATTATCCTCCTCGGAGATTTCAATGCCAGAGTTGGAAATGACCATGTTAGATGCGGTGGAGTTATCAGAAGGTATGGGGAAGATACACTAAATAACAACGTAAAGCGACTTCTTAGATTCTGCACTGAGTAAAACCTTGTCATTACGAACACAAAGTTCCCCCATAAGCGCAAACAAGCAAACGCCAGATGTGAACCAACAAAGAATGAGAAATCAGTGCTTGGCTATGCCATTGTTAGGAAAAGCTCATTCAAGTATGTGCGGGATGCTACAGTCTGGAGATGGCCAGAGATTAGAAGTGATTACTACCTGCTGACAATTAAAAGAATAGCTGAAAGAGTTGCTCGGCCTAGTCATTGCCCACCATCACGCAAGAAACTAACTAATCGAGTAGGGGAGATGATCATTAAGACCTACAAGCCAAGATAGTCAGAAATTAAGACCAGGTATCAGGGGCTTATTACTACATCAGTTAGAAACATAGAAGCCCTCCGGCTTAAATTCAAGGACACCATAAAGGCAGCTGCAGCAGAAGGATGTTGTGAAGCTCGACTTGGGAAAAAGGGAAAGATGACACCAAAGGTGGACAGAGGAAGTTAAAGAGAAAATAAAAGAGAAGAAAAAGGCATTGAAACAATACTTGGAAGCTAAAGACACAGTACGAAAAACTGGGAAATATAGAGAATATGTGATATTCACATAACAGCAGCAAAGAACAAGGTGCTAGAAGCAAAACAGAAAGTTCAGGGAAGAATTTGAAGAAAAGCAGAACCGCGGTAGTGCAATGGTTAGTGCACTGGCTTCCAAGCTCGGCAGACCTGGTTCAATCCCCAGTGGAGGTGGGATTTTTTAGAACTCAAACGGCTCCAGTGTCGACACAGCCTCGTGAATTAGGTACCAGAGTAACTCTGAGAAGGTTAAGGCGGCCGGCGTGATGCTAACCACACCACCGCTAGTACGCTGATAGTCCAAAAAATATGGGCCTAACACAATATTCTCAATATGCCTCAGTTGGCATGTAACAGGATCCTTTACCTTTTTTACCTGGAGCAGAGATTCAGACGCCACAAATGGATAAGGTACAATGTGGCTTCTGGACAAACCGAAGTACTCAAGACCTTATCTTCACACTCAGACCGATGAGTGAAAATCCACATGTGTATAAAGGTGAGATGCATCTTTGTTTCTTGGATCTGGAAAGGTTGTTTGACAAGGTCCCCTGGAGCAAACTTTGGGACTGCTTGGCAAAGAAAAACATGTCAACACCTCTGACCCATGCTATACAGAGATTCTACAAGTCTTGCAAAAATTATGTGAGGACGGCAAACCGTAACTCAGAAGAGTTCTTCTTCTTCTTCCTCGTTCGCCCTGAAAAGGACGGTGGTTGCGTTGTGTCTGTTTAAGCCTAAGCTGTGATATCTGCACCTTTCGGTCGACACATCCGACTTCTGCACGGCATTTTTTAGGACCGGGTTTGCCTTCCCATTGCGATCCACACTCGCTCAGCCAGACTGCACTGCTGCAGACTGTTTCCAGGACCACCACGTGGAGGTGGAGTGCGGTCTTGACCAGCTCTGGTTCGCTGGTCCTGAAGATTTGTATTTCAGAGCTGGCATTTGCTGATGATGTTGTCCTGATTGCTAAATCAGAAGCACATCTGCAATCCATCCTGCAAGTCTGGAGGGAAGATCTGGAGAAGAGAGGGATAGTCATCAGCAGCTCCAAAGCAAAAACCATGGTGATATCACGAGAGGAAAGAAGACATCAGATTATAATATGGGAGAACGGGTCCATGAGCAGGTCAACCAATGTAAATACCTTGGAGTTGTCAAGGAAGGAAGGCACCAAAGAAGAGTTGGTTACCCGAAGAATAGCAGCTGGGAGACTTTTTCAGGCAATTGTGACGGAAATATTGGGTCCATCTCTTCTCCTCTCCGGCAGTAGTCAGTTACGTCTTTTTTTAGTACTGATTACGTGAACATTTCCGTGGTCGGCACATTTCTTTCTCTGCTGTCAAGCACATATTAGCTATTTTCAAAACGATTGTACACTCCCTTCGGTGATAATTCGTCATGTTGTTTTAAGCTTCTCGGCTTTGCTAAGATTAGGCGCAGGTAAAAAACACAGATGGGCCAGTCAGTTTCGTATTGTGACCGAGCGTTGTGTTTACCTAAGGCGTGCCGATCAAAAAATCATTCGTCTGCGGACATATTACAGACATGTACCTGGAAGACGGAATGTTGTAATAGCTTCCGGCAGAATTATTACGAAGATATTACTTGAGATAAAAGTAAGAAGTTATTTGTAATCACTGACGAGAATAGTACGGAAATCTCACTTCCATATTTGGAAGACATGACCTTTGCATTAACGCACAGAAATTTCCTAGTGGAAATATTTTGAATTACCCCACCAAAACACACAGGCTTTGAAACGATTAAAGGGCATTCGAAACATAGGAAGAACACAATTCCTGACTGGACCGTACCTAAATCGTAACAAAGTACTGCGGGGGAGCGAAGTGTAATATAATCTGACACTTTAGTCAATTTAGAACACTGAAAATTCACCTCGCGCCAAGAAGACAACCAGACCTTGCCCGAGTTAAGAATAGCAGCAGATTTCATTTACCAGACCGGACCTTGTTTGAGCCTCTTGAGGACTTAGAGCATAGGAAAGCTAAACCATTTTAACAAGGAAAACGGGAATCTGAGGAAACTGTAAAAAAGTCAAAGTGGGAATTTATTGCTAAAATAACAACACCCCAGACCATGTGTAAGAGGCATCGTCAATCTGCCTTAAACTATTTTTCTGAGCCAGCAGTCTGTGAGCCTAAAGATTGGCGTAAGTTGTACATTTTAAATTCTATATTTTGCATTATTAACATGTGAACTAATATGTATATATTGACATTTGAATGTGACAGCGCCATCGCAATTTTGTCGGTTGTTCTGTACCTTCTACCACAACAAAGCATGTGGCAGCCATTTTTAGGTCACATCTAAAAATAGAACATTAGTAATGCCGCTGAAGGAGTAGCAGCCAATCAAAGAAGAGAAGCGTCCAGGCTACCGCGTCAAGTGAAATTCTGTATAATTCTTATTGCCGGTCGCGGAGAGAGAACAAGCTTTGAAAGCTGAAGTCTAGTTCAAGAACATGCCTAGGACTTGTAAGTAAATATATTATTCTCCAACATCTTAAAAGTCTTTATAGTGTTAGAAAGTATATACGATCACCATCTCTGTGCCGTAGTATTTTAAATAAGTATATATTTAATTCTGTGGTATTTATTTCGCGTGCGGTTGATGTTAGATCTAAATCTATTCGGAAATGGCGTGGGTCCATGTTCAGGAAATATAACACATGGCCGGTACTAGAACTGGCATATTCAGTTATTACATTTGTGTAAATGAAATGTAATGGTTAAGTATTTCTATATTGTTTGGGGTTCAGGAAACCTTCCATGAGCTTATGTAAATCCGACACGTAGTTGGTTTGAATAATATTTAATTGTGGCGCGATTTAGATTGTTATATTTATTAATTACGGTGCTGATGCCAAAATAGTTTATTTTAGTGAGGCGAGAGCTGCAATTTAAAATGTTACAGCTTACTAGAATAAGTCCTGTGCTTCTTCAGTAATATTAGACTGATAATGTGGTGTAAGTAATAGTAAGATCGGCTATAGCTAATTGGTGTTAGCTTTCTTAGTTACATAGTTTTACAGTGTAAAATCTCTATTGGTTATCTGTATCGCCTTAAATAGATTTGCTAAGCCATTATTTCTATAATATTTAGTATTATAATGTAATGTTACTATAGAATGTACAACCACGCAGCTTAGCTGGGTGTTAGCGAGGCTGTATGCCGTTCTTGCAAGATGGCGTAACCATAGAGCGCGTGGTATGAATGGGTACCTGTAGCAGACTGATCATGGCTGACTGTGGTGGGCGCATGTTTTCTGAATGGTAAGTGTTATTATTTATGCTATTGAATTTCACTTAGACATTGTTTTTATATATTGTTTTTCAGAAAGTCTACGAACACTGTCTGGGTGTTCGGTAGTATTAAATGTTGATCTGTATAAGGCTTTGTGTTGCTTGAATTGTTAAGTAGCCACATCGACATAAGTTCGCCTCAACCACACCTAGCCCCTGTCACAAGTGGCGTCGTCGGCAGGATTGACAGACAGCACACAGTGAAGCAACTCTTCAGTAATCAGAGTAACAACAGCCAAAACATTAGAACACCCAGTTCAGTGCAAGGCAAGGGACGGGATCATCCAGTTTGTCAATATTTCTAGTCAACTCTACTAGCAACAAGATGGCGGCACGCAGCACACGCGCTGCTGGTAGATATGATAACGAAGATGTGGCTGAAGTGGATGACCCTGTAGTGGGGCTGGATCGTCAACCAGAACGAGTATGTTACATCATGGTACCTACTCACAAGAAAGTGCGGTGCTTTGGGGAGCGCACGGGTCCTACGGCCGAAGAATATGTCAGAAAGCTGAGAGGCGCCTGGAGAGTCGGGGTGATGAGCAAAGAGGACCAGGCAGATGTTATTTGGGACAGTGGCACCTCGAGTGTACGCAGGGAGCTGAGGATTCAGACTGAGGATGATGACCCAGAAGCGATACTACATTCCATTCTTAGGGTGTACGGGGAGCGTCAAAGCATCCCAGAGCTAATGGCCATTTTTAACTCTACAACCCGGCAAGGGGCAAGGGAGTCTCTTTGGAAATTCTCCCATCGCATTCACGAGGTGTTTGAAAGTGTTGTAAGAGCCCAAAAACAGAATAATGTCACTCATTTGGAGCCATCCTTCCTTGGTGACCAGTTTGCTGCTTGTCTGAGAGATGATCTACTAAGAAAGTTTGCAAAGGAAATGATCATTAATGAGCCTACAGCATCGTTTAAGTCGGTGAGGAACTATGCCATACGGTTCTTAGAGACTGAACACGCTTCTGGGGCTGGTGTTGCCAGTGTCGGAGTAGTAAATACAGAGACGGTACCCGATATACATGCATTAAACGCAGAAGTGGAGCGGCTAAGAGCACATGTGGCGCGATTACAGGCTAAAATTGATGCGATGTCTCTGGAGCAGGGGAGACGTACTAGGACAGCTCGCTATTTTAGATGCAGAGGACTAAGGCCCCGTACAAAATCGATGTCCACAGGCATTAAACTAGACACCTCTGCGGCTGGGAGTCAGGTTACAGAAAGGGAGCAGAATGACTCAAAGATAAAGATGGTTGGTTGTCGACCGGAATGTGATGTACTAATAGCAGGAAAGAAAGTCAGGTGTATTCTTGACACGGGGTCACAAGTTTCAACTGTTACGGAACAGTGCTTTCAGCAACTTTTTGGCGATCTGGCCCTGGATGAAAGTAAATGGGTACGACTAACTGCTGCCAATGGTGTCACAATTCCATTTGCTGGCCATCTAGTGGTTGACGTCAAGATTGGGGAGTGCCATGTCAATAACTGTGGCATCTATGTCGTTAAGAGTGTCAATGGACCTGATAAAGCGCCTGGTACAATAGGCACCAACATACTGGCGGAAGTAAAAAACATCCACCGCTTCCTCAAATGGCAAGCTACAAGAAAAGGTACACAAGAGGCAAGGTTAGATAGAGTTAAGGTGTGGGTTGCAGGAGGAAGAAAAACCCACATGCCAGCTCGCTCGATTGGTACTATACAGGTGAAATGTAGAAGAGGCTCCAGATCAGAGAAGACAGTGCTTTTTGAACCCTCAAGAGACTTAGACCATAACGGCTGTTTATATGTCAGACACTAACTGTTCTCAGAGGAGGTTTCTGTGAGATCCAAGCAGTAAATCTTGGAGATGAAGACCTTTTATTGGCTAGGGGTACTCAAGTTGGAGAACTTTCTGAGGCATGCGCGGACTATGAGAGACACTTCAGAGTTGTTGGAGCCCAGGAAGTGGAGATATCTGCACAGCCAGTATGCCCAGCCAAGGTCCCTGTATGCAGCCCAGTTAATTTAAATGGGTTTGAGGGCAGTCAAGACGAAAAGCGCCAACTACAGAAGTTACTACAACAATATGACAGCCTGTTCGCTAAAGATGAGAATGATGTAGGGTATACAAGTAAGGTATCTCATTCGATTCAGTTGACGGATGATACTCCAGTAAAACAACCCTACAGGCGAATTCCTCCAGCTTTCTACAAAGAGGTGCAGGACCACCTGCGGGGTCTCCTCGACAAACAAATTATAAGAGAAAGTTCAAGCCCCTGGGCTTCGCCTATTGTGCTCGTGATTAAGAAAGATGGCAAACTGCGATTATGTGTAGACGTCAGAGCTTTCAATGCCAAGACCAAAAAGGACGCCTACCTTCTTCCTCGTGTGGAGGAATATTTACACGCTTTAGGAGGAGCGAAAATATTTTCTTCACTAGATCTAGCAAGTGGCTACTACCAGGTAGCTATGAGGGCAGAAGATCAAGAGAAAACAGCGTTCACCACACCATTTGGATTGTATGAGTACACTAGGATGCCCATGGGACTAGCTAATTCAGTAAGTACTTTTCAGCGACTGATGCAGAGTTCCATGCACGATATGATGTTCCAGCTGTTACTGGTCTATCTAGATGACATTCTTGTGTACTCAGCCGGCTTTACAGAACACCTGCAGCGGCTTGAAAAAGTGTTCCAGCGGTTGCAGCAACTAGGCCTGAAGTTGAATGCGGCTAAATGTCATTTCTGCAAGGCAAAAATTGAATTTTTGGGTCATACGGTATCTGAAGAGGGCATTGGAGCGATGGAAGATAAGATACAGGCTATTAAAGAGGCATCAATACCAGAACACAGACAGAGTTTCGTGCATTCCTCGGTCTTGCCAGTTATTATCGGAGGTTTTTGCCCGGGTTTGCCACTTAAGCACGCCAACTGCATGAACTGGTTGCTCAGTTAAATGAAGACCAAGATCCACAGGGTAAACGGAGGTCTAGGAAAACGGCCATAGGAGAACTGTGGACCCAAGAATGTGATGTTACTTTTAAGCAATTGAAAGCCATGCTTACGTCTACTCCTCTTCTTGGTTTCCCAGATTTTTCTGTGCCCTTTTTACTGGAAGTGGATGCGTCATACCAGGGATTGGGGGCCGTGCTGTCACAAGTGCAAGATGGCAAGAAAAGGGTGTTAGCGTATGCCAGTCGCACTCTGCGACCATCAGAAAAAAATGCCAAAAGTAGCATGAAACTAGAGTTGCTAAGTATGAAATGGACTATGACGGAAAAGTTCAGGAGTTATCTGCTTGGCGCTCAAGTTGAGGTGTTTACCGACAACAGGAGTTTGGCTCTGTGGCAAAAGTCTAAGCTTGGCGCCATCGAACAGAGGTGGATAGCACAGATGTCGATGTTCAATTACTCTATCAAACACAAGGCAGGTAGAGCGAACGGAAATGCTGACCTCTCTCGGTATCCTATTGAGAATCCAGATCACACCGATGAAGATGATGATGTCGCCATCAGTCACATAGCATTAGTGCCAGCCCGCCCAACAGCTATACCCCCAAGGTTAGGTTTGCTGCAGAATATGGAGTTAAGGGCCATGTGTGGAGCAGTGGAGATGGGAGATGCAACAGATCCAGGCACAGGTGCGGCACTAACGTTTCCATCCTATTCTCTTGAAGAACTGTTAGCACTGCAGGAGGCTGATACTGATATAATGACAGTCTCCAGAATTATAAGAGATGGTACTAGATTGCCCAAGGAGGAGATGAGGAGATTATCAAAGCCAGCAAAGAAGCTACTAAGGCAGCGTAGGCGCTTGACACTAATTGGAGGCTTGCTGTATCGGACAGTAAGCGGACCAAATGGGACTAAGATCACGCAGCTTGTGGTTCCAGAATCTTTAAAAACGCGAGTTCTGGAGGCAGTGCACAAAACTGGCCATCAGGGTCGTGACCGCATGTTGCAGATACTGAGTAACAGGTATTTCTGGGATGGCATAACCCATGATGTAGAGAAATTCTGCAGAAGGTGCAGTAGATGCAATATAGCAAACGCCCCGCATCTCAACGACGGCATAAATCCTCGTGGAAATGGCCAGTGTGAGCGGTTTAACAGGACATTGCATGATCTCTTAAGGCCATTGTCCACCAATGAGAAACGGAGATGGTCTGACCACCTGGCAGAGGTACTTGCAGTCTACAACGCTACTCCCCATGCATCTACAGGTTACTCCATTTACTATCTTTTGTTTGGGAGGGAGCCGAAAATGCCCATCAATTTCATATTGGGCCATTCATCAGGTGACGAAGAACCAGCTACGGTTGACCAGTGGCTTGAAGGACACATTTCCAGGTTACGAGAGGCGCACGTAAGAGCAGAGGCAGTGTTGCAGAAGTTGGCAGCAGTCCGGAAAGAGAGATATGACAAGGTGCCGTGTTCTATTCCACTACAGGTGAGAGAATTAGTGAGGAAAATAATGCACTACGCTGAAAGGTCCAAAATTCGTGACATGTGGTCAGAAGAGGAGCATATTGTTGTTCGTGCTCCCACAATGACAGGTGGTTTATATGTCATCCAACGAACAGATAGAGCGAGTCCGAGCATTAGAATCACTGGCAACGAACTGAGACGAAGTGAAGACAAAGATGATTCTCCAGATTTGGTAGATACGACACTAGGCTTATCTGCAGCACCAGCTTTGCCAGAGGAGACAGACCCTGGGGAGGACGCACATGGTTTAACGCTCGAACCAGGCTGGTATGCCCTGCAGCCGATAGAGGGTCCTGCCCCGAGACGTTCTGAGAGATTACGACTGAAGCGCCTAGCTTAGTGCACTTGTCGGGACGACAACAAAATCAGACGGGGAATATGTGACAGCGCCATCGCCATTTTGTCGGTTGTTCTGTACCTTCTACCACAACAAAGCATGTGGCAGCCATTTTTAGGTCACATCTAAAAATAGAACATTAGTAATGCCGCTGAAGGAGTAGCAGCCAATCAGAGAAGAGAAGCGTCCAGGCTACCGCGTCAAGTGAAATTCTGTATAATTCTTATTGCCGGTCGCGGAGAGAGAACAAGCTTTGAAAGCTGAAGTCTAGTTCAAGAACATGCCTAGGACTTGTAAGTAAATATATTATTCTCCAACATTCTAAAAGTCTTTATAGTGTTAGAAAGTATATACGATCACCATCTCTGTGCCGTAGTATTTTAAATAAGTAAATATTTAATTCTGTGGTATTTATTTCGCGTGCGGTTGATGTTAGATCTAAATCTATTCGGAAATGGCGTGGGTCCATGTTCAGGAAATATAACACGTGGCCGGTACTAGAACTGGCATATTCAGTTATTACATTTGTGTAAATGAAATGTAATGGTTAAGTATTTCTATATTGTTTGGGGTTCAGGAAACCTTCCATGAGCTTATGTAAATCCGACACGTAGTTGGTTTGAATAATATTTAATTGTGGCGCGATTCAGATTGTTATATTTATTAATTACGGTGCTGATGCCAAAATAGTTTATTTTAGTGAGGCGAGAGCAGCAATTTAAAATGTTACAGCTTACTAGAATAAGTCCTGTGCTTCTTCAGTAATATTAGACTGATAATGTGGTGTAAATAATAGTAAGATCTGCTATAGCTAATTGGTTTTTAGCTTTCTTAGTTTCATAGTTTTATAGTGTAAAATCTCTATTGGTTATCTGTATCGCCTTAAATAGATTTGCTAAGCCATTATTTCTATAATATTTAGTATTATAATGTAATGTTACTATAGAATGTACAACCACGCAGCTTAGCTGGGTGTTAGCGAGGCTGTATGCCGTTCTTGCAAGATGGCGTAACCATAGAGCGCGTGGTATGAATGGGTACCTGTAGCTGATTGATCATGGCTGACCTTGGTGGGCGCATGTTTTCTGAATGGTAAGTGTTATTATTTATGCTATTGAATTTCACTTAGACATTGTTTTTATATATTGTTTTTCAGAAAGTCTACGAACACTGTCTGGGTGTCCGGTAGTATTAAATGTTGATCTGTATAAGGCTTTGTGTTGCTTGAATTGCTAAGTCTGCTGCTGAGAGGGTTGCAAGCAACCAATAATTGCACCCCCTGCCAAACGATCCTTAATAAAAAATTTCTTAGTGCATGGGTCTTGGGTGTGAGGTAGCCACATCGACATAAGTTCCCCTCAACCACACCTAGCCCCTGTCACATGAATATTAATATGTGAAAATTGCTAGTGGATGTTCAAGTCATTTGAGGCTGGCAACCTCAGCATATAGAATGATGATTTCACGAACCACCACTGCCAGCGCTGGTGACTGCTTTATTGCGAGTTTCGTACAGAGAACAGAGGTAGTCCCAAGTTCCATATGGAGCAGGGAGTGAATGATGAAAGAAATGATGTACATAATCTATATTATTAACATTTTCAACCAGTGTAGATGTAAATGTAAACATATTCAATCTATATTGTTAACATTTTCTTACATGGTGGATGTAAAGGGAAACATATTCAATTTATATTATTAACCTTTTCAACGAATGCAAAGGTAAAAATAAATCTATTCAACCTAAATGTAATGAATGTTTTTCCGCTAAATGGGATTAATATTAATTCTCAGCAAGGGTAAAAGTTCTGAAGCAGATGGGAGGGTGAAATGAAAAGAGGGGGGGGGGGGGGGGGCATGAGTGTGTGTCAGGAAAACACAATACTCAAGAGGGTATTTGTTCTCTTCTTTTTTGTGATACTAGTTGGTGGTACCAGTTGAGAGTACTATCTCTGGAACAAGTAAGGGTACAAGTGGCCTGAAGTGGACACTAGACACCATCATCAGACGGGTCTTAGAGACGCGGGACCACCTTGGTAGTTACTCCATGACACTTCTTAGAACGTGCTACAACTTTCAAACTTGACCAGTGACGAGTGTGATCCAGTCTCCTATCTGCAAAGACCCAAACATCAGCTGGAGCAGAACAGGCAAACTCATTGGCAGCTAAGTAGAAACATAAAAGCTGCCAAGTGAACTATCCAATGTTTTAAACTCCATAACATCACTCGATGATGAATATTGTTTGTTAAAGAATTATTCATTTATATAACTGTTAAAACATAATTGATTATTAAATGTGTTACTTGTATAAAGACAAATCTAAAGTTGATTTAATCATTTTGAATGTACTACATCTGTACGTCACAGACAATTTCTTAAATACACTTAAGCAGAGCTATACAATAATAATAAGAGGAATTTCGCTGAATTAACTCAGCTGGGGGCTTGAAAGAGCTAACGAACTTTAAGAAAACCCTATCCTTCACGCAAGTTGACATCAGATACTAGTGTTAACATTTGCTCAGCATCATGCAGCATTGTTCTCGCTTTTCTGAATATCTTGTGAAAAGTCCCTTGAGGTAGAAACATCATTATCCTTCTATCTACAACTCTGCCAAGAGTAATCTTGTGCGAAGGTAGACACCTTTGAAGATCCACATTAGTTACTCTTGAGTTTTTGCCACTGTTGGACCACTACTGCAGAGCTCCTTAAACAGCCATATATCGAGGATTCCTCAGCAAAAAAGAAGTTGGCGAGAAGACAAAGATGGCTGTATACCGCTCCACCTATGTTACAGTCTTGACTTATGAATACGAGTCATGGGCAATAACTACAACCCACAAAAGCCAACTCCAAACCTCAGAAATGAGTTATCTGAGGAAGATGGTTGAAGTAACAAGAAGGGACATAGTTTGCAAACCAGACCATACGGCAAGACCTTAAAACCCAGCCCCTGTAGAGCCAAGTAGAACGGTCCCAACTAAGATGGGAACATGGTTTGGCCATGTCTGCAGTATGGGAAAAGCTGGCATACCGCATCAAGTATGAGAAACTAAGAGCCAGTGATCCTGACCTGCACGATGACCCAGAGTCCACTGGGAGGACAACATTAGACAATATCTAAAGGACCGAGGACTAGACTGAAACGCGGCCATGAGGAAGACAGTTGATAGGATAGTATGACGCTCTCTCTGGCGAACATCTACACTCCACGATAAAAGAGTAACGAGTAAGTAAGTATTATTCTTTCCTTTGTTGGTCTTTCTCAGTTGATTTGTAGCTCTACTTCTGCTGGCTGGATGTCTGGCGGATTTTGTGGAGCTGGACTATTGAGAAAGCCCTCAAAATATTCCTTCTACCTCTTCGTTTGCTCTTGTATATTGCTAAGAATTTGCCATCCTTGTCTTTAATGAGACCATTAGCTTGCTTGTATTTCCCTGTTAACTTCTTTGTGCTGTTATACAGGGCTGTCATATTTCCTTAGGCTGCAGCGTCCTCTGCCTGCTTAATATATTTCCTATTGTCTCTTTAGGTGCTTCTTCTTACGTCTTTGTTTGCTTCTGTGTACACTTCTTCGGCCCTGGCTTTGGAACTTTTGGTTTTGTTTATATTTAAATCTGCTTTCTTAACCAATCACATGGTGCAGATACATTTATAGACAACGAATCTGTATACACTTTCTTCTTTGATCCTTAGCCGCCGACCGTCAAAATAGTCAGTGGCCATCACGCCTAGTGGCGTCTTGTAGGGCAACAACAAATTGATTCCACTTTGCTCGGTCGGCATCCATTCTTCGTACATTGCCCCAACTCTGGTTCACTACCCGCATCCCAGCCACTACAGCCCCCCGCCAGGCCGCCCTTGGTCGGCATCTCTTTCGTTTTCCTTCGGGGGTCCAAAGCATAGCTGTTCCTGTGATGGCACTGGGGTCTCTTCTGAGTACATGACCAACCCAGCTCCAGCGTCTGCCAGCTATGATGGTGTGCATGTCCTCTTGCTTGCTCCGAGTAAGCAGATTCCGGCCGGTGATGGCACCCGGCCAAAAGATTCGGTGAATTTTCCCAGGCACGTTGTGTGAAAAGAGGACAACTTCGACACCTCCCTCTCTGCAGCTCTCCAGCACTCCGCACCACAGAGAAGCACAGAAAGCACACAGCTCCGACATAATCTTAATTTTTCGCCCGTGCTGTATTGAGAGGACCTCCAGATGTTGTTTAGGCTAAAAAAAGGCTGCTCCTGCCCCACTCACTCCGACGCTGATGTCCCCGCCCGCCCCGCCGTCCGGTGTCACCACGCATCCTAGGCATGCGAAGGCGCCCGTCTGCACCAGCCGCCGATTCCGCACTGACATGGGCCCAGGGCTGCTCACACCGAGCGCCATGACCTCCGACCTTGATACAACGTCAGTTTTTGAAGGATAAGAGACTTCCGGGCAACGCCGGGTACTTACAGCTAATCATGACCGACTGATGTGTGTGTGTGTGTAGATATGGACGCGAATGCGTAAAGGCTCTTGAAGTAATACAGTAGCAATCACACATCAATGCACACATGGGAGTCAGGAAGGTTTTGAACTACGCCACAGTAACAAAAGTAGACATCATAACAGCACGCCGACAATATGTCACAGTTCTAAGCATCTCATGGGAATAACAACAGTTCAATTCATCTGTATCTATTATAAATGGTGCATATATGTAAAAGAGCCGTATAAGTTCCTGGCTTTACAGTAATGTAAATATGCACTCAAACATCTCTGGCAATATGGTAAATAAGCAGTATAAGTTCCTGGCTTTAAATTAATGTACATATATCTATATCGTCAGACTCGACATAACTCATGGGAGAAAACACCTTCCCTGTAGTAATAATCTGTCGACCTTCACAAATCTCCCTCATCGGAGACATCGACACAATGGCCTATCCGTGGCCCGAAAAAAACCTTTAACAACATCCATTCTGCAGAATATATATATAAGCCTTTATATCCACGGCTTTATGAAAAACTTAGGAAAATATCAAAATCCCTTTTGCCAAAACAATACTCCATATTGGGACACACTGACCATAATTGTCAGTCCCTTCTCTCAGCTATCACAGCATTCGAATGTCACGAAAAATCACTCCGCCTAAAAAACAGCTCAGCGCAAAATCCATCTCAGCGCGGATTTAGCCCTGAGATGAATTTCGTTCACCCACGTTCCAGAACATTCGCGAAAATACGCGAAGTTATTTTAAACACTTAAACAGCTAAACAAGGGAGCTAACACAGGTCCGGCCTGTACTAACAAGTATTTTACTGATAAACTCACCTTGACCACAATTAGGGCTTAACAGTCTTCTTTAAATTGATGTTCAAACCCACCTGTTGGCTAAACTTATTAAGTCCATCCGTCTTTTCCTGGATGTGCCGATGTGAACGCGCCAGCAGTGCAATGTCATCTGCATACTCCAGATCTTCCAACGCAGAAAATGCAGTCCATCCCACTCCTCACGGGCTGCCCTCTGCCGCCCGGCGCATCACCCAGTCCACGACTGCCAAAAATAGAGTGGTTGACAAGGGGCATCCCTGTCGCACTCCCGCCATCACCTCGAACGCCAGGTTGCCCCACCCAACACCACACCAAAGCCGGCACAGAGGCCCTCTACGATTGACACTATGCAGCTTGGAATTCCATAAGCCCTCAGTATTTTCCATAAACTGTCCCCACGTATGTCGTCAAAAGCCTTTTCAAAATTAACGAAATTAATGTACAGCTGTCCCTGCCACCCCGAGCACTGCTCTATAATGTTCCCGAGAGTGAACATACGATCCACACATCCTCTGCTCCCTCCAAACCCCGCCCGTTCCTTCCTCAGCCTGTGGTCCACCGCCTTTGAAACTCTCTGTATAATTATCCTGCCCAGTACTTCGCCGGGAACTGAGAGAAGAGCGACTCCTCTCCAACTGTTGCAGTCCGCAAGATTCCCCCCCCCCCCCCGGGCAATCTGACAACTATTCACCTGCTCCACTCCGACGGCGCTGTCTCCGCCCTCCAGACCTGTGCAAACAGTGGTTCCAATAGTTTCGCCGCCAGCTCAGGGCCCGTCTCAAATAGCTCTGCATCTAAGCTACCATGGCCAAGAGCCCCACCGTTCCCCAACCCCTCGACTGCTGCGATGACCTCCTCCCCTCGCGGAACGTCTGCATTCACATCCAGATCGTTTTCAGCCCCAGGAACATTCAATTGTGTCTCTGGTGGTCCCTTGCCCAGAGTCTCCCCGAAGTGCTCCGCCCATCCCGTTTCCCGTCCCTCTGCTGTCGTGATGAGATTTCCTTGCTTATCTCTTACTAATGTAATATTGCCTGCACCTCGCCCTCCGCCGATGAACTTAGTCACTTTGTACACTGTGCCCTGTTCATCTCCCAGCGCCGCCTCCTCCGCCTGTCTCGCAAGATCGTCCAAGAAATTCCCCCAGTTGGCCCGGGCCTGGCGTTCAACTCCCCCGTCCAGCCGACTGTACTGTTAGCTACATAGTTGCTCCAACCTGGGGGACCTCGCTTCTGTTCCCCCTCTTTCCACTTCCCCTCTCAGCGCCATGGTGTCCAATGTTTCTGGTGCTATCCAGTCCTGCCTCTTCCCCTCCTGGAATCCCAAGCATGATTTGCTGCTTTCCTCACATATTGTTGAAATGGTGTTGAACCTCTGGTCTACATCATCAGCCAACGTTTTTTCCCGACCCTCGGCAAACCGACATTTCCCCCCCCCCCCCCCCCCCATGTCAGCCGCAAAAGCCTTTCCGGCAAGGGGGTCCCTAAATATGCCGAAATCTGCGAGTATATGCCTGAATGGCGAGGGACACCTGTCTCTGTGCAAGAAAAAAGAGATACTCACGTAAAAATGAGTCTCAGGTTAGACATAATAACCTGAGATGTCTCCTCGAGTAATAGCGGGCGTACGAAAAAAAAAAAACAAACAAAAAAACGATATTCATTGATACATTTCAACTCCCCAAGGAGCAAGGCTTTTCAACAAACGTATAACAACGTCTTCCTGTCACGTGCCATCAGCTCAAGGTCTTTCCACGACTTCTTCATCTCCTTCATGTTTCTTTCCAGTTGTCTTCCCATGTGTGCTTTGTTTTTTCTCTACCTCTCTTACCCTGGGGACTCCAGAACAAAGACTGCCTTGTAACGCTATCAACAGGTTTCCTTAAAATGTGTCCTATCCATCTCCAGCGTCTTCTTCTCATCTCTTGTTCCACTGGCACTTATCTTTTTCTTGTCATCAGTTCCACATTAGTGACTTTGTCATCAGTTCCACATTAGTGAACTTGTCATCAGTTCCACATTAGTGAACTTGTCATCAGTTCCACACTAGTGATCTTGTCATCAGTTCCACATTAGTGAACTTGTCATCAGTTCCACATTAGTGATCTTGTCATCAGTTCCACATTAGTGAACTTGTCATCAGTTCCACATTAGTGAACTTGTCATCAGTTCCACATTAGTGAACTTGTCATCAGTTCCACATTAGTGAACTTGTCATCAGTTCCACATTAGTGAACTTGTCATCAGTTCCACATTAGTGAACTTGTCATCAGTTCCACATTAGTTATATTGTCATCAGTTCCACATTAGTGAACTTGTCATCAGTTCCACATTAGTGATCTGGTCATATATGTTCAATTCTTCTACTACGCAAACATCCATGTATGAAAGTCTGTATCTCATATAGCCCATGAACATTATCCAGTGGTTTACCTAAACAACTTGATTCACTCATACCACATATTACTGTTTTATATGTCTAACATACTCTCAAATCATGATAAGATTCCATTATTTCCACCACATCTAGAGACAATTCTGACTTCAGTATATTCCACAACAGACTCCACAATAACATGTAGCCCATCTGGAAGAACAAGTCCGCATTCGAATACAAGCAACATCAGATTAAAAGTCACTAGTGTCAACAAAACCACATCACATAGGCGTCTACTACTACTTTGTTTCTTGGACACTGACTGACACAGCAATCAGGGACTATCACGTCTGGTGGCGTCTTGTAGGGCATCAACAAACTGTCTCAACTACTCGGTCGGCAGCCATCCTTCTTGTGGTGCCCTGGTTCATGCTTTGCATCTCTACTTCCACATTTATTTACCAGGTTGCCTCTTGCCGGCTTCTTTTTCGCTCGCCTTCTCCATAGCATGCCAGTTCTGGGGATAGTGTCAGAGTCTCAAGATTTCAAGGGTTCGTCCATGGTAAAAGGGTTGAGAAAGACTGGTTTACAAGGAATGAGGAATTTATTGATTTTACGGTTGATACTTGCTTTCTTTCCTGCACTAGTTTCACATCTGTCAATTTGCCCCGCGCGGAGGAATCGGCATACAGCCGGCCTTGCTTACACATAATGTTCATATTCTATAATAGCATAGACCCGGATTTCTTAACATGGGCTCCACGGACTCCTTGGGGATCCATAACTGGATTCTGGAAAAGGGGGGGGGGGGGGGGGGTCCGTCTTCATAACCTAAAATTTAAAATATGAAGTTTTTAAGTATGCTTTATGTACATTTTTTTCCCCCAAAGAAGGCGTCCAAAGCCTAAATCGAACAACCAAAGGGGTCCATAGGCTTCATTGGACAATCAAAGCAGTCTATGACACACACAAAAAGTTACGAAATCCTGGAGTAGACTCACTGACAATTTTTATTTGAACTAATATCCTATCTCCATCCATCTAGGTGGACATCAATGTTTTTCGCCGCGCTAGCAGCTGACTCACGTGTTTTCTTCATGCCTCTGCCATGGCTCCTCCTTCCTGACATCAGACAGCGAATCAAGACTTGGAGACCTTGGTATCGCCCGGCACCTGGCATTGATTTGACTGTGACCTACAGGAAAGAGGAAACCTAACCAAAACTTGAAAAATGTTTTTTTAATTTTTTGCTAACGGATTCAAAGAAACACCGCATCCCCACACACTTCATTACACGTGCTTGATGTGAGCTTTGAAACTGTGACATAAAGCAAATACACAAAGCGAACAGCAGGGTATAAAGTAACTAAGAATCCCATACACGAAATAAAAATCTATAGAAAAGAATACACCTTTCCAAAAGAAAATTAATAGCATTTTGATTACGTCACATCAAGTTAGATCCCGTGGTATCATTTCCTCGAGGGTTGCCAGTAATTTATTTCAATTGTCATTCTTTGCCTTGATAACACACTCCCGTCCTGTTGATAACACGCTCCATTCCAACCACTGATAAAACACTCCAATACGCTCCATTCCAACCAATGATAAAACACTCCAATACGCTCCATTCCAACCACTGATAAAACACTCCATATCCAACTGATAATAACGCGCTCTATTCCACAAATTCATAACACGCTACATTCCCACTATTAATAAAACGCTCCATTCTAACTACTGATGACACACTCCAATCCAACTACTGGTGACACATTCCAATCCAACTACTGATGACACACTCCAATTCAACTACTGATGACACTCCAATCCAATTACTGATGACACACTCCCGTCCTGTTGATAACACGCTCCATTCAAACCACTGATAAAACACTCCAATACGCTCCATTCTAACTACTGATGACACACTCCAATCCAACTACTGGTGACACATTCCAATCCAACTACTGATGACACACTCTAATCCAACTACTGATGACACACTCCAATCCAACTCCTGATGACACTTCAATCCAACTACTGATGACACACTCCAATCCAACTACTGATGACACACTCCAATCCAACTACTAATGACACACTCCAATCCAATTACTGATGACACACTCCTTTCCAGCTACTGATAACACACTCCATTCCAACTACTGATAACACACGCCATTCTAATTACTGATAACACACTCCATTCCAACTACTGATAGCACACTCCATTCCAACTACTTATAACACACTCCATTCCATCTATTGATGACACACTCCATTCCAACTACTGATAACACGCCATTCCAGCTACTGATAACACACTCCAATCCAACTACTGATAACACACTCCATTCCAACTACTTATAACACACCATTCCATCTATTGATGACACACTCCATTCCAACTACTGATAACACACGCTATTCGAACTACTGGTGACACAACCTCTTCAGAACACTTCCCATCTCAGTTACCTTTCACTGGTTTCATCTTTTGCTTTAAAATTAATGGTCCTTTATTCTTCATACATCAAATATATTTGAAAGTGCAGAAAAACACTTGTCACAAATGTATGTTTGGACCCACAATAACAAAAGTGGTTAACGGTTTGAATACACAGGAATGCTTAAACGATATGTTAAGATATATCTTCATACTGCCCTTGTTTATCATAATCTCTATAACTGCATACTCAACCATCGTTATTTATATATACAGTCACGGTAAGTTATGTTACAAAGTAGCAACTGCGCAAGCTATATACTCTTCCCTGCCTTGGAACTGTACATGTGTTTATGAGTTCATAAGTTTTCTAACAAATTTTCTAATGACATTTTATTTTCATTTCTGGATGTTCGTTTTTTTTTTTTCATCATTCTGTCCACTTTGAACTAAACTATAATGTCCACCTGTTCGGTTCTTTTTGTTAATCATTCACCAACTTTGAACTGTAATGTCCTTAACCGGCTGTTCGTCTGTTGTTTTATCCTTCTGTCCACTTTGAACTGTAATGTCCTTAACTGGCTGTTTTGTTTTTTTAACATTCTGTCCACTTTGAGCTGTAATGTCCTTAACCGGCTGTTTTGTTTTTTATCATTCTGTCCACTTTGAGCTGTAATGTCCTTAACCGGCTGTTTATCTGTTTTTTATCATTCTGTCCACTTTGAGCTGTAATGTCCTTAACCGGCTGTTTATCTGTTTTTTAATCCTTCTGTCCCTTTTGAACTGTAATGTCCGTAACAAGTTATTTGTTTATCATTCTGTCAATTTTGAACTGTATTGTCCCTAACTGGTTGTTTAATTTTTATCCTTCTGTCTACTTTGAACTGTAATGTCCTTAACTGGTTGTTTGTTTATCATTCTGTCAATTTTGAACTGTAATGTCCTTAACTGGCTGTTTAATTATTATCCTTATGTCTACATTGAACTGTAATGTCCTTAAGTGGCTGTTTATCTGTCTGTTATCTTTCTGTCAACTTTGAACTGTAATGTGCTTCACCGGCTTTTCGTTGGGTTTTTTTATCACTCTGTCCACGCTGAACTGTAATGTCCTTAACAGTCTGTTCATTGGTTTTTATCATTCTGTCCATTTTGAACTGTAATGTCCTTAACCGGCTATTTCTTTGTATTTTATCATTCTGCTCACTTTGAACTGTCCTTAACCGGCTTTTTTTTTTTAAATCATTCTGCCCATTGAAGTGTCCTAACCTGCTATCTGTTTGTTTTTAATCATTCTGCCCACTTTGTACTGTCCTTAACCGGATATTTATTTGTTTTTTTTTTTAATCATTCTGCCCACTTTTAACTGTAATTTCATCTTTCTTCTCCTATATTTGTGTGTATGCAGCGTGACGTCATATAATAGATATGTGTAAAGAGAGAAACTATATCAATTTATCTCACGCTCAAGCAGGGGCGTACTTAAAATGTGTGGCATCCACGGCGGATCTCACCTTTGGGCCCCCACTCCAGTAAAGAAATACACTTGCAAGTATACTTTGACAATAAGCACTGTCATAAAAGTGTCCAATGGCTGTCACTTGGGAAAGACCGCCCCATCAAGCACGCCATTGCTCTCAAGGAATGAATAAAAGAAAGTTCTGTTTGTGCACCCTCTTTTTTTTATCCAGCACGCAACTGTTAGCCATCGCTGGGGAATGCAGCCTGGTGACATCTCTGGTTGGCTTTGACGTCGCTTGTACCACGCTATCCTCTTCCAGGACCTGATAAGTTTACACTTGCAGAGGGCGGATAATCCATGTGGTTTTGCTTCGTCTATCATTTACAACCAAGTGGGTCGCTTTATATTATTTGTTTAGCTTTTTGTGGCTTGAAGGACTGAAATAGTATCTGACAAGGTCACTACCAGTGTGGTACTGGTGATAAGAACCAGACAAATGCCAGGAGAACAAGAGATGAGAAGAAGGTGGAAAGGACACTTGAGGAAACCTGCTGATAGCATTTCAAGACAGTCCTTGTTCTGGAATCCCCACGGTGAGAGAAGTAGAGGTTGGCCACAAAAACACACGGAGAAGAGAACTGGAAACAAACGAAAATGAGCCAGATATGGAATGACCTTGAACTGATGGCTAGCAACAGGATGACAAAATATTAGGGACAAGGGAAATCAGTCATTCTTCACGTTAGTATTTGGAATTACCTAATTTATTAGCACCAAAGAGTACAGTGGTTAGAACGCTTTTCTCTTAAGGCAAAGTTACCGGGATCAAAACTTGATTGCATCACGCTCCATTCTACCCAGCTGTAAATGGGTACCTGTTAAATGTGTGTTCTTGCTTAGACATCTTCAGCAGGATCAGTAGACACGTATGTTAATATATATGTTCTCTATAACAGGCCACACAGGCCATCACTTATGCACTGTGTAGATTCTTCCGTGAGTAAGGGTGGCACGGTTAAACAAAGTTAATACATTCGCTGATAAATACGATCAGCCTTGGTCGGGCTTATAGGTGGCCGACAGGTGTGTAAATATGTATAAATGTAGATGAATGTCATGGGTACTTTAAGTGTGTTTATGTTGCCATCATCCACACCACAGTAACGATAGTTAGCAATAGACCAACGGGTAAGACCAATGGTTTCCAACTCACAATATACAGTTTATTGTCACAGTAACGTAAACATCAGGAACAGCACACTGTCACAAGTTATAATGGCATACAAAAATCCGTGGCAAATCGATTGCATAAAACACCGTAAATCATAGCATCTTAAATATCCAGAGCTTGGTTGCATACACCGCAACTTACAATACAGTTCATATAAGCCGACTTAATCCGTGGCATTAGAATGATAAATCCTGTAAGTACAAATCCATCAGGAAAGGAATGGCATACATCATAATACTAGATACATCAATGAGCCAATGTAATCCTTGGCATTAGAATAATAAATCTCCTGGGAGAAAAAAACATTCCCTTCAATCATCTATATATATTTACTTCAATAATATATTCTCTACAGTAATATCCTCTGGTCACACTAATGAGACTAACAACCGTCTCGAAGCTCTGCCAGGTACATACTAATCCCGAAAACACAGTCTCTCGGTACAACTCAGTAAAAATTGCTCATGCGTGAACTCACCGCTTGAGAACTGAGTTCAGCTCATCCGTATCTCCCCCCAAACTACCACTAAGAACATTCAAACACTTTCCTATATTTTTTTAAGAAAGACTAACACCTATTCAGTTGAGCAATGTTCAAGAAAAACATAGCGTACAAAAAGTACCCAAACAAAAATCAACTCATTACTTTAAACGTGCTTACTAGAAAAAAACTGCCCCGTACATAAAATTCTGTAACACTTAACTCTGACTCAAAATATGACTTAACAGATTACACCGACCCCCGGGGAAAAATAATAACATCATTTTTTTTTTTTTTTTGAAAATTACATCGAACAAAAATGTCAGGTCGATGAAATTCTAATATCTACAACAAAGAATTACACTATGTTAAGTCATATAGGTAAACCAACAATAGAGCGATGGAAGTATGTGTAGAGTATGAAGATGAAGTATGCAAAGAGAATCAAATTCAAACATAGATGAGGTATGCAAGCATAGACAAAATATGAACCAATAAGTGGAAAGTGAAAAGAAGAGATTAAATGACATGAAGAATGACCAACAAAGAAAGAAAGCAATGAAATGTGTGTAGTGAAAGAAAGCAATGATACAACATGGTAACAATTTAAATTAAACAATGCATTGTGTAATAAATAAATAAAAATACAATTGAGGCAAAAAAGTATGGAACAAAAAGGCAATGTATATATAAACCAAAAACCAAAAAGAAAGCTACAATCTAAATAGAGCATAATATGCAAGAGAAACAAGTTAATTAACTTATTCAGTACTAATGAGCTTATTATAGAAATCAAAAAAATAATACCACGTATACACAGTTACTACTGGCGCACAACTAAGTGCTTGGTAATGCACATAAATAACAATATCAGGAAGAAAAAACCACACTTGGTAAATGTACACCACCGAACTGTATCGTAATGATATGTTAAGTTTAAATAGTATTATCACTACAATTGACATACGTGCAACGTTTATCAAAACATTGTCGTATATGAAAACTATGATAATGACACGTCACACGAAAATGAAAGAACACAATTTCCTAAATAAGTTATACAATATCAAAAAGCTCCAGTGGTCTTGGAAAGTCCTGTGAGCATGAAGAGAAACAATTATCCACTGCGGAGTCAGAATTCCGAATGGCTTGAGTGGTAGTCAAACTGGCGCAAGGCGACACGTAGAACAGGTTGTTGAGTAACTGCTTAAACATGTAAGAAAACAGCTCCGATTCCCATCGAGAAGCCGTTCCTGCGAATAATCAAATGAAAATTTCTGTTTGGTAACGGTAGGATTTTATGAGAGAAAAAAAGTTAACTTTAAATTTAACCTACCAGATGTGGCTGTGCAAACTTCGGGCCACTTTATGATGTTAATCAAACCTTCCTCCGTTACACGAGATAGGGTAACAGAGAAAGTAGCACAAACTAACCTGGAATCATTAATTATATAGGGTGATAAAAGTGTTCGAAAAAAAATTAATAATAATAGCAGCGTGAGAAGTAAGTTGCACTAAGGACAATGAGCTGCATAAAATACATACACCAGAAAAAGCAAGTAGAAACGTATCAATATCTGCGTGTAGCAGAATTAGAGACCAATTGCAAATTGAGGGAATGGTGGTGAAAAGAAACACCATTGTCCCGCTCAACAACCGTACGAGCGTCCCGATTGGTATAGAAGGATACTAAAGCCTCATTATACCTGATATTGTGAGATGGCAAAACACGCACAAATTTGACGTTTGCAGTGAAGTGAAAAAAATCACCACTGCATGCCATGGAGTATGAGGTGGTAGATTGCACACTAATACGGTGCGTGAGCTTGTAATAACACCACCATATCTGGGGATCGAACCCACGACATTCGCGTTATAAGCACGAAATTGTGCTCTAGGTGGATGGTGTGCTCTCTCTCTAACGAGGGAGAACCTTGGTTATTTCTTGTATTTTTGCATGAGGGAATGTGCTTGAAAGGTGCATCATACTGACTGTGCGGAGTATAATGAGTAACCACACCAGCGAAACCACTGTGCACAGGAATGATAGAATCCTTATTGTTACAAACATAATGGGTATTATTTTGGGAACGAGTACTAATAGTTTTGTCCCCTGTTACGAAGTTATCAGAACTCTGAAAAGTCGATGCACGGTTGGTCTATGGAGCCTTGACATGAAGTTTATCAGAGTTTTTACCGTGATCTACAGGACTGACTGTTACAATAGGATTACTTTTGTTGGCCTGATGCCAAGAATCACTCCTATTAGAGGCAGTATCGTTATTACGTGGGAAATTGTATTTGCCACGAAAAGATTTGTTTACACCATGTTTAATGTTATAGTTAGCATTGAGTGCATATGGCTGACTCTTTGCATTTGTGAAGTGTTGATCATCAACTTTATGTCTAACACTGTCAACCTTGACAGTAGACAACACCTTGTTGTTTAAGACAATATCTAATAATCCATCAACTCTTTTTCTTAATTCGGTAATTTCTAAATTTCTGAGTGAAATTTCTACACTTTGCCTCTTATTTAAATTATCAAATGTCAAAATTTTGCACCTCTCCTCCGTGAGTGATTTCTCATTTTTAGCTATTTTCTCTTTCTCCATAGTTAATTCTTCTACTCTCTTTTTCTCATCCTTTTCTTTCCTTGCTCTCCTTTGTCGTGTCAATTTCTTTAATCTCTTCTTTTGTGCTATCAACACATGTGGTTGGATACATTCCATATTCCTGGCTCTTTCCTGTGCCAGTTTCAGGTGGAGTGCCTTAATAGCGCTATGACGCCTATTCATCAGATCCTCAATCTTCTCCGGAAATAATGTTTGCTTCTCGTAAAGTTGGCGATAGAAATCTGCATTATCATTCAATAGATCAACAGGCGTTTCTGTATATGAATTCTCACGTTCCTGTGCCAAAACTTTTAATTTCTCACACATCTCCTTCCATTTTTGGACTTCCTGCGTGAGATTTTTCACTTCGACATGTTTGTCTTCCATCTCAGCTTCCAATCTTTAATCTTACACAATGCTGAATTCAATGCAGCTTGTGAACCAGTAAGTTCCAAGTTCAATTTGTGTAGATCATTTGTAAGATTGGACTCTATCTCATATAGTTCACTCTCCTCAGCAATATTTTCTAAAAAAATTCACCCTTTCCTGTTCACTCCGTTTGTTGTCTTTTATTTGCTCCTCATGAACATTGTCGTCGCGTATAGCACGGTGTATGTTATTTAGTATGTGACCATGTGGTACGTGGAGGTATTTTGCTAGAAAAAAACGAAGGTGCTCACACAGTAATTGTGCAAGGTCCCTAGTAATAATTATGTGAGGAACAGACCGAAAATTAATATCCACAAACTCCTCAAGATCTGATGCCGTATAACATAAGAAACGGTTTAATACAAAATCTTCCAGATCTGGGCCTTGTAGACCATCATCCTTACCATCCTGGAGAATATTCTCCAGCGCGGACATTATGTCTAATGTAGACATTTTATATGAGTTTCCAACTCACTCAGCTAAATATTTCTCCAAGAAATTCAAATTATCCCTTAATTACTGTGTAACAAGTTCCTGTCTACAGAACCTGTATAAATTCCTTCCTAACTATTAACAATGTTATTAATTACCTATTAAAGTATGCATTATAATATTATCCGATCATAACAAAAATAGACAATGCAAACAAGAGTGACAAAGACAAGATATAAAGAACAAATGACTACGTTCGCAGAATCAACTAAACAAGAAAGCAAAACTAAAGAAAAAATATTGCAAAGAATGCAATGACACTGCGAAAAGAGTGACAAAACAAGCAACAGCACAGTGTATAAACAAAAAATTTGTATAAAAATTAAAGATAGCAAGATAGAGGAAGACAATTAAAAACAAATTAATCAATAAACTAAGGCACAGAAAAAATACTACGACAACGACAATGAAACAGTTCGTCACACCTAAACAATGGTGTCACAGATTACCAAACACAGTGGACTGAAATGCTTCAGCAAATAATTCGCTGGAAATTTCCACTGCGGGAAATCCGCAAGAATGTCCCTAAAGAACGCTTAAGTAAGCCCTGGATGAACTGGGATGTCTCCTATCGTAAGTCACCTCCCAACCAAACCCGCATAAACATGGAATATAGAACATAAAACACTAAATTCAACAGATAATGCACATAATAGAGGAAGGCTCGTTACACATAAAGTGGCACAGTTTACAAACAAAAAACCACTTATCTTCAAAAAAGAGAACTCCCGGCCTTCGCGACAAAACGATGGGCATCGGGTGTCACACGGTCTGTAGAAGTTCAACGTTGATAGGTATCACACGGTCTGTAGAAGTCCAACGTTGATAGGTACTGGAACTCCTCACTACTCAGGTCCTTGACACGTACTGCATGACGTCTACTTGAAACTTGGACACGAAACAACAACTGGCAACACTGTAAATCTTGACTTGACCTCATTGTAGTTCTAATTTTTGGCAACTTATGTTAAACACACCCCAAATCACTGGCGATCACTTATGTTGCGATGTGTTTGTTGTTCTTTGTAGACAGGATCAGTAGACACTTATGTTAATATATATGTTCTCTATAACAGGCCACACAGGCCATCACTTATGTACTGTGTAGATTCTTCCGTGAGTAAGGGTGGCACGGTTAAACAAAGTTAATACATTCGCTGATGAATACGATCAGCCTTGGTTGGGCTTACAGGTGGCCGACAGGTGTGTAAATGTGTATAAATATAGATGAATGTCATGGGTACTTTAAGTGTGTTTATGTTGCCATCATCCACACCACAGTAACGATAGTTAGCAATAGACCAACGGGTACGACCAATGGTTTCCAACTCACAATATACAGTTTATTGTCACAGTAACGTAGACATCAAGAACAGCACACTGTCACAAGTTATAATGGCATACAAAAATCCGTAGCAAATCGATTGCAGAAAACACCGTAAATCATATCATCTTAAATATCCAGAGCTTGGTTGCATACACCGCAACTTACAATACAGTTCATATAAGCCGACGTAATCCGTGGCATTAGAATGATAAAACCTGTAAGTACAAATCCATCAGGAAAGGAATGGCACACATCATAATACTAGATACATCAATAAGCCAACGTAATCCTTGGCATTAGAATAATAAATCTCCTGGGAGAAGAAACATTCCCTTCAATCATCTATCTATATTCACTTCAATAATATATTCTCTAAAATAATATCCTCTGGTCACACTAACGAGACTAACAACCGTCTCGAAGCTCTGCCAGGTACATACTAATCCTGAGAACACAGTCTCTCAGTACAACTCAGTAAAAATTGCTCATGCGTGAACTCACCGCTTGAGAACTGAGTTCAGCTCATCCGTATCTCTTCCCCCCCCCCCCCCCAAACTACCACTAAGAACATTCGAACACTTTCCTATATTTTTTTAAGAAAGACTAACACCTACTCAGTTGAGCAATGTACAAGAAAAACATAGCGTACAAAAAGTACCCAAACAAAAATCAACTCATTATTTTAAACGTGCTTACTAGAAAAAACAGCCCCATACATAAAAATCTTTAACGCTTAACTCTGACTCAAAATATGACTTAACAGTACCCAACTCTACTTTTTGAGTTAGGGATGGCAAATACCGCAGGGAAGGGAACTGGCCAGCCCCATCTCAATAAGCTAAGACCTAGTACTGAGAAATCTCTAACATTACGCTCCCCTACAGCAATATCTCCCCTGGAACTAATTTAAAAATGATCCAGTAATGGTTTCACATCAATGGCAGACATCATCACTAGACCATCAGGAAGCACCTGCCAATCTACTGAAAAATTGTCTGCAGGAAATCTCAGTAAAATTATGTCCTTTTCTGCTGTGTTAAACTTTAACCAAAAACACATGACTAACCTGATTTTATTTAAATTTGAAAGAGAGCATATTGGCCTTATTATGTCCTCCATTTCTTAATTTCTTACAATTACAAGTAGTTTTTAACAAAAACATAACCTTATATGTGCTTATACATGTTATTTGTGATAGTTTGGTGATGTCAAAGATGGCCCATTTTCACTTTAAGACGCAGCGATAAAATTTCTAAGTCGAAATATAAAATAAAAATTTATAACTATTTTATTTATCAACCGATTTTGATGATGTTCTTTTTTTTTTTTTTTTTGTTTTTTAATGTACTTTCTAAATATCTTATTGAATTGTCTATTTAACAAATATGAAAAATCAGTTTGTGGTACCTAGTTAAAGGGATCTTTAAAAAAAAGTGTCAGTACATGTTTTTTTTTTTTTTTGGGGGGGGGGGGGGGGGGGGGGGGGGCGTGTGCGTGTCAGAGATGTGAACAGTCTCAAGTGAATGTAAGCGTGTACTGTCACAATCCAGCCAGAAGAATATTTTCTAATGCATATTACATCAATAATACAAATGAATATGCAAGGGGATACAAAAGTATTAGACAAAACACTAAACTGTATAATAGATCTGTATAAGAATATACCTTGTATATTTGCCTACATTCAAAAAAAAAATACAAGATGTAAATTATAAACATCTGGCTACCCTTATTAAAGTTTGGACCCAAACTTACTTACTCTAAACCCTTTGAAAATAAAGTTTGCTCATTCATTCATTCCTCTTCTACTGCGGGGTGTAGAGGTTTTCCCCGAGAACGCCATACTATCCTATCGGCTGTCTTCCTCCTAGCGTGGTTCCAGTCTAGTCCCCTGTCCTTCAGAGATTATCTTATGTCCTCTTAGCAGACTCTGGGTCGTCCTGGATCCCTGGCTTGTAGTTTCCCATACTTGTCGTGGTAGCCAATATTCTCTCATTCTTCAGTTGGGACAGTTCTACTTGGGTCTGCAAGGGCTGAGTTTTGAGGCCTTGCCGTATCGTCTGGTTGTGGACTAAGTCCCTTCTTGTCACTTCAACTACCTTCCTCAGATACCTCATTTATGAGGTCTGGAGCTAGCTTTTGTGGGTTGGGGTTGTACTCACTGCTCCTGAACCCAAACTGGCTAGTAATAAAAAACCAAAACAGCATATGAATTACACAACTTTCGTTTTTTTGTATTAATTACCAATGAAGTCTTAGAAAGAAAAAAAAAGAATGTCAGCTTTTGTCTGTCCTGATAACTGTCAGTTTCATGTCTTTGAACTTTGCAACTTGTTAGTATTGTTCTCATATGAATAGTCTAATTTTTCTCAGAATTGTAAATCTAACCTTTAGTGGACATGACATGAAAATCTGCACAAGATCCTGCTATGCCTTTTTTTTAAAGTAAAAATTGTCTCTTTTTAGCGAGGCGTGCCCTGCTTGACCTAGACCATGTGGTCTGACACAAGAGGCACAGTCCTTAATGGGACTGGTAGGAAACTGTAGTGCTTCTATATCTGTTGATTTTGCTGTAGGGAATGGCGGTTTAAACTTTTCACATACAACATTTTTTATCAAGATTCTTGGGATATTTGTACTTGACCAATAGTTAAGTGTGGTAAGAGGAATAGAAGAGGCCAAAGAAACACACAGAGAAGAGCACTAGAGACAGAAATGAACAGGATGAGAAAGATGTTGAAAGACCTTGAGCTGATTGAATGAGGCAGGAAGAACTGGCAAGAGTTTGTTGAAGGCCTATATGTCACGAAATGGTTTTAGCCTAGAGACTGTCTACATATAGTGACAAGACCCTAGAGAGAAGAAAGACTGAAATGATAGATTCCGATAGAAATATAGTGCAACATGTGAAAGTTGAGACCATTGGCTCCGAGGTTGAGAACCGAGGTTGATTCTTTTCCTCTCCACTTCGGACGTATAAATTGCTATGGCCTCGAACCACCTCTAACTACCCTAAGGGGATAAGGTTCAATTATGATTCACATACACCACGATACAGACAACAGATAGCTACTGTACGTAAATGAAATGACTGATTCCAGCTATAATTTACAAGTTTATTAACACCTATACACAACTAATCTCATACATGTCAAAGAACAAGATGCAGTGTAAGCACTTCTGAAATAAACAAATTCAGGAAGAAAAAAATGACAAATGATGTATCATCAAAACAACCAACCCCACCCTTCACCCACAAGTTTCACCTGTATGGAGAAAAAGGTAAGATTAAATGAAATGAATTACACTGCCTGGGTGGGGTCTCAAGTCGAGCCTCCACTTCAAACTAGCTATTCTAAATTCTAACTCTAACTCTAAGTCCACTGATAGCTGGAACGACTATGAAGTGACTACACAATCTCTGCACAGACTTCGGTTCTACACAGCCTATCATGAAATCTCCCGCACACAACTAACTGTACCTCTAAACTTCAGCAGCTGTCCTCTGCTATGATTCAACAAAAAAACTATCAGTTCTGCCTATCTGTGCTGACTTCAGTAGAGAGAATGTTTACCCTCTCTCTCTCCACGAACTCTGGAATTGAGGACTAGGGTTTAACAGAACCCCCTTCGATTCTAAACTGGAACTGTAGCTGGCTTCTCCTCCCACTCCGAATTTACCTGCCCGAGTACCTATAACTGGGCCGTCGGCTTTATTATGGCCGTGACGAAGCGAACATAAAATTACCACAACGCTGGCAGCATGCCAAATCTGCGTGTGTAGCAGAATGAGCGTCAGAGCTCAGGATTTATCCACAAAAATCCTATTCGCTGGAAAATGTCTTCCCCTGCCTGGGAAAACGTCTTTTCTTTCTCTCCTTCCACCACTGGCAATTAACGTAAAACCCTTGCGGTTCTGCGAATGCCACTACTTTGCCGTGGGAGAAATTTTGTGGTCTCATAATTCCGCTCTCATTCCCACAAAGCCGGCACCTGCTGTTTAGACAAAAACAAAAACAACAGCTAACTTACTTACTTAGTCGTTCCCCTTCTACCGTGAGATGTAGAGGTTTGGAAGAGAGAGCGCCAGACCATTCTATCAGCTGTCTTCTTCCTGGCCTGGTTCCATTCTAGTCCTCGGTCCTTCAAAGATTGTCTAATGTTGTCCTCCCAGCGGACTCTGGGTCGTCCTGGAGGTCTGGATCCCTGGCTCTTTGTTTCCCATGCTTGTCGTGGTAGCCGATCTTCTCCCATTCTGCAGACATGGCCAAACCATCTTAGTTGGGACTGTTCTATTTGGGTCTGCAGCGGATGGGATTTTAGGCCTTGACGGATCGTCTGGTTGCGGACCATGTCTCTTCTTGTTACTTCAACCACTTTCCTCAGATACCTCATTTCTGAGGTTTGGATCTGGCTTTTGTGGGTTGTAGTCATTGCCCACGACTCGCATCCATATGTCAAGACTGGGACATAGGTGGAGCGGTATACAGCCATCTTCGTTTTCTTACCGACCTCTTTCTTGCTGAGGAATCCACGATTTATGGCCTGAAAAAGTCTCCCAGCCGCTGCTTTTCGAGTGGCCAACTCTTCTTTGATGCCTCCCTTTCGGTCTGTAATAGCTCCGAGATATTTAAAGTGGTCGACCTGCTCCAGGACCTGTTCTCCCAACTTAATCTGATGTTTTCTTTCTTCTCGTGATATCACCATGGATTTTGTTTTAGAGCTGCTTATGACCATCCCTCTCTTCTCCAGCTCTTCCTTCCAGACTTGCAGGTTAGATTGGAGATGTGCCTCTGATTTAGCAATCAGGGCAACATCATCAGCAAATGCCAGCTCCGAAATATAGACCTGTCTCATCTTCCAGTACCCCACTGAATACTTTCTTGTTCTCTCCTTACATGCCTTGATGACATCGTCCATAAGGAGTATGAAGAGGTAAGGTGATAGGATATCACCTTGTCTTACACCAGTGGTGGTCCTGAACTCTTCTGACTTATGGTTTAACAACAGCTAAACAGAACGTTAATACTCTATTTCTAATAAAAAATAACTCCCTTACTTAACATTTAACACCCAAGTCTTCAACACTAGCTCCCCTGCTCTATCCCTGTTCGGCAGTACCATCCAAACGAAATCATGCCAACACCATCCGCTCCTCTCCTGCTCCCTTCTCTACCTGAGCCCAGAAAGTAAACAGTGGCTGACCCAGACATTCTTCGTTCTGCATGACTGGTTACAATCACAACAGTTTTTTCACTGAGGACCGCCTTGTCCAGAAATACTGTGGCCCACTTCTTACGCTGACCCTTCTTCATGCAGCAATTGTTTACCACAAAAATACACTAGACCTCACTCTAGGAATTCCTAAAATTCCCGTCAGTAATATTAAATCATCTTCAAAATGAAATACAAAATAATTCCCTTGAAAATTACTTCTCCCATCTTCTGAATTCACAGAACACTAATGCACAATCAATAACCTATAACCCTTTTTAGATGCTAGCATATATATATGCCGTCAAAAGTTATACATAAAGGTTATCAATTAAATCCCAGTAGTTACAAATACGTGGTTACAATTTTATGACCACGTGCTTCTCTCCCCTCTTCACATCCCGTCCACCTATAGATGTGTAACTATATAAATAGCTAGCAGCATTATGCTCTCAATAAAATCACAAATACACACGCTCCCGTCATTCTGTAAATTCATAAACCAGAGATGCGGGTTTCTCTCCCGACCTACTTTGCAATAATACAAAGCGGTGATATCTCAACTTTTAAACCATGCCGCTATTCCTTCATCAAGGAATTAAATGGACCTATAAAGTTTCTCAAGTCTATCACTAAGATCGTATTTGATGGCTCTGGCTTTAAGAATTAATATTAAACTTAAACTGCCCAAAGAAACTTAAATGATCGGCCTAGGCCTAGAAAAATTAAATAAAGTCCTCACGCAAAAATTCATGCTTACCAAATCTCGAATGTCCAACTGAAAGGCAATCGACAATTTGCTTCTAGCACCCGGCTTGGCAATTTACATTACAAGAGAACGAAAATATGAAATGCGAGCCTATTTATCATCTACGAACGGCACGCTGACCTCATGACGTCATCAGCGCGGCTTGGGTTTTTAGGCCAATCAGAATTGCAAACAACTCTGATGCAATACAGCCACTGCCAACACGTGGTAAAAGGTCACTGAACATTTAGACAAAGAAACGGGAATTAGTCCCAGCCCTATACTGCAAAATGAAGCAAAAATGGCCGCAATTAATTTAACTCCAGAAAAATGCGTCTATGGCCGCCTGCCCTATCTTTAAAAAAAGGACACTGGTGCAAATCCTGATCCAGCCTCTATAATCTTAATCTAGAATAATACTGCACCAATCTTCCTTCCTCCACCTACTAGTCATAGAGAAGAACCATAAAGCAGATGAGATCAAACTCCCTCGTGATCTCATCTTGAAAAAAACGTAAATAATAGAAGGAGAAGAAACATGGAGAAGGATTACCTGTAATCCCTCCTAGAAATAGTGTAAATAATGCAAAGAGAAAGACATGGGGCCTTCTGAAAAAATAAATTACAGTATAGTATCACATTACTCCCCCCTTTTGAAGTACGGGATTCCGTGCTAGGTTACTGGAACTTGTATTCTTTTCAGACTGGCCCCTATCTAGGTCTACAGAGCTGTTGGTATGCCCTAAAGTTGTAAGATCACAACGGGTGAATACCGCCTTGCGACCGCAACACAAATGGTCGCTCTTCCTCTTTTCTCTCCCTCTGTCTTTGAGTCGCTCTGCAACTGGCAGGCGGCTGGGCCAATCAACCATACCATACCTCCTTCCTGTGTGCACCTGGCCTTGTTTACTCAATTTTCTCCTCCAGGGTTTCTTCCGGATAAGTGTCCTTGGCCTTGGTGGAGTACAGCTCCCGCACAACTCCCTGACCATTGTACCGGTAATTTGCGGATTACGTGCTGTCCGATAAAGGCTGTCCGCTGGGTGTTTACATTTGTATGGCCTGTACCTGGTTGACCTGAGATACCTGCGGCCGACTGTAATGTCCCTCGAGCGAGAATCACTGTTCCAAAATTGGAAAAGTTTGTTGGCCATAGAAACGCGCATCTGTTCCTTCATCCTCTCCTTAACTACTCCCATGCTCCAGTGGGAGAGTTGATCTCTCTTCAGACCTGTGCCCTCCAATGGCGGGTCTGGAACTTCCCTTGCCTTGTCCAGAGAAATGATGGCTTGGTCAACTGACATGACCGAATTGCTATGTAGAGGCCTGGCGATGGCGACTACCTTGCTGCTCATCAGCGGGTTTGAAACCGCTGGTACCTTAAAATGAAGATGAGAACTCTCGTGTACCTCTGACATCGAGTTTCCGATCTCTTGCTGGGTTTCTACTGAATCCACACTGATCCCAGTAGCTTCTATCTTGGGGAAAAGATAGGTAATATCTGCCCCTGGCAGTGGTTCTGTGATCGCTCTTCCCCTACCAATATGAAGAGGGACAGAGCTCTCTAAAGTAGCTCCTTGCAAATGCGTAAGGCCGCTTTTCTCACTCTTTTCTGGCCTGAAAAGTTCGTGAGATGAACCTGTAGACCACGGGAGCTCTCCGTCTAACACCCTGGTTCTACCTTCAACCTTGCCCTCCCCTGTGAGAGTTACTGGCGTCAGTTGGAATGTGTCCTGCAGTGACACTTGACGGTTTAAGATCCCGTTTGATGGCGGAGAATCTGAGATAAAGCTCTCAGTGACTTGTTCTACTGTTCCTTAAATACAGTTCTTGTCAGTATGTCCCTCTCCTGAAGGAGCTAATACCATCGGGGGCCTAATTCCCGACGACAAAGAATGTACTTCCACAATCACCACTGTTTTGCCATTAGGCTGCACAGGGATGTCAGGCAAATGCGCCTCTGCCTGTTGTTTTTCGCTGTCCCGCTGGGGAGCTGGCGAAACATGCCTTATTAGGGATTCGAACCCTGCCCTCGACTTTCCGTGTCGAGTATGTTGTGCTGTCTCACGAGCATGGGAGAATCGATAGCCATCCGATTTATAATGCTTGCTCGCATTATTCCCCCTGTTATGCAGTTTCCACGCCTGGGATCGCTTCGTAATCTTCCCAGCGTTGTAAGGGCTGCTTTCCTTACTTAACCCCCTCCCTTGGTTGGGCTTCGGGTCCATTTCCAACGGAAAGTCCTTTTCCTGGAGTTGGGGCGCAGTTTGAGCCGACAAGTTATCATTTAATGGCGCAAGATTTTCAGAGGGGTTGTCCTTTTCTAGTAGCTCCTTTTCCCTCTGTTGTCTTCTTCTGTCCGATTCCAGGTCCTGTTCCATCGCTTCGTCTACCAACTCTCGGATGAATGCTTCGCTGTCCCCAGCTTTTGCACATGTCCACGCCAACGCTAGACGACTGCCAAATAAGTTGTCTACCTCATATTGCCCCTGCAGGCTTTCTGCATATTCCAGAAGGGGTGGAATTTCGCTATCACCGTACTCCATGAACTTAGCTACCTCAAGTGCAATCTTATGTACTTTATCGAGATCTGCCATGTTACCTGCAAATTCTGCCGTAAGCTCACAACTATAGAGACGTGAAGGCCCCATAACTTCCTGTTACCTACTAGGAAAAATGCTGTCGCAAAAACCCGCACTCAGACTAGCACCAAGTCTGACTAATAACAACCTGAAAAAATGTTAGTTATCCAGTTACCCAAAACCCTAATTTACTTTCCTGTTAAGAAAAAAAATTCAATTAGCCATCAATTACCTCGAAGTCATAAACAACCTTCCTACAACTACCATTTAAACTAACTGTAACCTGTGGAAAAAAACTTATAGCTGGATCAGTCTTAATATAGCTCAGTCTAGGGGATTTTATAAAGAAAATCAATTTTCCAGAACTTTCTGTAGAGACAATCTATGAATGTAGACTTGATCCCAACAAAGATGATCCCAAGGACGACGCATTATGCTCTCAATAAAATCACAAATACACACGCTCCCGTCATTCTGTAAATTCATAAACCAGAGATGCGGGTTTCTCTCCCGACCTACTTTGCAATAATACAAAGCGGTGATATCTCAACTTTTAAACCATGCCGCTGTTCCTTCAACAAGGAATTAAATGGACCTATAAAGTTTCTCAAGTCTATCACTAAGATCGTATTTGATGGCTCTGGCTTTAAGAATTAACATTAAACTTAAACTGCCCAAAGAAACTTAAATGATCGGCCTAGGCCTAGAAAAATTAAATAAAGTCCTCACGCAAAAATTCATGCTTACCAAATCTCGAATGTCCAACTGAAAGGCAATCGACAATTTGCTTCTAGCACCCGGCTTGGCAATTTACATTACAAGAGAACGAAAATATGAAATGCGAGCCTATTTATCATCTATGAACGGCACGCTGACCTCATGACGTCATCAGCGCGGCTTGGGTTTTTAGGCCAATCAGAATTGCAAACAACTCTGATGCAATACAGCCACTGCCAACACGTGGTAAAAGGTCACTGAACATTTAGACAAAAAAACGGGAATTAGTCCCAGCCCTATACTGCAAAATGAAGCAAAAATGGCCGCAATTAATTTAACTCCAGAAAAATGCGTCTATGGCCGCCTGCCCTATCTTTAAAAAAAGGACACTGGTGCAAATCCTGATCCAGCCTCTATAATCTTAATCTAGAATAATACTGCACCAATCTTCCTTCCTCCACCTACTAGTCATAGAGAAGAACCATAAAGCAGATGAGATCAAACTCCCTCGTGATCTCATCTTGAAAAAAACGTAAATAATAGAAGGAGAAGAAACATGGAGAAGGATTACCTGTAATCCCTCCTAGAAATAGTGTAAATAATGCAAAGAGAAAGACATGGGGCCTTCTGAAAAAATAAATTACAGTATAGTATCACACTATACTCCTTGGGGAGCGGAAGAATAAGGAAAGAAATGTTAAGTGTCCTTCCTATCATCACCACACATTTATTAAAGACTGTGAGGAATTTTAGCCCCTGTAGACACACTAGCAACAAATGAATCTGAGATTCACTTCTGCATTTAAAAACAAATACATTAGTACAGCATAGTGCAACCGTTCAGCCAAAAGCCATTCTTTCCTTTAACATATCGAACATAAAAATTTCTGAGCTTGGAAGAGATTGCATAGGATAGGAAAGCTGAATATAACCATGTTGATGAACTATCAACATCATTTTTGTTTCTATCTTTAGTTCTCTTGTCCATGTGTACAGCTCTCTTGCCCCGGGGATTTCAGAAAAGGACGTGCCTGGTAATGCTTTCAACAGGTTTTCTCAGTGTGTCTTATCCATATCCAGCATCTTCTTTTCACTTCTTCTTCCACTGGCACTTGTCTGGTTCTTGTCATCTCTTGTTCCACTGGCACTTGTCTGGTTCTTGTCATCTCTTGTTCCACTGGCACTTTGTCTGGTTCTTGTCATCTCTTGTTCCACTGGCACTTGTCTGGTTCTTGTCATCTCTTGTTCCACTGGCACTTGTCTGGTTCTTGTCATCTCTTGTTCCACTGGCACTTGTCTGGTTCTTGTCATCTCTTGTTCCACTGGCACTTGTCTGGTTCTTGTTCCACTGGCACTTGTCTGGTTCTTGTCATCAGTTCCGCATTTGTATTCTTACCATACTTTTTCAATCCTTTTATTCTACACTATCACCCATTCATAAAAGTCTGTAACTTCTTGGTTCTTATTAAACTTTTACACCTTGTTTAAATGCTGTACTGTACCAAAATCAACTATATGAGATGTTGGGTGCCATACTAGTCAGAAAACACAGAGTACTAATTTCACCTCACTTTTGGCAGAAGTATCCACTAAGGCCCCATTTCATCCTCGGCTGACAGTGAACAGTCAAAACTACAAACAGAACACTCCCAAAAAAAGTTGGTTGCAATTTTACTGGTAAATCAACATCAAATTAAGTAATACAAGTGCGTACTTAATAGTAAATATGAACAGCAGATTACGTACATGTTAATGTTTATACAGAGGAGAAAGTTTATTTAAGCACAGCCTTCTTCAAATGTCTAGTCACAATTAGCTTATACTGTGTTTAATAATGAAAATTAACTTTCGATGTCGTCGATCACAATGTTCTTCAAAGATTTTGCTACCATTAAAGTTAAATATATCTAGTCGAAATTAACTTAAAGTATGTCTAGTCACTATTTTCTTCAAAAGTTTAGTGATAATTAACTTTTAAAATGTCTACTCAAAATAAATTATGTATAGTCACAATTATCTCAAAGTGTTTAATCATAATTATATTTCAATTTTTTTTAGTTACAATTTATGTTCATTATGTTTAATAATAGCCCCGTACAGTTCCCTGGGATGTTCTCTGAGGAGACAAAGAAAGAATAAACATAAGAGGCAACAAACATGATGTTATGCACTGGACTGGCAACCTCATCATGTAAAGCTGCTACAGCAACCACTGTTGCAACTGTACATGGATGCTTTGGTAATTGTTACACCTCATTTCGCATACAGGCATGCACTCTATAGGAAGGCATAGCTGTACGCGAATGAGGATGCACAATAATGCACCGATTGTGAAAGCGCACCATTTATTTTAGTTGTGACGTAAGTCAAACTGCATTATGACGTAGGCGCTGTCTGCTTCTGAAAGCTAACGGTCAACCTTCGTGCTCTTTTGGATTGTGTCAGTCGAGGTGGAAGGATGCAGTAGTAGGCGCTCCTGATGTATGTGTTATACTCCATAAGTTATTCGAGGATTTGTAAGTCGACTGTGTTCTGAGACATGCCTGTGATGCACCGCATCTCAAAGCATTTGAGATAATTAATATAAATTCCGTCAAGATTTATGACGATATAAAAGTATGTGTGGACTTTGATCAAAATGACATGGCTAGCTTGTCTTTCAAGTATGTTTAAGGACGGACCAAGAACAGTGTATGCATGTGAAAACCACCTCATATCATCATTGTTTTAAATGTGGAGCAGTGTATACTGTGAATATGCATTAAATAATATTAACTGTATAGCGGCCTGAAGAACCTTATTTCACGTTATATGTTGTGTTTTTCACTTGTGACATTTTCAATCTAAGCATTGCACAAGTTAGGAACAAACCCAACGCATCAGCAAAAACAATATAATTCTAAAGATAGCAAAACTACAACACGTAACAGTAATAATTGACTGTAAGAGACCAGTTGTGATGGCTCCATGCCCCATAAAGAGCAAAAAATGAAATAACTTAAAGAATGTTCAATAAAGCTTAGCGTAGTTCACAGGGTTCTCTTCAGGAGACAAAGAAAGATAAGCACTACTTCTCTCTCAGCAATGTCAAAAAAGCTAACAAATGTGAGGCTATACATGGAGGTGGCAACCTCATCACGGAAGTTGCTACAGAAACCACTGTTGTAAGAGCACGTACTTTGATGTATGCTTCCCCAAGGGAAATGGTGGCTCCAGGCTCCATCAGGAAAAAAAAAGTGATGATGATATTTATGTCTAATTATAACTTATGTTACATCAAACTCAATATAAACCTTTATAATGTTACAAGTTTAAAAGTAAAATTTATGTAACCTAATAAATCAAAACAATTTTCCTGTATTCATTCCATCTCAGGTATTCAATATTTAAAAAAAAATTAAACATAAGTATTAACTAAAGTGTACACCCTCATACTTATCTTTAATATTAATCTTTTAATTTTCTTGCCTCGCCACAATTACACCATTTTCAGAATACAAGTATATGAAGTAAGGTAACACAATACGGAACAATTTACGAACTATACATTAAGATCTAGCTGTTTTTCAAAATATGAAAGTACAATGACCTGAAGTTGTTGGCTGTTAATTAAATTTGACCCCAATAAGACACTATTCATTAAAACATAACTTTTTTCACAATTCGGTATTAATAATGCTTCAAATCACCTCTGACAATCAGTAGACCAGCAGGAAAATCCATAAACGCCAAAGAGGTGTGGTATAACAGAAAGAATGTTAAGACTACCACTGCCTGCTAAAAAATAGTGATGGTGTCCTGAAAGAAGGCAGGGTGCACTAGAGCCTTACTGCTCCATTTGAAAGAGGCAATAAATTTTCTTTGCACGTTTTGAGAAGAGGAAAGCTGGGATATATTGTGATAACAGAAAAGAGTGAAAGAAAAGGTGATACAGGTCAACAAAGTGAGAAAATACTAGTTTGATATTGTGGAATAAAAAGAAGTCCACAGAATCGGTAAACGGCACTGGGGGCAGAGATTTGTGCACAGACATAGTCATCTATGCTTGCAAGCATTGCATTTGATGAAGTTTTAAAATTTGATTTACTTTTCACTTAAGTTTTTTTTCTCCAGTTTCAATACATTTTTTTAGGACTGCATAGGTCTTTGATAAACGTTTCTTGCGAAACCATTATCTCTGCATCTTAAAAAATGTTGACATGTTACTGACCTCATCACACCACATTACATATGACAGATAACAGTAGGTAAAATCAATGACTAAACGTATGTATAGCTGATTATACAATCATCATGTGGAGGACTGGTTTCTGTGAGAAGGAGCCCCTGGTGCAGGCGACGGTTTCTCTTTCAGAGACTGAGACTCTCTCTTTAGGACACTCTGTAAGGTCTGAGAACTCTCCAATATCTGGAAAGAACAAAAACACATTCCTCAAAATGTAGGAATGAAAATACTTCTAATCATTGAAAGAGTGGTGAAGAAAGGAATAAGTTTGTGAATTAATCAGACTAAATTAGTTAACATCTAGATCAAACAGGCAAATGTTGAAAAGAACAAAGGGGAAGAAATAGATTTGAAATTAACAGTCAAGAAATAGATTTTACAGATTTTAAAACTGCCAGTTATAATACATCAAATTATATATTATATCAAATTATATATTATATCAAATACAGACTTCTCCGCCTTTGGTTACACTTAAGCTAACCTATTAAATAAGCTGTCGCACTTCCTACTGCTTCAAGCTAGTCTTAGCACTGCAACCATAACCAAGTTTATTTCTTTGTATGGCAAAACTTGAAATAACTAACGTAGCACACAGCACATCATCTGTCATGTCAAATGATGAAGGTACTAAACAAACCTTCAACATGACAGCGAAAAATTTACAGGATGCATAAATGACAAAAAAATGTATGAGACTGTAAGCAGATGACAAACAAGGTAATTTTCTCCTGGTGGCAAATTTCAAAATAACTAATGTGCTGATTACATGTAAAAAAAAAACCAATACTTATTGAGCACTAGTTAATGTCATACCTTCATATAGGCCGCCACAGTCTCTGCAATGGTCTTATCAAACTCATTACGTGAGGACATTTCTTTGCAAGAGACTCATTCACTTTTGCTAGCCGCTCCGTGAGTATTCGGATATCATTCTGAAGTTTCTGCTTCTCCTCCTCTTCTTGCAATATTGAGCGGTGAATCTCATCACGTCTACTGCAATGTTCTTTTATACCTGACAGTGGAAGAAGAATACCCATAAATGACAGCTCATGGCTAATCAGGCTGAAATCAGTTTTTCTATACCTGATAGGGGGGAGAATAATAACACCCATAAATGACAGCTCATGGCGAATCAGGCTGAAATCAATACTGGCTCATAACCAACAATAAATAAATAACACAGTAACATCATCATCATTTTGCTTCAGTTTCCTAAGGAGCATAAGCCTTCAACAAACTCAAGCCAAGTCCTTCTATCTTGTACCATCAGGTCCAAGTCTTTCCATGTTTTCCTCAATCTTTAATTTATGTATCCAGTCTTCTTCTCCGTGTGTTTTTCTGTATCCCTCGAACCCTCTTACTCAGGGGATTCTAGAACAAGGATTTCACTGTAATGCTATCAATAGGTTTCCTCAATGCATGTCCTATTCATCACAAACACCACTTCTCATCTCTTGTTCCCCTGGCACTTGTCTGGTTATTGTCATCAGTTCCACATGATAGTCCAACAGTCTTTTTCCTGCTGGGTCATTACTGTTGTTACCCCATGCCTCATGGTGTGCATTAAAGTCACATACCAATAATGTTCTTTGGTCTGTTTGTATGTTAATGGTGGCAATGTCCCTATCGGTTATATTACCATTGGGGCAATAAATGTTTATTATTTTTAAGTTATCTGGCTCACTGTCTACTGTTACACTTATTCCTTCAATATTTTATGTGTTGAATTGTTCCCAATTTAATATTTTGTAATCTTCATGTATTAAAAAGGCCACGCCCCCTCCTCTTCCCTCTGGTCTATCATTTCTAAGTGTTATTGTAGTAAAGTACTCCGTGTAACACCCCGCTCAAATTTTCCCGATTCAAAAATCTAGTAACGTAAATTCACCACCAAAAAATCCACTACTATTATATTTGAAAAATTGCCAAGGGCAAGGTCAAACTTACCGCTAAAAATTGGACAAAATATTTTGAATTTTCCACTACTACAGTTAAAAATCTATAAATAAATTCCATGTTGAACTTGGTCTGAAGGCCAAAGTTAAATTTACCGCTTGAAAATCAACTAACGTACTCCTAAAATCTATTAATAGCTACAGTATTTGAAATTGTCTCAAGGCCATCGTAAAATCTAACCGCCAACATTTAAATAAAGGTTTGAATTTTCTAACCCCAAGCGTAAAAGTCCCACCCCAAACACACACACGCTCTACCCTTCCCAATTATTTATGAAAGAACGCCGTAAAATTTTGGCCACTAACCAACTTGGTGCCTCGTTTTAATAGGGGAGAGGGGAGGTGGTTTAAAATGGAAAGCAAGTCAAATCGGGGTGTTTGAAAAGAAACTTAGATAACTTATTTCTTTATAAATAACAGAGATGTCTTAAAGGGTAGCGCTAATATGGGTTAATATATATATATATATATATATATATATATATATATATATATATATATATATATATATATATATATATATATATATATATATATCATAAAATTTTCACTTATAATAAATTATCTGGCCTTAGAAAATTATTTTATTAATATTTAGTTCAGTGAACGGAGCAAATAATTACTTTAAAATTACCCATATGAAAACGGGGACAAATAATTAAAAGAAACCTATATAGGAGGATAGAGGAAAGTTGTCTGTTTAATAATCACTTTTAATATTAAAAATCGACTCATTAATAGCAAAGATATTGTATAAATAAAATTGAGACAGACGAACAAACACACTTCTGAACTGCTCAATTTGATAGCCTTCTGAAAAGTTAAATTTTCTAAACGCGTTTCTGATTGGTTAATTGTAGTTTAGGATGGGGCAATAAAATTAACATTCTGCCGGCATAGTGCGCCATTTGAGAAAAACTAAAACCACAGCCAGATTGAGAGCAGGTGAAAAGCATTGGTGTTGAATGCCTTTGCCGTCTGGACGATAGCGGTCTGAACTGAACCATTAACCGCCAGTCAATCTTGTTATTGTAACCCGGGACCTCTCACACGTACCAAGAGGAGAAACAGTTACATTCTTACTCTGGTGGACACTTGTTCTATGTGGGGAGAGGCAGTAGCCCTGTCATCAATTGACTCAAAACATGTGGCAGAGGCGTTACTTACAATATTCACAAGGTTAGGTTTCCCCAGCAGATCTTGACTGATAATTGATCACAGTTCAAAGGGAGGCTAACTGAGGAAGTTTTCAGGATCTTTCAAGCCAGGCACTTTCACTGTAGTCCGTATCACCCCCAAGGGAACGGGCAGGTGGAAAGGTTCAACGGGACACTTATTTCCATCCTGCGAAAGCTGGCACATGAAAAACCTGACACATAGGATCAATACTTACCCGCGGCTTTGTTTGCTTATCGGGAAGTCCCACATAATTCAACAGGAATGGCACCGGCAACATTGTTATTTGGCTGGCCAATTAAAGCTCCATTGGAAGCCTTATTGAGGACATGGAGAGATGAGAAGGCAGAAGAGACTGTAACCTCATCATATCAGTATGTGAACGAGCTGACCACTCGCTTAAAAACTGGCTGGAAATTGGCAAATGATAACCTAAGACAAGCCAGGAAGAAACATGCTGCATATTATAATAGGAAAGCGAAGGATGGGGAGCTTGCTGTGGGAGAGAAGGTGCTTCTTCTATTACCCGGCAACAGCAAATAACTTCAGATCGGATGGCAAGGTCCATACACAGTTTTAGAAAAGGTATCTAGAACTAACTACAAGATAGACAAGAAAGGAAAGGAATAAGTCTATCACGTGAACGTTCTTAAGAAATATCATGATAGAGGAAACCTGGAAGAGGCACAATTAATGACCTTGGCCATAGCCACTGAGATGAAGAATGAACCTCTCACCTCTTACGAATACCCCCTGAAACCCTGTGAAACTCCTGCACAGGTAAAGATCAGTAATCATCTGAGAAAAGGGCAGAGGGAGAAGATTCAAAAAGTTCTGGAAAATCATACAGACGTGTTAACGGACAGACCGGGGCACACTAACTAGTTGGAATATGATATGAAATTACTAGGCCCAACACCCATCTGTATGAGAGCCTATACTATCCCATTCGCAAAAGAGAAAGCTTTAAAAGAGGAGATAGCTTATTTGTTACAAGAAGGGATTATTTCTCATAGTGAATCTCCTTATAGCTCCAGTGTGGTATTGTTGAGGAAACCCTCTGGGGAGCATAGACTGTGCCAAGATTACAGGAAACTGAATGCTGTCACAGAAAGTCAGGTGGATCCATTACCTGATACTAACCAACTGTTTGCCAGGTTGAATAAGGCAAAATACTTTTCCAAGGTAGATCTCAGCAAGGGATATTACCAGATTCCAGTGAAGCCTGAGATTCGACCTTATCTGGCTTTTAGCACCTCGGAAGGGCACTATGATTTCAACATGTTGCCGTTTAGATTGAAGAATGCTCCAAGCGTGTTTTCCAGAATGATGAGAAAACTATTGCATCCCCTGAAAAACCCATGTATTACAAATTTCATGGATGATATCCTCATCGCTACGGAAACCTTTGAGGAACACGTTGACTCTTTGAATATGCTATTTGATAGACTCAGAGAGGCTAACTTAACTGCTAGACCAACAAAATGTTGTATTGGATGCAAGGAATTGGAATTCTTGGGACATACTGTACATCAGTGTAGCATGACCCCTGATCCTAAGAACCTGGAGAAATTGCAGAGAGCACCCAGACCCCAGACTAAGAAGGATGTGAGATCTTTCGTCTCACTTTGTGGGTTTTACCAAAAGTATATTAAAAATTTTAACTCTGTATGTGCTCCTCTGACGGATTTAACTCGTAAAGGGAAACCAGATAAAATAGAATGGTCAGCAGAATGCGAGTTGGCATATAATGAGTTAAAGCAAAAACTCACCAGTAAGCCTATATTGAAATTACCTCATTTGAGTCAGGAATTTGTGGTAAGAACGGACGCTAGTAATGTGGGATTGGGGGCCACATTGTTACAAAGGTCCTCTTCACCAGATAGGGAATTCAACCCAGTTGCTTATGCCAGCCGCAAATTAAACAGAGCGGAACAAAACTACTCAACTATTGAAAAAGAATGTTTGGCTTTGGTCTGGAACTCCGCCCATGCCGGTCTCAAGCCCGGATGAAAAAGGAGGAGGGCGGCCTGCATGGAGGCCGTAAGGAGGCAGCCCCTCCACCATGCAAAGGCACAACAGGCCAATCACCTGTTTGCTTTAAACCATGATTACGAGTAACACAAGAGAGAAAACCGGACTGATTCTAAAGGCGACGAACTGGAACGGACTACGGACTACGACTTATGGAACATGGAACACAAGAAGTATAAATGGGAAGGAAGAGGAGCTGGTGGAAGAGATGAGGAAAGCAAAACTAGAAATCCTGGCTATAACGGAAACAAAGAAAAAAGGACAAGGAGTCATGGATCTCAATGGCAACACGCTGCTCTACAGTGGTGTACCCATATCCGAAAGAGCTAAAGGGGGTGTGGGTTGCATTGTGGCCCAAAATCAAAAAGATAGTATCAAGGGATGGAACTTTGTCTCGGAGCGCATTATGGTTGTAAAACTAAAAGAAGGAGAAACCATAGTCAACCTGGTCATAGTGTATGGGCCAAATGAGGATGAGAGAGCAGAGGTCAAGGAGGAATTCTTCGAGCTGCTTCAAAGGACAGTGGATGACTGCCTAGATGAAGTTATCATGCTCGGAGATTTTAATGCCAGAGTTGGAAATGACCATGCTAGATGGGGTGGAGTTATCGGAAGATATGGAGAAGATACTCTCAATGACAATGGAAAGCGACTCCTTAGATTCTGCAGTGAGCAGAATCTGATCATTACAAACACAAAGTTCCCCCATAAGCGCATACATGCATACACTAGATGTGAACCAACAAAGAATGAGAAGTCAGTGATCGACTATGCCATTGTTCGGAGAAGCTCATTCAAATATGTCCGAGATGCAAGAGTCTGGAGGGGGCCAGAGATTGGAAGTGATCACTACCTGCTAACAATCAAACGAACAACTGAAAGAGTTGCTCAGCCTAGGAACTGCCCAACATCACGCAAGAAACCAAGTAAACGAGCAGGAGAAATGAGCATTAGGACCTACAAGCTGAGAGAGCCAGAAATTAAGACCAGATATCAGGGGCTTATTGCTGCAGCGGTGAGCAACACAGAAGAACAACCTGATGACTTGGAAACCCTCTGGATTAAATTCAAGGATATCATAAAGACAGCTGCTGCAGAAGCATGTGGTGAAGTCCGACTTGGGAACCAGAGAAAGAGGACACCTTGGTGGACAGAGGAAGTCAAAGAGAAAATAAGAGAGAAGAAAATGGCATGGAAACAATACTTAGGAGCTAAAAACACAACAGGACAAATGGAAAAATATAGAGAATATGTGACACTCAGAACAGAAGCAAAGAACAAAGTGCTAGCAGCAAAACAGAAGTCCTGGGAAGAATTTGGAGAAAAGCTAGAAAAAGATGCACAAGAAAACCAGAAATTGTTCTATAAGACCCTAAAGAACATGAGGAAGGAAAAACAATGCCCTCTCAAATTTATAAAGGACAAGCAAGGCAAATTGCTTACTGCCCCGAAGGAAGTAATGGAAAGATGGAAAGAATATTTCTCAGAACTCCTTGATGGTGAGCAAGGTCAAGCATCAGAAATGATAACCACTAGCACAGAAGAGGAAACCAATGGTGATGAAGATGACATAAAGATGGAAGAACTGAAGGCAGCACTGGAGAAAATCAAGATGGGCAAAGCAGCAGGGCATGATGGTATAACACCAGAAATGGTTAAGTACATGGGAGCATCAGGCGACCTATTACTCTTAAGGGTCCTACAGGCAGCATGGTGCAACAAGACCATACCAAAGGATTGGGAGATTGCCATCATAACACCAATTTTCAAAAAGGGTGACAATCGACAGTGTGGAAACCATAGAGGCATATCCCTTCTCAGTGTCCCTGGAAAAATCTACTCTAGAATCCTAGAGCAGAGACTCCGACGCCTAGCTGAGCCACAATTGGATGAGGTCCAGTGCGGATTCCGAGCAAACCGAAGTACTCAAGACCTAATCTTCACACTCAGACAGCTGAGTGAAAAGGCCCTTGAGTATAAGAGTGAGATCCATCTTTGTTTCATAGATCTGGAAAAGGCGTTTGACAGGGTCCCCTGGAGCAAACTTTGGGACTGTTTGGCAAGGAAGAATATTCCAGCACCTCTGATTCATGCTATACAGAGCTTCTACAAGTCTTGCAGAAATTATGTGAGGACAGCAAACCATAAGTCAGAAGAGTTCAGGACCACCACTGGTGTAAGACAAGGTGATATCCTAGCACCTTACCTCTTCATACTCCTTATGGACGATGTCATCAAGGCATGTAAGGAGAGAACAAGAAAGTATTCAGTGGGGTACTGGAAGATGAGACAGGTCTATATTTCAGAGCTGGCATTTGCTGATGATGTTGCCCTGATTGCTAAATCAGAGGCACATCTCCAATCCAACCTGCAAGTCTGGAAGGAAGAGCTGGAGAAGAGAGGGATGGTCATAAGCAGCTCTAAAACAAAATCCATGGTGATATCACGAGAAGAAAGAAGACATCAGATTAAGCTGGGAGAACAGGTCCTGGAGCAGGTCGACCACTTTAAATACCTCGGAGCTATTATAGACCGAAAGGGAGGCATCAAAGAAGAGTTGGCCACTCGAAAAGCAGCAGCTGGGAGACTTTTTCAGGCCATAAATCGAGGATTCCTCAGCAAGAGAGAGGTTGGTAAGAAAACGAAGATGGCTGTATACCGCTCCACCTATGTCCCAGTCTTGACATATGGATGCGAGTCATGGGCAATGACTACAACCCATAAAAGCCAGATCCAAACCTCAGAAATGAGGTATCTGAGGAAGGTGGTTGAAGTAACAAGAAGAGACATGGTACGCAACCAGACGATACGTCAAGGCCTAAAATGCCACCCCCTGCAGACCCAAGTAGAACAGTCCCAACTAAGATGGTTTGGCCATGTCTGCAGAATGGGAGAAGATCGGCTACACGACAAGCATGGGAAACAAAGAGCCAAGGATCCAGACCCCGAGGACGACCCAGAGTCCGCTGGGAGGACAACATTAGACAATCTTTGAAGGACCGAGGACTAGAATGGAACCAGGCCAGGAGGAAGACAGCCGATAGAATAGTCTGGCGCTCTCTCTTCCAAACCTCTACACCTCACGGTAGAAGGGGAACGACTAAGTAAGTAAGTAAGGCTTTGGTCTGGGCAATCAAGAAATTCCAGATCTATCTGTATGGTAGACAATTCGTGGTGCAAAGCGATCATCAGCCCATGGTTTTTCTTGCTCAGTGTAGCGAAAGGTTTTCCTATTATGATAATAGTGGTAGAGCAGAAGTAGAATCTCTCTCCAGAAAGTATGAAGTTCCAGTGCCCGAGAAGTACACTGGTATCACAAGTGAGTTACAGCTGTGAATACTCTGAGCTGGACAATAGATTTAGGCTTCAGAAGTATAAGTTGCTACTTTCGCTATCGTAACCCTAGGTGATAATATAATTAAATTTGAAAAGGTAACTCAAAATTTAACAGTTAAAAATTTAACAATTCAAATGAGTACAATTATCCAATTTATTATGTACATCTATATATTCTTGTAATGAGAAATGGTTGTTGTAAGATGGTAAAATGTATGATTATTTACAGTTACAAATCAAATAAACAAGCTAAAAAGTCTTGGATTTATCTTCCACTGAACTTATAAAACAAGTTTGTCACATTATCTCTTGCCATCTAGTTGTCATCATTAAACAGTCGTTTTAGAAACTGCTCACAGGATTTGTTGGATGGATACAAAGAAACTCAACTTTAGCCACGTCTGCTCGAGGTTCCTCCGACACACTGGAGTACGGAAGACTTTCCTTCAGCCCGCCCTATAACTACGGGGGACTAAGGTGTTGAAGTTTGGTTGACCTCTAGGCTTCAGTGAGCTGGATCAACTTCTTCAAGTCTTTAGTTTCTCGATCAGGAATGATCATAAACATTGATCATAAAAACCTGGAACAAGAAGTAATAGGTGGCCATGTTGTTCCAACAATCTCACCACCAACTACTGTTCATGATGCGACCATGTCTTCAGTGTTTGTATATAAATGAATGAATCATGGTAGTATGTTACAGAGATAGCATGATAAGATAATGTATACTGTGCAGAATTAACAATATACATGAATAAATCACATGTTATGATACATGGGTACGATATAACCTTTGCCTTCCACTTATGGATGTCAAGTCACTTATGTACTTGCTGGTATGTCGTAAGCTTCCAGGCAAGAATTAGCCATGATATATTTGGCTAACCAATTAATGGTTATGCTTCCTGACAATGCCGGTGAAGGTTATCTCTGGTTAGCGTCATTCCCTTTTTTATTATATCTGATACAATCAATCAGAAATAAAATCTGAAATAAAATGATATTATTCATACATATATCTTTAATAAACTTACATACCCTCTTAGGATCTATAAGCTCACGGTGAGATTATTTTGGTTGAAGTTAATCTGCCCTGCATGCAGCGTGAAAAAATAACTTTTCTTGCAGATACTGTCTTCCAGTTTCTCACTTAGCTTCTGGATTTGGTGTGTGTGATTTCCAATGCGCCGCTCTGTCCTTATATTTCAGTCTCTCGCGCGTACGAGAAAGCACCTCTAAAAGTCCCAAAAGATTTTCGTTTCATCTCCTGGTTTGAGGCTATTTGAAGCAATCTGTGTTTTTCCTGTACTTGTTTTTTTCTTCTGTTCACTACACACTTATATTCTTCCGTCCTTTCTATGTATCATTTCCTTTTCCCCATATGAGGCTTTCATTACATATAAGTTTTATACAAATCCGTTGAGGCTTGTTAGTGTAATAAATTTTTAAAGATTATTAGCTAACTTTTAGCCGATGTGATGAAGGTGAAAAATATTAATTATCTTTAAAACTATTTATATTTGAATAATATCCTTTTGGATATAATTCCTAGTCTATCTCCTTTGTTGAGTTATATTTATTTAATATTATTCCAACCATGCGTTCTCCTGTAGTTAATAATTTAATGTCCAGTAAATGCAAACTTTTAAAGTCGCCATACATTCCTAAATAGCTATTTCCTCATTCTTCAGTAATACTGTATGGCTCTTAACCGTAAGTCACATTTCCGCTCGACTACAAACTTCAAAGAAAGACCGCCGCGCTGACCTTGCGCTGGTGTGTGTGTGTGGGAGTCGCGCTACACATTTTTTTTCCACAACAAAGCAAGAGGAACCAAATTTCGCTACAGAGCCCTCTTCTTTAAAACAGTGCATGCACAGTTAACTTTTTGGTAACTCATGCTGCAGTTTCTCCTTACTTTTCTGTTTTTCTATATCTCCTTTGATAGGATGACGACTTAAAAAATCGGGTCCAAGATTGTCCCGTCCTGGAATGTATCTCACATTGAACGAATATGGAGATAACAGTAAACTCCACCTTAAAAGTCGTGAATTTAATTTTTTAGACACTGCTAAAAACATCAAAGGCTGGTGATCACTTTCCACAATGAAGTGTTTCCCGTAAAGAAAAGGGGCGAATTTGTTGATCGACCAGACCAAAGCGAGGCATTCACGTTCAACGGTAGAATAATTTCTTTCAGCTGTATTTAACTTTCTACTGGCAAAAGCTACTGGTAATAGCATATGTGGCGGTGTGTCTGCCCGCTGTAGTAATGTTGCTCCGATGCCTACATTGCTAGCATCCGTTCTTAGTACGAATTCTTGTGTGAGATCGGGAAGGGCAAGGATAGGTTTATTTGTCAGCTTATTTTTCAACTCTGTATAAGCCTGTTCACACTCCGCAGTCCATTGTATTTTATCCGGCTGACCTTTTTTGGTTAAGTCGGTTAATGGCGCGCATAATGAGTTAAAATGGGGTATATATTTCTGATAAAACCCGCACAGTGACACAAAGGATCTTACATCCTTCTTAGTTTGTGGTCTTGGTGCTTTTCTCATTTTCTCTACATTCTTTGGGTCCGGAGACATTTGCCCTGTAGAGATAGTGTGACCTAAAAATTCCAATGTCTCACATCCAATATGACACTTAGTTGGGCGTGCTGTCAATCCCGTTTCTCTCAATCTACCTAACAACATGGAGAGTGCTACTATGTGTTCCTCGAATGTAGTGGTAGCAATCAGAATATCATCCATGAAGTTGGTGATATGAGGATTTTGTAATGGTTCCAACAATTTCCTCATCATTCTGGTGAAGATACTTGGAGCATTCTTTAAACCAAATGGGAGTACATTGAACTCGTAATGTCCATCCGGTGTACTAAAGGCTAACAGTTTCCTAACTTCTGGTTTCACTGGTATTTGGTAGTATCCCTTGCTTAGATCTACTTTTGAAAAATACCGAGCCTTACTCAATGTAGCAAACAACTGATTGGTGTCAGGTAATGGGTCTACCTGAGATTCAGTGATAGCATTTAGTTTCCTATAATCAATGCATAACCTGTGTTCACCACTAGGTTTCCTTAATAGCACCACACTTGAGCTGTAGGGAGATTCAGACTTTGAAATAATTTTCTCTTTTAAGAGATAGTCAATCTCATCCTTGAGTGCCTGTCCTTTAGCATAAGGTATAGGGTATGTCCGCATACAAACTGGTGTAGGGTCAGTAATCGTCATGTCATACTCTAACAGATTAGTACACCCCGGCTTATCTGTGAGTACATCAGCATGGATTTCTAACACCTCCTGAACCTTTTTCCTCTGCTCAAGAGTTAAATGTTCACTCACATTAACCTGAGCATAGCTTTCCGTAGTTGTTAGGGGGTATTCCATGGAGGAAATTGGTTCATCCTGCATTTCTGTTGCAATGGCCAGGGTCATGATATGGGCAACTTCTGATGCTTCCCTGTCATAATACTTTTTAAGAAGGTTGACATGATACACCTTCTCCTTTCCTTTCTTGTCAATCTTATAGTTGGTCCGGGAAAGTTTTTCCAATATGACGTAGGGTCCCTGCCATCCAATTTGCAATTTATTATTGCTGCTGGGCAACAGTAACAGAACCTTTTCTCCCACCTCAAGTTCCCTATCTTTTGCTGTTTTATTGTAGTAAGCAGCCTGCTTCCTCCTGGCCTGTCTCAAGTTATCATTTGCCAGTTTCCAACTTGTTTTCAATCGAGATGTCAACTCGTTGACGTATTGGTATGAAGAAGTCACGGTTTCTTCTGCTTTTTCATCAGTCCATGTCCGCAACAATGCTTCCAGTGGACCTTTGATTGGTCGTCCAAACAACAATGTAGCTGGAGCCAATCCTGTGGAGTTATGTGGGACTTCCCTATAGGCAAATAGTGCTGAGGGTAAGTATGTGTCCCAAGTTTCAGGTTTCTCACTAGCCAACTTTCTAAGGATTGAAATGAGCGTGCCATTGAACCGCTCTACTTGACCATTCCCTTGGGCGTGGTACGGGCTACAGTGATAATGTCTAGCTTGAAATAACCTGAATACTTCTTGTGTTAGCTTTCCCCTAAACTGAGAACCATTGTCAGTCAATATTTGATGTGGGAAACCTAATCGGGTGAATATTGTTAACAGTGCCTCTGCCACATGTTTCGAATCTATCGATGACATTGCTACTGCCTCTCCCCACATAGAGCAAGTATCGACCAAGGTTAAGATATATGCATTTCTCTTCTTGGTCCTACTGAGGGGTCCAACAATATCCACGGCAACACGTTCGAAGGGCGTTCCCATGATGGGCATTTCTCCCAGTGTTGCTGGTGCAGTCCTATGTTTAGGAGCTACTCTTTGGCATTCTGGACAGGATCTCACATACCTCTTTATGTCCTCTGTGATCCCTGGCCAAAAGTAGTGACAGGCTATCCGTTGTCCAGTGGCCCCTATTCCCATATGTCCACTGAAGGGTATAGCATGTCCTAGCTTCATAACCTGCTCCCTGTATGATTTTGGCACTACAAGCTGTCCATGTCCTTTTGGTCCTGTTCCAGCTTTTCTATATAGTAGGCCTTTTTTCATATATAAGTCTCCTTTCTCTGGAGGGTTATGGCTTTTAGGTAATTTGCCAAAGCAAGGCTTCAATGTACTGTCAGCAGTTTGAGCCTTTCTCATCTCTTCTGGATGAGTATTGATGATAGTGTCCTCCTCTTTCTTAGAGCTTGCCCTGGTCTGGACTGTTGCCATCACTATGGGTCTTATAGGTTCTCCTAGAAAGACATATCTACATCCCAGTATTAATGGGTAGATAGGGTTGTCCATCACTGCTGCTTTGATCTCTCCTTCCACATAGCGAGATCTTATGTTGATTCGGGCTATGGGCAGTGTCATGGTTCCTGCTCCCTTGACTGGTCCTCTGATTTCCACTGTTTCTGTGGTTATCTGTTCCGGACTCACCAGAGAAGAGCACACTACTGAGTCAAAGTCCAAGCCTGTATCATATAAGCACAGTACTTGGGTGCCATTCAAGGTCACTTCCTCACAGACAGGGGGATGATGGAGGTCATTCTGACTATCTGCCAGGTCCTTCCTTCCCTTGTTCTCTGTTGTAAGGCATGCAGCGTGATGAGGAGGGTTTTTCCGTCTGCATTCCGCAGTATTGTGGTTACTCATTTGGCAAGATTTACACCACTTTCCTTCCTTTCTTGGAGGTTTCTTTTCTGATCCTAGAGGGTTTTTGTCTTTATAATCAGTTCTGTGTTTGTTCTTGTTGGAATTGTCCCTGTGTTCATAGTTGGTAAAGTTTTGTGAAGGTTTGAAGTTCTCACCCTGCTTCTTCTTATTTCCTGATACTTCTGACTGAGCTGCTTGATATCTTTCAGCCATGGTTAAAATATCTTCCAATCTCTCAGCTCCTTGTTCCATAAGAAATTTTCTCATTTCTTGAGGCATGGATTCTCTCAGTTGTTCCATCATGACCATTTCTTTTATATCTTGACATTTTCCTAAGCTAATCCATTTTGTCAGATAAGTTTCCAATCTGGCAGAAAACTGGTGATAGTTTTCTCCTGGAAGTAGCTTAGCAGTTCGGAATCTCTTTCTATAAGATTCAGAATTCTTTTCGTACCTGACCAGTAAAGCTTGTTTTAAGATTTCATAATCTTCCTGGTCTTCTTTTGAGAGTTTTAAATAAACATCGTATGAAACTCCCCTCAACCCCTGAGATAGCTTAAGGCTCCATTTTTCCTTTTCCAATCCATAGGTAGAGGCCAGTCTCTCATATCTATCCAGGTACGACTCAATGGCGTCCTCTTTTTCAATAAATGGATCCAGGTGGAAACTCATGGCTCCATTTGCCGCGCTATGGTTGGAGCTACTCTCAGAGTGAGGTGAGCTAGCACCATGATTGCTAGCTGCTCCCTGGAGTTCAAGTTCCTTTAAACTTAACTCATGCGCTCTTTGTAACCTTCTTTCTTCAGCTTCCAAAATTAGTCTCTTTTCTTCTCTTTCCAGTCTTTTGGCTTCTCTCTCTCTGCTTCTAATTTCTTAGCTTCAGTCTCAACTTCCATTCTTTTGGCTTCTCTTTTCTCAGCTTCAGCTTCCATTCTTTTAGTCTCTCTATCTAAATATTTATCCACTTCAGTTGTGATATATCGAATTAGAGCATCTCCTGTCATACCCAAGTCTTTTCCTTCCTGCATAATCGCAGCTCTAAACTTCACCAATTCAGCCATGATGCTTACTTACCAGAGGGTATATAATTTTATCTTCACTAACAAACTAACTTAATTAAAATCAATTAATTACTTTGAACAAGACAAATCCTTAAAACCTTGTGAGCGTTTCCTATTTACTTCGTACTCAATGGTACTACTATTACAAAAAAAATTCTAAGTTTTAGAATTTTCTCACAAAAATTTATTTTTACAAACTATTTGTGGCTCAAGATAGAAGAATACATAGATAGTGGCTCAGGATACAAAATAATATCCCGCGAAAGAGCCCCCAATGTAGCGAAAGGTTTTCCTATTATGATAATAGTGGTAGAGCAGAAGTAGAATCTCTCTCCAGAAAGTATGAAGTTCCAGTGCCCGAGAAGTACACTGGTATCACAAGTGAGTTACAGCTGTGAATACTCTGAGCTGGACAATAGATTTAGGCTTCAGAAGTATAAGATGCTACTTCGCTATCGTAACCCTATGTGATATTATAATTAAATTAGAAAAAGTAACTCAAAATTTAACAGTTAAAAATTTAACAAGTCAAATGAGTACAATTATCCAATTTATTATGTACATCTATATATTCTTGTAATGATAAATGGGTGTTGGAAGATGGTAAAATGTATGATTATTTACAGTTACAAATTAAAATAACTAATAGAAAAAGTCTTGGATTTATCTTCCACTGAATTTATAAAACAAGTTTGTCACATTATCTCTTGCCATCTAGTTGTCATCATTAAACAGTCGTTTTAGAAACTGCTCACAGGATTTGTTGGATGGATACAAAGAAACTCAACTTTAGCCACGTCTGCTCGAGGTTCCTCCGACACACTGGAGTACGGAAGACTTTCCTTCAGCCCGCCCTATAACTACGGGGGACTAAGGTGTTGAAGTTTGGTTGACCTCTAGGCTTCAGTGAGCTGGATCAACTTCTTCAAGTCTTTAGTTTCTCGATCAGGAATGATCATAAACATTGATCATAAAAACCTGGAACAAGAGGTAGTAGGCGGCCATGGTGTTCTAACAATCTCACCACCACTGCTGTTCATGATGCGACCATGTCTTCAGTGTTTGTATATAAATGAATGAATCATGGTAGTATGTTACAGAGATAGCATGATAAGATAATGTATACTGTGCAGAATTAACAATATACATGAATAAATCACATGTTATGATACATGGGTACGATATAACCTTTGCCTTCCACTTATGGATGTCAAGTCACTTATGTACTTGCTGGTATGTCGTAAGCTTCCAGGCAAGAACTAGCCATGATATATTTGGCTAACCAATTAATGGTTATGCTTCCTGACCATGCCGGTGAAGGTTATCTCTGGTTAGCGTCATTCCCTTTTTTATTATATCTGATACAATCAATCAGAAATAAAATCTGAAATAAAATGATATTATTCATACATATATCTTTAATAAACTTACATACCCTCTTAGGATCTATAAGCTCACGGTGAGATTATTTTGGTTGAAGTTAATCTGCCCTGCATGAAGCGTGAAAAAATAACTTTTCTTGCAGATACTGTCTTCCAGTTTCTCACTTTGGCTTCTGGATTTAGTGTGTGTGATTTTCAACGCGTCCCTCTGTCCTTATATTTCAGTCTCTCGCGCGTACGAGAAAGCACCTCTAAAAGTCCCAAAAGATTTTCGTTTCATCTCCTGGTTTGAGGCTATTTGAAGCAATCTGTGTTTTTCCTGTACTTGTTTTTTTCTTCTGTTCACTACACACTTATATTCTTCCGTCCTTTCTATGTATCATTTCCTTTTCCCCATATGAGGCTTTCATTACATATACGTTTTATACAAATCCGTTGAGGCTTGTTAGTGTAATAAATTTTTAAAGATTATTAGCTAACTTTTAGCCGATGTGATGAAGGTGAAAAATATTAATTATCTTTAAAACTATTTATATTTGAATAATGTGCTTTTGGATATAATTCCTAGTCTATCTCCTTTGTTGAGTTATATTTATTTAATATTATTCCAACCGGGCGTTCTCCGGTAGTTAATAATTTAATGTCAAGTAAATGCAAACTTTGAAAGTCCGCCATTCATTCCTATTAGCTATTTCCTCATTCTTCAGTAATACTGTATGGCTTCAACCGTAAGTCACATTTCCCGTCTACTACAAACTTCAAAGAAAGACCGCCGCGCTGACCTTGCGCTGGTGTGTGTGTGGGAGTCGCGCTACACATTTTTTTCCACAACAAAGCAAGAGGAACCAAATTTCGCTACACTCAGGCAAAACATGGTAATGCACGATTGTTAAGGTGGTCACTCCTCATTCAACCTTACTCGTTTACCATTGAGTATATTCCTGGATCGCAGAACGTTGGGGCAGATTTCTTGAGTAGGCACCCACCTGCAGGAAACCAGGAATCCATAAAGGCCTAGAGAAGTCAATTTGATCGAGATTGTAACACAGAAAATAAAGCTGCACTAGTGGTGCAGGCTTTTTAACAGGGGAGATGTGTAGTAAAGTACTCCGTGTGACACCCTGCTCAAATTTCGCCGTTTCAAAAATCTAGTATCGTAAATTCACCACCAAAAAATCCACTACTACTATATTTGAAAAATTGCCAAGGGCAAGGTCAAACTTACCGCTAAAAATTGGACAAAATAATTTGAATTTTCCACTATTACAGTTAAAAATCTATAAATAAATTCCATGTTGACCTTGGTCTGAAGGCCAATGTTAAATTTACCGCTTGAAAATCAACTAACGTATTCCTAAAATCTATTAATAGCTACAGTATTTGAAATTGTCTCAAGGCCATCGTAAAATCTAATCGCCTACATTTAAATAAAGGTTTGAATTTTCTAACACCAAGCGTAAAAGTCCCACCCCCAAACACACACACGCTCTACCCTTCCCAATTATTTATGAAAGAACGCCGTAAAATTTTGGCCACTAACCAACTTGGTACCTCGTCTTAATAGGGGAGAGGGGAGGTGGTTTAAAATGGAAAGCAAGCCAAATCGGGGTGTTTGAAAAGAAACTTAGATAACTTATTTCTTTATAAATAACAGAGATGTCTTAAAGGGTAGCGCTAATATGGGTTAATATATACCCTTCAAAAGAAGTTAAGGACCATTTTTATTAAGGGTGCAAAGTGAAATGAAAATGAACAATAAAAACACAGCACTCCAAAATATAACATGACAAGCTTATCAGTGACAATTAACAAAATTTTCATGCAAGACTCTGAGCAACATTTCGGACAGTAAGGTCTTCCTGCAACCACGCAATGGCTCTTCCTTTATCCACAACACTCAGCTTTCGTCGTTGAGGCATATTGTTGTGCAATGGTTATGCAACACTTGTGTTGCTTATAAAGACAATTTTGTGAGTACAGCTCAAGACCAACACTATAGTCTCCCACATGGATAAAGCATTTTTGGAATAGCAGGTATTTTTTTCATGCTCAGACATCATTAAAAACACCCACATTTTGGTGTCTCAGCAGCATTTTTTCAGCGTGCTTGCTGAGCTGAACACTAGCCACACGGTATGCTGGTGGCCCACGCAGCAGGTGTTAAATGTTTGTTGTTCGAGAAAAATTAATGTCAGATTAATTGCTTATGAAATATATTTTTTATACTTTTTATTATTTTTGGGTCATTTTCACCTACTGGTCCTCAACTTCTTTTGAAGGGTATATATATATATATATATATATATATATATATATATATATATATATATATATATATATATATATATATATATATATATATAGATATATATATATATATATATATATATATATATATATATATATATATATATATATATATATATATATATATATATATATATATATATATCATAAAATTTTCCCTTATAATAAATTATCTGGCCTTAGAAAATTATTTTATTAATATTTAGTTCAGTGAACGGAGCAAATAATTACTTAAAAATTACCCATATGAAAACGGGGACAAATAATTAAAAAAAAAAACTATAAAGGATGATAGAGGACAGTTGTCTGTTTAATAATCACTTTCAATATTAAAAATCGACCCATTAATAACAAAGATATTGTATAAATAAAATTGAGACAGACGAACAAACACACTTCTAACTGCTCAATTTGATAGCCTTCTGAAAAGTTAAATTTTCTAAACGCGTTTCTGATTGGTTAATTGTAGTTTAGAATGGGGCAATAAAATTAACATTCTGTCGGCATAGTGCGCCATTTGAGAAAAACTAAAACCACAGCCAGATTGAGAGCAGATGAAAAGCATTGATGTTGAATGCCTTTGCTGTCTGGACGATAGCGGTCTGAACTGAACCATTAACCGCCAGTCAATCTTGTTATTGTGTGTTTTATTCTTTACTTGCAGTAAGATAAATAAGTTTATTGATATTTCATTAGTATGTACAGGCCACACAGATAGTGAGCCATAATTTTGTGTTGTTCGACATTGCCTATTGGAAGAGATTTCGACACCCAGTAGGAATGTGCCTAAAGCAGATTTATTTGGAAAGTGAAATAAAATGTGTAAAAATGTTTGAATATTGACATAAAATCTTACGACTGTAAGTCCAGAAGCTACTAGCAGTTTTCTGCAGTGCATTAGTGTTCAGATAACACATGAAAACCTACATAGGATGTTTGCACAAAATATTTAATAGGTCACAAGAAGAACATTGTATACCCCATCTGATTCTGGAAGAAAAACAATGCTTAAGGGGTCAGTGGCGTTGCAGCCATATGGAAACAGTATGAAAACACTGGAAGAAAAATGGTCAATCAAAATTAGGGTTTGGTGCAATTGGTTGGCACGCGTAGCTGACCCTCCTTTTGAATGTATTATTGATAAAATTGTGGAATGATATTATAGATATGATATAAAGATGGGAACATAACCTTCTTATTTCAGGGTTGAATTGCCAAATTGAAAAGTGACATAACCCCTGGAAAGTCAGATCCTGTGGGCACAGAGAGAGAGCTTCCCATATATAACTGCAAGCTTCCTGCCACATCAGCATCCAGAGGAACTCTGAAATACTTGTTGTTATTGAAGATTCTCAAGCCACCACCACAGACAGGCTTTTGAGATAAGTCCATTAGAATTGGCTCTTGAGGACTCATCCTTATCATTCCACAAAAATACAAGAAATTAAAGGGGGGCATGTTGACTCACACAAACCCTCTAATCCTTGACAGAATTCTTATCCAGTGTTAACATATTCCAGTAGGGAGTACAAACCTATTGAGATTTTGGACTTACTATTTTATGGACAGAATGTCCACACTATTTATTTAAACTTGTACATAAAGAAACATTTCTTTTGAGTTGAAAATTCCTGTTCCAGAAAATTGAGGTTCAGGACTATTAAAAATTGTAATATAACTATATAAATTTACACACAGTCTTACTTAATTCAATTATATTGAGTTACAGTTGTGTTTGTTTTTATTGACACATCACTATACCTGCATTACCCTAGACACGTAGCTATATAACATACCCAGAAAATATTTCCCAGAGTGAGATCTCAGAGAGGTAGCGGATAGGTACCCTGAGAACACAACATCATCAACAATTAGACGCAGGGACTTACACAGCTTGACCTCACTCTGGTTACACTTAGTTGAGTAACACCAATAACCTCTCATATTACCACAGTTATATATCCTTGATAGTTCAGTTTTTGTTGGGGGCTTAGGAGGGTTTCTTGTATTGCAAATATGGGTTTTTATTCCTTATATTGCCCCACAATAGACATCAGGTTCTTCCTGGCAGCCTTACAGTTCCACTGAACTACTTTTATAGCTCTATGGTCTCTAGTCTCCATCTTATATCGTTATCATAGTTATGTTTTTGTTTTTAAATTTTGTCCTTAATTCCTGTGTCCTTTAGGCTTTTGTTCCTCTCATTTTCTGTCCGTTTTGATATTCCTTCCTTAGTATGTCTTTCTGTTGTTTTGCTCAAAACTTTTCCCTCCCCTGACTGCAATCTGATTAGCATTATGTTGGACTTATTTGCTCTTATTGTGCTACAAATATTTTGTTGTATACGAGTTGTCTTTACTCTTTTTTTTTTAAATATTGTCTGATTGTTCTATCTTTATTTTATACCTATCACCGATGACTTACAATTAGTATTTATATATATATATATATATATATAGGGCCTATATATTTTAATATACAATTATATAATACATAGAAATTATATAATAATAATAAATAATTATATAGTATTATAAAAATTATTGTGTGCTTTCTGTGCTTCTCTATGGTGCGGAATGCTGGAGAGTTACAGAGAAGGAAATGTCGAAATTGTCCTCTTTTCACACAACATGCCTAAGAAAAATTCACCGAATCTTTTGGCCGAATACCATCACCAACCAAGATCTGCTTACTCGGAGCAAGCAAGAGGACATGCACACCATCATAGCTGGCAGACGCTGGAGCTGGGTTGGCCATGTCCTCAGAAGAGACCCCGATGCCATCACAAGAACAGCAATGCTTTGGACACCTGAAGGAAAACGAAAGAGAGGCCGACCAAAAACAACCTGGCGGAGGACTGTGGAGGCTGAGATGCAAAGAATGAAACAGAGTTGGGGCACTGTACGAAGGATGACCGCCGACAGAGCAAGGTGGAATCAATTTGTTGTTGCCCTACAAGACGCCACTAGGCGTGAAGGCCACAAACTGCTTTGACGGTCGGTGGCTAAGGATCAAAGAAGAAGAAGAAGATAAAAATTATATAAAATTATATAAATTATATAAACTTATAAAATTATATAATTTTATTATATACATTTTATTATATACATAATTATAAATAAAATTTTAAATATATTATATATAAACTAACAAAACATAAAGAGTAGATTCCAGGCACACTTTTTAATGCCAGTGACACAGTAGTAAATCTGATATTAAGAACTGAACTACTGATCCGTCAGCATGAGCATAGATTTGCAACCATGAAAAACATTGCAACTTTACTTTTGGACATGGCATTACAGGAAACAGCTGAATGCACACTGAGCAACTGCCATGATATTAAACAAAAGCTATTAGCAATGTATATAAGTGTCAGAATTCACATTTACTGCAGAAATAAAAACAATGGTCTTAAACAGCATGCTCGAGCATCAATGAGCAGTAAAAGCCATTGCAGGAAATCTCCGGTCCAAAATATGTAATTAGATTTTGTTAAAACTATCTGTCGCATTTTAAATGAAAACAAAAACTGGTGTGATCATCTGGATCTAGTAAATCTGTCAGTGTCTACAACAGTGTTACGCACAGATATTTTTTCTAAAGACATTGTATAATCATTTTCTAAAGACATTGTATAATCATTTTTTCTAAAGACATTCTATAATTAGCTTGTCTGAAATGTACACTTTAATTTTTTTCGGTCAAAGCTAGATAACTCTAGTTTGACTGAGATTACCATTTTCAATGATGGTTACCTTCTCTTGTGTCGGGACACGTCGGTCCATATTTTTTGAACGATGTGTGACCATTCTCCTTATATGGTAGTATCGGTCAACTGTTTCTTGGAATGATTGAAACCAGTGTTGAGGTTGTTATTCCTGTCCATATAAGGCGCGATTTTATTACGAATCTTTATCTGGAATGTTCCTTTCATCGTCTCGTTTGATTCTTGATCAGGTGTATGCGTTCTGCGCATGTCCGGACGTTAGGTGTGTCTGGGAAGCTTTGCTGTCTAAAAGTCGATGGAAAGTTGTGAAGCAGAGAGAACGCTTCTTGCGTCTCTGTGATTCTTTATAGGGAATTAGGAGCCTTATTGTGAGTTAGTTAGCTTACAAGGTCCTTCCCTTGATTATTCAAAACGCCTGGAGGCGTGTGTTTTTTGTGGTGTTGATTTCGAAACAAGGTAATACCTCATTTACGTTTCAAATCTGTAATCTAACTTTATGTTTGACAATGGTCGATCTCTGCTCACTTACGAATTACAGAAATAGAGGTTCTTCTACTAGAAGTCACGCCTCGGGTATCTTCATACCTCAGATTAATATGTACACGGGTCATACTAAGCCCGAAGGACAGTTCTATGTTCTATGAACGTCGCTATGTCGGCGATTGCACCTACGTCGTGGTTAGACTTAGGAATGCCTGTAAAGGTCAGCTTGACCTATACTCCTGGAGCACCATCCTCGTGCGGACAATAATAGACTTATTTTGTACATCTGATCTGCCAGCATCAGAAAGGAGTATTGATTATTATTTAATGAACATTGATGATATGCAGCTGACACTGTTGCAGGATTTTTGATGAACCTTATGTATGCAGATCCATAAACAAAACTTTAGAATGCTGACTACATTGAACTATTGACATCTATGACTTATGTAACGTATCTGTACTTGTGGCGTCAAATAAATGATGAAACGTCAAGAGCAGTTTACCCTTTTTATGACTTCGCATGTCATATCTCATGTGCTGTAACTCTGTGAACAACCTCACTACTATACACACAGCAACAACAAAAACCAGATAAAACACCCTACACTTCAACTATAATATACCTGGTGTCGATAGGGGTGGTATTTGACAGAGCTAAAGATTTACAACATACTTGGACTTATACTTGCAACGTCCATAGTGGCCAGACAGTGTGGCCTTATCATCATTGAGTAAACATCACCTAATCCACCCTTATCAAACAGTCATTCACCAGTTTCCACATTTCAAACTAGGTAAATAGTTCAATTCGAAGGGAGTATGTTTTGCTAAATGTTGCAATTCTAACGGAATACTTGTTGCTAAATAGTGGAATTCTAACGGAACATAAAATTTTACGGAGTATGTGTTAAAAATTCACGCTACTGTTTCTATTCAACAAACCGGTAGGTTAAGTAAACTAGTTTTCTTCTTTTTGTTTTGATAGTAGAAATACAAAGAATTGTACAAATATGTGCTACTGAATTTGTATCTAATTTTATTTCAAATTATTAGATAACCTAAACGAAAATGCTAATTGGGTCTGAAAGTCGCGATTGGGACCATTTTCCTGCAATACGGGTACAGCCGAAAAAGGCGGCCAAATTTTAGTTCGCGTAACTCTCTATATAAATGGGCACTAGATGTGGAACGAGCGAGTGAGCGAAAATATGTCTGTCCGCTTCAGAAGTCGGAAGTCGAGTTCGTATTCCTCCTACTGTAACAGGAAGTTCGAGGTCGGAAAATAAAAAAAGGAATCGAGTGTAAAAATCCGCTTTAGTCAATTTGCATGACAGTGGCATCATCATCATCATCAGCTGCCATCTCCACAACGAAGGTTGGCTGTAAAGGATCTCCAGCGTCTTCTGTCTCTTGTCTTGGTGGTGCACTCTGATAGGCTCTTCCCTGTCCATCTCTTGATGTTATCTTCCCACTTATAGCGTTGTCTTCCCCTTGCACGTGTGCCTTCAACTCTCCCTTCTATTATGGTCTTCTGCAAGGTGTTATGCCTTTTTATGTGGTCAAAGTACTTTAGCTACCGAACTTTATCTCCCTCATTAGTTCTCTTTTCATACCTAGATTTTCTAGGACCTCCGTATTTGTTTTCTTCTCTTTCCATGAGATACGCCTCATTCTTCTATATATCCACATTTCAAGAGCCTCAATTCTTTCTTCCAAATGCTTATACATCGTCCATGTTTCTGCCCCATTGTCACGTGACTGATAATTTATTTTACCATATGTTATTATTTTTAATGTCCTGTTTCCTCGCCATTTGTATTCTTCTTTTCTTTCATTTTCACATTCTCAAACCCCACCCGAGGTTTGTTTACATTCTCGCTGGCCTTCAGAATAAATTCCAGCTGTGGTCAGCGTAGCGGTAACGTAATGTTATCTAAAAGCACCGGTGGCTCGTTTGACCAGAGAAACATTTCTGTTACGCTTATAGTGTTTGAACGAGCGAAAGGGTTTCTGTGAAAGAAAAGGCTTGTCTGTGGGAGGTAACTTCTGCAGGTGGTCTCTGTGTTTGGCCTTCAGAATAAAAATTCCCACTGGACCAGCAGACGGTCAGCGAAGCGGTAAGGCCGCTTACACACGAGCGTTTCTTGACGCGCGTTTCTCACGCGTGACGAATGAAGGAGTAAGGGATTTACAGGCTGCTCAGCCGAGCGAGACTGTCTGTAAATCCGTACTCTTTCATTCGTCACGCGAGAGAAACGCGCGTCAAGAAACGCTCGTGTGTAAGCGGCCTAATGTTATCTAAACGCACCGGTGGCTCGTTTGACCAGGGGGAATTTCTCTGGTCGCTCTAAGTCTTTGATCACGAGCGGCTGGTACCCTTTGAGGCCTGGGTAACGAGTTTGATCTGTTTCACGGGGAGATAAAACCCGCTGTTAGTCTTTGTGGGTTTTTGCCCCTTAGAACACAGCAGTAGTGGTCATAATATTACGCCTCACGCCGATGCATCTGTGGAGACAAGCCATGCCAGGTGATTGTTTGTAAACTATAAGAGTAGAAAGTGTTAATGGACTAACACACTCGTGAATATATTCCTGGCCCGAGATGGACCATCATGAGATAAGGCAAACTTTAACACAGAACTAAAATGTTAAGGCCTATCTCTAGTCATTTTTCGGGGTGAGTTGACATCTCTTATAATATATGATATATTCAGGTTAGCTATATATATATATATATATATATATATATATATATATATATATATATATATATATATATATATATATATATATATATATATATATATTTCGTACGCCCGCTAATACTCGAGGCGAAATCTCAGCTTATTGTTAATGTCTAACCTGACATTGATTTTTACGTGAGTATCCCTTTTCTTGTACAGAGACAGGTGTCCCTCGCCATTCAGGCAGATACTCGCCGATTTCGGAGGTACCCATTAGAGCTGGGTCGGCTCAGGAGCCACCAATCCCTGGTCGACGACACTCCTTCAAATGTTCTCGCCAGATCTCGAGTTAATCCAGTCCAATTCCCGGTCGACGAAAAATCCTCAAATGCCGTCGCCCGGGTTTGATCCTGAATCACCCGGTCGCCAAAGCGGTGTTGTAACCACTACGCTAGCGCGGCTCCCGCTATATATTTATATACCTGATAGGAAAGTGACGTGAATTCATTTCTGAGGACTTCTCCTAGTAATTTAATTCAGTGATAATGTAGCGCGGTCTACCGCCTTAGTTAAGTGGTGCTTAAACTGTTACGGTTTATAATGGGTTAAATGATAGACTTACAATAACAGACACTCACTAGGCGTAGAATCAGTCTACAGATGCTTATCATGGGTTAAGAATAGGCTAATTAACTGTCATTTCTGTAAGATAATGTCTGAGTTGTGGACAGGCACTTAAACACTGAATTATAGGAGAAAGTCACTTATTCTTCTGATAGATATTTCCAGTGGCAAGGGAGAATCATTTAATGCTTACTTGTGTGGCTAGGCACTAGTCTATAACTTTCACAGAAAGCAGTCACCAGGCATAGATATAATTATATCTTATGATTCAGCCACAACTGTATTATTATAGCAAGAACATTGCATTTTCTATGTACTCATTTTGTGGAATATTAATATATTTCCCCAAGGGGACATATGATTTATTTGTGATGTCACATGCTGTACTCTGTTTATGTAAATTCATTTAATGTTGTAAGATGAATAAGCATATTCATTTAACTGTAACTACAAGGTTAGGTTTCCTGTATGTTTAGTTGGAAGAAGAGGAGTAGATTTTGCTGTCAGAACATTTACTGACAGGTACATGGGTGTACAAAAGATATTAAGCCTATGCAGGCGCATGTTGATAATTGATAGAATGGAAGGAGCGGAGCATAACTATTTTATATAAAACATTAATGTGATTTTGTTGTTGCTTGATGTAAAGGGTGTCTTTTTGGGGTCTCAGTTTCAGGGAAACCGAATCGCTAGAGCAGACTCCAGTCAGGCGAAGAACGTCACGTTCTCTTCGATCTAGAGGGTTTCTGAATACCGCTAGCGTCACGAGTTGTCAACCCCGTTCCTGAATCAAAACCCCTTTTGTCAACGCCAAGTTAAGCTCACGCAGTGCAACGAGCCAACGCTAAATCTGGAACCACCTAATGCAGTAGTAGTTCTCTACTCGCCTATTGGATTACCAGTCAGAGCATCGTGGCTTCCAGAATATCAAAACCGCCCAGCATGTCTATAGCAGAATCTGATATCACCCGACTTTGTGTGCCTAAACGGGGCACTCAGCCAAACCACCGTCAAACCAGTTTAAACAGGATTTACAGCCAAGCAAGCAATAGCGCTGGATAGCAGCGCCTGTTACTCTTTGTCCTCAAGTAACTTCGTCTGATGTATTTCTGGGTTTATGTAGAACTTCGCCCTTAGGAGCGGCCAGCAAAGATAAACAGCGTCCTCCAGCCCCACTCGCGAAATTAGTGGCACAACAGTTAGCACCAACAAGGAAAGTTTTTTACAGGCCAAGTCCATCACCCATGGAGTATATCTTTACGTAAAAGACACTTTCTGGAGCTGGCACATTTGGTCTCACGAAAGCGGACGGACTGACACGCAGTTTATTCTTTTGGTAAACCAGAGGTAAATACAGAGTTCCAGCCCCTCACGCAATTAGGGGTCACCAAAGATAGCGCCTACATTGGATTTACAGGTCAATTCCATCACCCATGGAGCATATCTTTACGTAAAGACATTGGAGCTATTACATTTGGTCCCACGAAAGCGGACGAACTGTCGCTCAGTTGTTTATTCAGGCAGCAGGAGATAGACAGTCTTCCAGTCCCCATCGCGAAATCAGGGGTGCCACCAACAATAGCGACTACAGTGGATTTATACAGGGCAAGTCCATCACCCATGGAATATATCTTTACGTAAAAAGACACTGTCTGAAGCATTGTACTTGGTCCCACGAAAACGGACAGACTGCCACTCAGTTTATTTCATTTCTCTGTGTTCTACAGGTTATTTTATGAGTGGTGGTGCGTGTGTTGTTGGTGTATTTGCATTATTGATGATTATTGATGACTATTGATGAATATTTTGATTATTGATGTAATTTATGCTGTGTATGATGACATGCATTAATTTCATGCTTTTCTTCATTTAATAAAGTTTACACATTTATTTATGCGCTGTTCACGACCCTTTCATCCATAATTAACTTGTTTTAGCTCTTTACTATAATCTCTATGTTTGATAAGAGAAAAGAGTGAGAGCAGGAGGTGCTTAGACAGTAAAAGTGAGTTGAGGCTTGGAGAGAGAGATCATTTTGATAAATCTTCTTCCAGGTTGTCTCAAGTCCATCTCCTATTTACTATTTACACCTTTCTGTGTGTGTAATCTATAACTGTGTCAGTCCACTATCCCTTGTCGATTTCACTACTACTGTCCAACTCGACAAATACTCTACACTTTACTCAACCACGACATATAATGGCAGGCTCGTCCCCACATTCTTGGATTCTTGAACCCATCTAGTACGACATTTAATATGTGCTCGATCCGAGGATGAATCTCTTACAAGATTCTATTCTGATTCTTAGAGTTAGTGTTCTGCAGATTATAGGAATTGCTATCACTAGACATATCGAACTATTTCTTTTGGGTGGAAGTAGGAACAGCGTTTTTTCTCCACAGCAATCATAAATATTTAGTTACATTTATTGTTCATGCTACACATGAGACAGCTGGTAAAGGTTGCTGGTATCACTGCTGAGTTTTCGGTTGACAAATCTGACAACTATTGTTGTAAAAGTCAGAAGAAAAAAAAATTTTAAGGGTTAATATTTTTTCAGGAGTACAGTAGCTCTTTAATCAGAGATAAAAAGCTACAGATAGTCAGTTACTAGCTTGCATTTGTATAAAGGGAGGGTGTTCATTCGGATGATAGTAACTAACCCTCTCAAAAGCCAAGTACTAACAGAAGTTGGATACGATTTTGGTTAGGATTATAGGATGTTCTAAGGAAATGTAATGAACGTCTATGGAAAAGATAAATTACTGTCATTCAGTCCGTGTTCCACGAACTTCAAAAGGAGGGGCAACTTGTCACGTGACTGATAATTTATTTTACCATATGTTATTATTTTTAATGTCCTGTTTCCTCGCCATTTGTATTCTTCTGTTCTTTCATTTTCACCTTCTCAAACCCCACCCGAGGTTTGTTTACATTCTGGCTGGCCTTCAGAATAAATTCCAGCTGCGGTCAGCGTAGCGGTAACGTAATGTTATCTAAACGCACCGGTGGCTCGTTTGACCAGAGAAACATTTCTGTTACGCTTATAGTGTTTGAACGAGCGAAAGGGTTTCCGTGAAAGAAAAGGCTTGTCTGTGGAAGGTAACTTCTGCAGGTGGTCTCTGTGTTTGGCCTTCAGAATAAAAATTCCCACTGGACCAACAGACGGTCAGCGTAGCGGTAATGTTATCTAAACGCACCGGTGGCTCGTTTGACCAGGGGGAATTTCTCTGGTCGCTCTAAGTCTTTGATCACGAGCGGCTGGTACCCTTTGAGGCCTGGGTAACGAGTTTTATCTGTTTCAGGGGGAGATAAAACCCGCTGTTAACCTTTGTGGGTTTTTGTCCCTTAGAACACAGCAGTAATGGTCATAATATTACGCCTTACGCCGATGCATCTGTGGAGACAAGCCATGCCAGGTGTTTGTTTGTAAACTATAAGAGTAGAAAGGGTTAATGGACTAACACACTCGTGAATATATTCCTGGCCCGAGATGGACCATCATGAGATAAGGCAAACTTTAACACAGAACTAAAATGTTAAGGCCTATCTCTAGTCATTTTTCGGGGTGAGTTGACATCTCTTATAATATATGATATATTCAGGTTAGCTATATATTTATATACCTGATAGGAAAGTGACGTGAATTCATTTCTGAGGACTTCTCCTAGTAATTTAATTCAGTGATAATGTAGCGCGGTCTACCGCCTTAGTTAAGTGGTGCTTAAACTGTTACGGTTTATAATGGGTTAAATGATAGACTTACAATAACAGACACTCACTAGGCGTAGAATCAGTCTACAGATGCTTATCATGGGTTAAGAATAGGCTAATTAACTGTCATTTCTGTAAGATAATGTCAGAGTTGTGGACAGGCACTTAAACACTGAATTATAGGAGAAAGTCACTTATTCTTTTGATAGATATTTCAGTGGCAAGGGAGAATCATTTTATGCTTACTTGTGTGGCTAGGCACGAGTCTATAACTTTCACAGAAAGCAGTCACCAAGCATAAATATAATTATATCTTATGATTCAGCCACAACTGTATTATTAAAGCAAGAACATTGCATTTTCTATGTACTCATTTTGTGGAATGATAATATATTTCCCCAAGGGGACATATGATTTATTTGTGTAATGTCACATGCTGTACTCTGTTTATGTAAATTCATTTAATGTTGTAAGATGAATAAGCATATTCATTTAACTGTAACTACAAGGTTAGGTTTCCTGTATGTTTAGTTGGAAGAAGAGGAGTAGATTTTGCTGTCAGAACATTTACTGACAGGTACCTGGGTGTACAAAAGATATTAAGCCTATGCAGGCGCATGTTGATAATTGATAGAATGGAAGGAGCGGAGCATAACTATTTTATATAAAACATTAATGTGATTTTGTTGTTGCTTGATGTAAAGGGTGTCTTTTTGGGGTCTCAGTTTCAGGGAAACCGAATCGCTAGAGCAGACTCCAGTCAGGCGAAGAGCGTCACGTTCTCTTCGATCTAGAGGGTTTCTGAATACCGCTAGCGTCACGAGTTGTCAACCCCGTTCCTGAATCAAAACCCCTTTTGTCAACGCCAAGTTAAGCTCACGCAGTGCAACGAGCCAACGCTAAATCTGGAACCACCTAATGCAGTAGTAGTTCTCTACTCGCCTATTGGATTACCAGTCAGAGCATCGTGGCTTCCAGAATATCAAAACCGCCCAGCATGTCTATAGCAGAGTCTGATATCACCCGACTTTGTGTGCCTAAACGGGGCACTCAGCCAAACCACCGTGTTACGTACATTTATTACCTAAGGGGGTAGTCTTCGGTCCTGCCAAATGTACGCACCAGTTTTATGTAGTTATATTGTTTGTGCGTTCGATTGATTCACGCACTGACGTGCACAATGCTGTGTGAGTTGCTTTGGACGCACGTGTAACCTAGTTGAGTGGATTGTGACGTCATGATAGGGGCAGCTCGGACGACATTTTATGTCCGCAGTGTTATTATTTGATTCCTGGCAGATTTGAAGAAGCCAGCAGTTGTATTCGTATCTATTGGTCTTCATGGCGAAGCCAATAGTGGATGTCTGAAGTAAGTGTCGCCCCATTTCGTATGGCAAGTTTAATTATGTAAATTAAAGTATCAGGCCGCTCCTATTAATGGTCTAGCGGGAATTCATCGGAGATGACATTCCTAGAATTGGACACACGGAGTCGATAGCCTTTGGAATCTTTTGTAGAGGGAGAATCCATATGTGGAATCAAGTTAATGAATATAGATATATGCTTCACATGTTTAATATGCCGTTTTACCTATGCCAAAGTCGTGGTATGGATACCGAGAGGTTAGCCAAGATGAAACACTAACTTGGTTGTATTGTTATATCTGCCTTTTGTTTGGATTGGATATGCTATCCAAGAATTTTACAACAAAGTCTGGGATGCTTACAAGTATGATATAAATTATTGCTCCGTGAGAATGAATCCGTTTGCCTTGATAAACGTCCTTGGGAGAAGGTCAGTGGACGTTAGTTGCCATGTCTGTTATATGGGATGGAAGTGATCCTTGGTCACTGGAATGGGAGAACTTGGCTGTTAGAGAATCTACAACAACTTTTAACAGTGATATTAACATTTTAACGTATGATCTTCACATCTGTAACTATGATTGTCTTGTTCCACTTCGTTGGTGTCACGTCAATAAAATACATGTACAGTAAACACCGACTTGTGTGCTGCCAATACTTACCCAGTTCACCCAATGCAACGATACCTGTTGGAATGTTCGTTTGAAGAAGTTTATTGACATTTTGTTCGTATTCAACCATTCGCGTGATAAAATCAATACCATTACCATAAACGGACTCCAACAGAAAATGGTGTGCCAGCGTGGTTTGAAAATAATTATTTCAAAGGAACGAACGCAAGCCAAGGAATCGTTTGAAGATGGGATTTGTTCTTTCAAGGTGAAATCATCTTAAATTTGGAACATTGTAAAAATGAATCAGAATCAACTAACCGTTACCTCAAGGTCATCAATCAACCTCCAGGTCCAGTTGTACGGTGACTAACTGCACTTGGGATCACCTATTCCTCATTACGTGCGAGCTTGTGTTGAAAAAGCAGAACGAAGTATTTTATTCCTCCAGTACATACACGGGGACGAGGCACATTGGTTGTTCTTTCTGGCACGCGAGATGAGTATAGCGTGTTGTCGTTATACACTTTATTACATTTAGCTGTGCCTTTAATGTTCATATCTATATTTTCTATATTATTTGTTATGTGTTGTGTATTCTTTGCGGGAGGTTGGGAGGTAGATCTGACGAACGAGATCCATCTCGAAGTCAATTCGGGCTCTTCGTCAGACGTTCTGTAGGACATTATTTTGCAGACTTCCCGCAGTGGAATGTTCCTACGCGTGAGCGTAGAAGGATTTTAGGTCCACTGTGTTTGGTGGTCTGTAACACCTATCTGTTCTAGCTGTTTCGTCAAGTTTTACTTGTTGTTCTCATAGTTCTTTTAATCGTACCTTATTTTCATGATGTATTTTGTTTGTGATTATTGTCCATCTCACCTTTCCTGTCGTTTAGTTTTTTACAAAACCATTGTTTTTACACTGTGTTGTCTATTGTCTTGTTAACTATCTGATCGTAGTTATCGTCGTATATTTTTACGATATTCTATTTTAGTTATACATTTTATTTTTTTTGATTTCTACGATTGTGTTCACCCGTCCATTTTATCATGTCTTGTCGGTTATGTTTCTATTGTCTTTCTCGTTGTTCATTTCATGACATTTGATTACATAAATTTATTGATTAATAACATATTTAATAATTATATGATAACATTATACCGTTCTAAGGACAGGAACGAGGACCACTAGTTGTAGTAACACTTTTAAGTAGTATTATTACATAATAATATTGAAATGGCTACCTTAGACTATTTCATTAAGCAAGCAAAAGCTCTTCAGATGGCTCCTGATGAAGCTAAAGCATTTGCACTGTCAGAATATAAGAAAGCTCAAGAAATAGAAGCTGATCAGAGAAGATTGGAAACTTTACGTTTGGAAAATTTGAAATTTGAGGCAGATCAGAAACGGATTGAGGCTGAGGAACAAGAGAAGAAGATGAAATTTGAGGCAGATCAAAAACGGATTGAGGCTGAGGAAAATGAGAAAAAAATGAGATTAACTGCTGAGGAGGATGAAAAGAAGAGGAAATTTATAGCTGAGGAAGAGGAGAAAAAAATGAGATTAACTGCTGAGGAGGATGAAAAGAAGAGGAAATTTATAGCTGAGGAAGAGGAGAAAAAAATGAGATTGGCCGCTGAATTAGAAGAGAAACGATTTCTGCGAGAAGCAGAACAGAAACAAAAGGAGGCTGAAGAAAGACTTGAAAAAGAAATGGAACAGAAACAAAAAGAAATAGAAGAAAGGAGATTAATAGCTGAACAAAACACAAAACGACTTCAGCTTGAGATGGAAGAGAATGAAAGAAAACGACAGCATGAACTGAAATTAGCAGAGTCAGAATATGAGAGACTTAGGTTAACTCAGGAAGCTAATTCTCAGAGAACTTTTGAAAGCCACACTTCATCCAGACAGGATCATTTTAAGGAGATTCACCTTAAATTGCCAAAATTTAATCCCCCGTCTGATGACGTAATATTCTTCCTGGATAGGTTTGAGGCCACTTGTGGGTCTTATAACGTGGATAAAGCTCTATACTGTACATATTTATCCAGATTACTTACAGGAGATGCATTAGCAGTTTATCATACCACCAGCATTGGTGAGAAAAATGACTACAATGCTCTTAGAGCAGCACTTCTGCAAAAATTTCAAATGACAGAAAACGAATATCGTTTGAGATTTCACACATTACTACCCCAATCTAGCAGAAATTTTAGTGATTTTCTGTCACAGATACGACTAACATTAGAAAGATGGATCGAATTATCCAAAATTGAAAAGTCGTATGAAGGTCTCTTTGATTTACTGATGCGCGATAAGGTACTTTCGTCGGTAAATCCTACATTTCTCGCATTTTTACACGAACGGAAACCTTTATCAATGAAAAATTTAGAAGAACATGCAAAAAATTTTTGCACTGCTCACCCAAACATGGATCTAAGTAACGCGCAGATTAAGAGTGAATTGCCTGTTGCTTTTGCAGCACAACAAAACAATTTTTCACGCAATCGTTCTTTTAGTGCTGATAGATATGTCAATAAGGGAAATAATCATAATTTCACCAATGATAACTTTTACAAAGGGAAGCAATTTCAACAATCTGCTCCATTTAATGTTTCTTGGAACCAAACTCACAGATCGCGAGATTTTGGTAACAATTATTTTAAAAATAATCAAGGACATTATAATAAACAAAACTGGAGATCAAGGTCTCAGGGTCCGCAAAACAGACAATTTTTTGGAAATAAACCATTTAACCAACATCATAACGATCATTCTACTAATTATCGGACTAATCCAAATTTTAACTCTAGCAGAAACGACAATTATGGCAATTTTAATGACAAAAATCACAATCGATCGCGCCGACGAGATAGATCGTCGAATAATACAGTTAGACATTCTAATGTTGCTTTTAATGATACACAGGCTAACACTGAACAGGGTAAAGTAGCTGAAACTCACAATGCTATGTCTTGTTCTCTAGATTGTTCCCAGGTGAAAGACTGCCCAGAATGCTCGACTCTTTTCCAGCCTAAGGCGATCACGACGCTGCGTTGCGGACATACCTTGCCTAGTCTACCTGCAGTCTGCATGGCCACTCCTGCGTCAGTACACCATGGACAGGGCTCTCTTAAGTTTAACAGAGGATTTGTTAACAATATTTCATGCTCTCTTTTATTCGACTCAGGTTGTACGACAGTGGGCGTCCGGACATCGCTGATCGACCCTAGTTGTGCGACGGGCAGGGTTGTGAAATGTGTCACGTTTGGCGGAACTGTGGAAACATTCCCCACAGCCATTATAACACTTCATACTCCATTTTTTTCAGGACAGATCCAAGCATGTCTTCTTCCAAATCCAATTTGTGATTTGATTCTTGGTCGCATACATGGTATTAAAGAGTGTACACCTCAGCAAATTGCTGAATGGGAAGAGCGACATATTCAAACTGCAAATGCAGTAGTGACTAGAGCGCAAGCTATTAATATGTCGCATGATACACCTATTGAACCTACAGTTCATACCACTTGTGATGATGATGCTCCTATTTCACGGGAGTTGTTTGCAACATTGCAAAAGAATGATAATTCATTAAAAAAATTCTTTCAGTATGTTAACAAAAAGAATACAAGCAACAAACTTGCAAAATCTAGACATGACTTTATACTTAAAAATGGGATTTTGGTTAGAATAATACGGGAAAAGGATTCATCCATATGTTCTCAAATTCTAGTACCATCCTGTATGAGATCTCGGATATTACGGCATGCTCATGACTCGCAATGTGCGGGCCATATGGGTTTTTCGCGTACCAAATCCAGAGTGCTTTCGGCATTCTACTGGCCAGGCGTCCATAGAGATGTTACTCTCTATTGTCGGTCCTGTTTGATATGTCAAGAAGTTAAGGTACGGGGTCCATTTCATGCGGCTCCTATTCAAGCTGCGGACATCCCGATTAGACCATTTGATAAAATGGCCATTGACATTATTGGTCCAATGCTTCCATCTGCTAGAGGGCATACGCATATTCTTACGTGCATTGATATGTGCACTCGTTGGCCTGAGGCCATCCCTCTCAAGAACACTTCATCTGCCAGTGTAGCAGAGGCATTGATGTTAATCTTCTCACGCATTGGTTTTCCACGGAAAATCTTGTCGGATCATGGGGTTCAATTCATTTCTGAATCCATGTCTCAAGTGATGAAGACATTAGGTATAGATAGATCTCTTAGTTCTATTTATCATCCGATGTCAAATGGGTTAATTGAGCGTCTCAATAGGACACTCAAGCAGTTGTTGGGTAAGATGACTCAAGACCATCCCCAAGACTGGGATCGGGTCCTACCCGCTTGTCTCTTTGCGTATCGCGAGGTACAAAATCAAGCAACGGGTTTTTCTCCGTTCCAGCTTGTTTTTGGCATGCAACCACGCGGTCCGATGTCGTTAATCCACGACTTATTGGTGGATGAGAATATTGAAGAGGAAACTCAATCCTCTTATGAGTATGTGATCTCTCTTAGAAAGAAAATCATAGATGCTTGTAGACTAGCTACTGCATCATCCGAACATGCCAAAGAAAAAGCTCGTCTATCTGCAAACAAATATAGACGTCTTCGCCAGCTCATACCTGGTGATGAAGCTTTTGTATTACTTCCTGCGCATAACAATCGTCTTTTAATTACCTGGAGAGGTCCTTTCAGGATCATCTCAAGAATATCCGATGTCGACTACATCGTTGATGTTAATGGCAAACATAAAACCTTCCACATTAACATGTTGAAGGAGTATTACTCACGTCCTGATTACTTACAGTCAGTGTTTCAGGCAACTGACGATCCTACACCACCTATTCAACACTATTCTAGTTTGTCAGTCATCCAAGAAGAGGAATCTTCTTTTGATGATGTACAACTACCAATACCAGTTGTACCACTCCATTCCACTGAGAAATGGAATGATGTTACTATCTCATCTACTCTTACTGATGATCAACGTCAGCAAGTCTCTAATATTCTACACACGTATGAGGATGTCCTTACTGACATCCCAGGTCATACGTCAGTCATCCAACATGACATTATTCTGACTGACGATACACCTATTCGAGTTCGCCCATATCCTATTCCTTTACACTTTCGTGATAAGGTTGATAGGGAATTGGATGAGATGCTTCAATTAAATATAATTGAACCATCTTCATCACCATATTCTTCTTCTATGGTAATCATTCGGAAGAAGGACAACAATATACGTCTTTGCGTAGATTACAGGAAATTAAATAAAGTTACAAAATTCGATGCGGAACCATTACCTCTTTTAGACGACTTATTAGAGAAATTGTCTCATGCCACATTCTTTTCGAAATTTGACCTTTCAAAGGGTTATTGGCAAGTGCCATTAACCCCTAAAGCAAAGCCATTCACCGCTTTCTCGACGCCAAAGGGTCTTTTTCAATATAATTTTATGCCATTCGGGTTAATGAATGCGCCAGCTACCTTTGTACGCATGATGCGCCGCATATTGTCTCATCGTCCCGATGTCATTACTTATATAGATGACATCTGTCTTTTCAGTGACTCTTGGGATGAACATATTCAGGGTTTAAAATCTTTACTTTCTACCTTACGGGATTACAACTTAACAGCAAAACCTTCAAAGGCTTTTGTCGGTTTTCATGACATCTCATTTCTTGGTCACCGTATAGGTCGCGGTTTAATATATACAGAAGACAGTAACGTCTCTAAAATTTTAAACATCTCAGCACCTAAGACAAAAAAACAAGTGAGGTCACTCTTAGGACTAATACAGTTCTATTCTAAATTCATCCCTCATTTGTCTACTATAACTGCACCTCTTTCTTCGTTACTGAAGAAAGGCACACCTAATGTAATAAAGTGGTCGCAGGATCACCAAACGGCGTTAGACTATATAAAACAAATTTTTTCAAATAAGCCTTTTTTAAGGTTGCCTAACAAAGATCTCACCTTTGTTCTTCGCAGTGATGCTTCTTCCTACGCTATCGCGGCAGTTTTGATGCAAGAATACGGAGGTACCTTATTTCCTGTTATGTACGTATCCAGAAAGCTTACGACGAGTGAAATGAAGTACTCCGTTCTCGATAAAGAGCTCCTTGCTCTTGTATGGTCAATCACAAAACTGGAACGTTACCTGCTCGGCTCACACTTTGTGGTGGAGTCTGACCAGAAAGCTCTTACGGCATTGAATACTGGAAACGTTAAGTCATCAAAGTCAGCGCGTTACGCTATAGCTCTCCAGCCATTCCACTTTGAGATACGTGCTATTCCTGGAGTGCAGAATGTATTTGCAGACTGTCTTTCAAGATGCCCTAGTGAACTTGGTGAAACTAAACTACTTTTGGATCGAGAAACGTCCTCACCGAAACATGAATAACTTTGTACAGTGTCGTTAATTGTACATCTGTGAATACTATGTGTAGCTCTACAGTATTCGTATATATATAACTTTCAGAACATACTTACATATGGATTATAACATTATTTCTTGTGAAGTAACGTTTTATTAGAACGGGAACAGTGATATTAAAGTAACATTTTTTTTAGTATGGAAACATTGGTAAAAACGACAAATAGACATTCATTAGTGTTATGGAACATATTACACTACATATCGTGTTCGTTAACTTATTTCGTGCATGGAACATTAGGAACCTATTCTTGTTGACTCTAAATAGTTCTGAACGAATATTCACAATGACTGAAATTAGAATTACTTAGAATAAATTACTAGTTATTTATTTATGTGTAATTAAATACTAGAATTAGATTAATTCAATTTAATCAATTTGATTGTTTATAAATCACACATCTACTAACGTTATTAGTGTCTCGCAATACGTGTAGTCACGTATCCCACTACATGAGATTTTACTTTTAGATAACTAGTCAAACTTACTAGTGTTAGATATCAGTAAGTGCGTTGCTTCTTAAAGTGTTTAATTTTGCATTGCTTCATTTTTGCACATTGTATTTCAAAATTTTCTGTTTCACTGATTCTTTTATCATTGATTATCATCAGTGTTGCTGTTCATTTTCATTTTTTGAAATCATATGTTTCAAATTTTGTTGAAAACTTAGTTGAATTTTATTATCATCTTTTTTGTTGATTTTTCATTTTCATTTTCATTTTTTCAACTTCTTTTTACTTCGAATATTACCACATCGTTCCAAAGTAGGTCGATGGTGGATGTGTGCTTTAATGCATACTGTCATTTAGTTCTATTAATTTCAAGTCAATATTCTTTTCTTAATATGATATAATTTTATGCATGTCATAAATCTTGTTGTAGTTTTGACTCACCTCTCTCGAGTAATTAGTTCGAAAAAAATTAATGGGATTAATTTTTTTAAGGGGAGGTAATAAGGGAGCTGTTACGTACATTTATTACCTAAGGGGGTAGTCTTCGGTCCTGCCAAATGTACGCACCAGTTTTATGTAGTTATATTGTTTGTGCGTTCGATTGATTCACGCACTGACGTGCACAATGCTGTGTGAGTTGCTTTGGACGCACGTGTAACCTAGTTGAGTGGATTGTGACGTCATGATAGGGGCAGCTCGGACGACATTTTATGTCCGCAGTGTTATTATTTGATTCCTGGCAGATTTGAAGAAGCCAGCAGTTGTATTCGTATCTATTGGTCTTCATGGCGAAGCCAATAGTGGATGTCTGAAGTAAGTGTCGCCCCATTTCGTATGGCAAGTTTAATTATGTAAATTAAAGTATCAGGCCGCTCCTATTAATGGTCTAGCGGGAATTCATCGGAGATGACATTCCTAGAATTGGACACACGGAGTCGATAGCCTTTGGAATCTTTTGTAGAGGGAGAATCCATATGTGGAATCAAGTTAATGAATATAGATATATGCTTCACATGTTTAATATGCCGTTTTACCTATGCCAAAGTCGTGGTATGGATACCGAGAGGTTAGCCAAGATGAAACACTAACTTGGTTGTATTGTTATATCTGCCTTTTGTTTGGATTGGATATGCTATCCAAGAATTTTACAACAAAGTCTGGGATGCTTACAAGTATGATATAAATTATTGCTCCGTGAGAATGAATCCGTTTGCCTTGATAAACGTCCTTGGGAGAAGGTCAGTGGACGTTAGTTGCCATGTCTGTTATATGGGATGGAAGTGATCCTTGGTCACTGGAATGGGAGAACTTGGCTGTTAGAGAATCTACAACAACTTTTAACAGTGATATTAACATTTTAACGTATGATCTTCACATCTGTAACTATGATTGTCTTGTTCCACTTCGTTGGTGTCACGTCAATAAAATACATGTACAGTAAACACCGACTTGTGTGCTGCCAATACTTACCCAGTTCACCCAATGCAACGATACCTGTTGGAATGTTCGTTTGAAGACGTTTATTGACATTTTGTTCGTATTCAACCATTCGCGTGATAAAATCAATACCATTACCATAAACGGACTCCAACACACCGTCAAACCAGTTTAAACAGGTTTTACAGCCAAGCAAGCAATAGCGCCGGATAACAGCGCCTGGGACTCTTTGTCCTCAAGTAACTTCGTCTGGTGTATTTCTGGGTTTATGTAGAACTTCGCACTTAGGAGCGGCCAGCAAAGATAAACAGCGTCCTCCAGCCCCACTCGCGAAATTAGTGGCACAACAGTTAGCACCAACAAGGAAAGTTTTTTACAGGCCAAGTCCATCACCCATGGAGTATATCTTTACGTAAAAGACACTTTCTGGAGCTGGCACATTTGGTCTCACGAAAGCGGACGGACTGACACGCAGTTTATTCTTTTGGTAAACCAGAGGTAAATACAGAGTTCCAGTCCCTCACGCAATTAGGGGTCACCAAAGATAGCGCCTACATTGGATTTACAGGTCAATTCCATCACCCATGGAGCATATCTTTACGTAAAGACATTGGAGCTATTACATTTGGTCCCACGAAAGCGGACGGACTGTCGCTCAGTTGTTTATTCGGGCAGCAGGAGATAGACAGTCTTCCAGTCCCCATCGCGAAATCAGGGGTGCCACCAACAATAGCGACTACAGTGGATTTATACAGGTCAAGTCCATCACCCATGGAGTATATCTTTACGTAAAAAGACACTGTCTCAAGCATTGTACTTGGTCCCACGAAAACGGACAGACTGCCACTCAGTTTATTTCATTTCTCTGTGTTCTACAGGTTATTTTATGAGTGGTGGTGCGTGTGTTGTTTGTGTATTTGCATTATCGATGATTACACTGACAAACAACATTTTTCTTTCTTATATAAGAATAAGTGTTCTTAGGTCAGTTTCTTGCGCTGATTTCAAATCTGAAATCCGTTTATCTCTATCACGTCGGGTTCTTAAGATATTTGGGAATAAATATATTTTTGGGAAACCGTTATTTGCTCCGTTTCATTTTTACTATATAACTTATTAAAAATTAATAAAAAGCAACATAATTCTACTTTTTATACTGCTAAAAGATGCATGACATATGTTACGCGATTTTTCAAATAGTTACTGTATTTTGAAATAATTCTGAGCAAAATATGGCTTCTAGAAGTTGTAGAAATTCGGCTGATCTGTTCTGTTACGTGTGCGGATATTTTACCGATCGTGTTGACCAGAAAAACTTTACACCATTACTAAAGATAGCATATGAACTTTATTTCGATTCGAAAGTTGATGATGCAAATAAATCTTGGAAGCCAAATGCTTTTTGTTCGATACATTGGCAGGTTGGTTGCGAAAATCGCCGAAGCATAAGTCGATGCCTTTTGGCGTGCCAGTAATATGGCGTGAACATACAAATCACACTACTGATTGTTACTTCTGCTTGACAAATATCCATGGTTTCACTATTAAAACTAAAAGTCTGTGGTTTATCCAAATATTGAATCGGTTTCGAAACCAGTGCCTCATGATCCAATCACGTGTCCGATCCAAGTACCACCAGAACAGTATCCGTTGGACGTAAATGAACCATCAGAAAGTGATAGTTTACCTGCTTTAGAAACTAATTCTGACTCAGATTACATACCGGTGAATGATGGTGTTTACTTAATTAACCATTCAGAACTTTCAGATCTAATACGTGATCTCGCTCTTACCAAAGGACAAGCGGAATTACTCGGTTCGCGACTCAAAGAATTGAATCTTTTAGCGCCCAATACTCCGATATCTAAATTTCGTCATAGACACAGAGAACTTGTTCAATACTTTGAGATGGATGATGACATTTGCTATTGCAAAGATGTAAACGGTCATGAGCACATAGTCAACGAATGGCGATTTTTCATCGATTCTTCCGAGATTAGTCTTCTTCTTCTTCTTCTTTCGTTCGCTTGAAATATATTGTCTATATCTGCAATGTTGTTTCTTGTATAAACTTCACTGTCTTTTGTAGTTCATACAGGGGTCCATATAGTTTTGCTTCCAGTGTTGTTTCTCTGGGCCAGTGGGTTTGCCTCAATATATCATATTCGGGGCAATCTTGCAGTACGTGCTCCGCTGTCTGGGGTGCCTGTCCACATGTACACATGGCTGAATTGCCAATCTTGAATTTTGTATACATGTGGCTGCGGAGGCGGTTGTGTCCTGTTCTGAGGCGCAGAATGACTATTTGTTCTGATCTGTTCATAGCTTGGTAGTCATCCTGCGTTGATGTTGGTGGCTTTCTGATAGATTTGATCATCTTTTTCTTCTGATGGTACGTTACTGGTACATCCGGTTGTTCGTCTGCAGCACCTTCTTTAGCCAGTCCGTCTGCTCTCTCGTTTCCTGGTATTCCACAATGAGACGGTATCCACTGCATGGCGACCCTGCGCTGGTTGCACAGTTCAGAAAGTAGGGCCTGTATAACTGGCAATTTTCTCTACTGAAGTGCTTGGAGTGCTGATCTTGCATCTGTCAGGAATACTACAGGCTGTGGACCGAGATTGGTGTTCAGTAGTTTCTCAGTTGCCACCTTGATTGCCTGGACTTCTGCATCATAGTTGTTACAGAATTTCCCCGTTGGTACTCTGACCGTATCCCTAGTGTTGTTTGGGTATTCTATGTACACTCCTGCTCCTCCATTCTTTACTGCATTCTGTGCTGACCCATCCGTGTATACTCGGACCCAGAGGTCCTGTGGGTATTTATCATCCAGGAAACTGAGAGTGACTGTCCTACGTTGCACGCTGTTCTGTTCATCCCTGTCGAATATTCCTTTCACTTTTGTGTGGATGTGTACTGGTAGTCCATGCTCCTCTCTCCAAGGGGTTTGTTCTGGCACAGACTTTAGAGGGCTGTTAACTTCAGGCAGGTCTGAGGTTTGTCTACGAAATCGTTTGGCCTGGTGGATAAAGCTGCTTCTTTTCAGTCGCCCCATTGCTAGGTTTTGGAATCTGTCCTTCATTGGATGGCTCGGCATACAGAGGAACTTTTCTGCCTGTGTTAGCACTTTCGTGTCTCTGCGTTCTCTCAGTGCTTGTATCCTCCCCATTTTCTCCATCTCCACTATAGGCGTTGATTTCATTGCCCCCGTGATGACCCTAAGCGCCTGGTTTTGCACCTTATCTAGCTCTTGTAATGTGGTGTTTGATGCTGGACACCACGCAGCTGACCCATATTCCAGGTGTGGTCGTATGCCCTGCTGGTAAACTTTACTAAGTATTTTCCCGCTGGCTCCCCATGTGGTTCCACTTAGTTTTCTCAGGATGGCTAGCTTCCTCCTGGCCTTTGTTGCTGCCTTGTTGATGTGCTGCTTCCATGTCAGCCTATCATCGAATGTAACTCCGAGATAGGTGGGTTGTTTATCTTCTCTCAGGAGCTCTTTGTTTATCTTGATGACACCAGCTTTTTGTTTGGGAGAGAGGGTGAAGAGCGTAGTGCTGCACTTGTCTGTGTTGATGCTGACACACCATCTATTTGCCCATGAGGTTAAGGCATCTATAGCTCTTTGTAGCAGTTTGGTGGCCACTGTTGCATGCTCATCTGTGCACCATATTACCAGGTCATCAGCGTACATTGCCACTTTCATTCCATGTGGTAGTTCAGCAACCAGGTCATTGATGTAGACTAGGAAAAGTGTGGGGGACAGAACCCCTCCCTGAGGGACGCCATGACGCAGTAGAATTTTCTTACTCTTGAGGCCATCTAGTTGTGCTCGGGCTCTTCTGTTATGCAAGTATGCTTTCACCCATTTGTACATCTTACCATTCACTCTACAATTTCTCAGTTTCTTCAGAAGCCCTTCTTTCCAAACCTTGTCAAATGCTTTTCTTAGATCTATCCATGCTGCTAGTACCAGTTTCTTATCTTGGAACGCATCCTCAATCTCTTGGGAAAGGTAAGTTGCCTGATCTTCGGTGGAATAACACTGCCTAAAGCCCGCCTGCTGTGGTACAAGAAGGTTTTCACTTTCAAGGTACCACTGTAGCCTGAGGTTGATGATACGTTCCAATGTTTTGCAGAGGCAGCTTGTAAGGCTGATTGGTCTGTAGCTGGAGGCAGTGGAACTGTCTTTTCCTGGTTTTAGGAGTGGTATCATGATTGCTTCCCTCCAGGTCTGTGGAACTCTGCCTGAGTTCCAACAGATATTGAAGATCTGCAGCAGCTTTGTTTTTGCTGCGGTTCCCAAGTTCTTAATCATTTCATTGGACACTCCATCAACTCCTGGCGACTTTCTCATTTTCAATTTGGATATTGCAAGCTCCAGTTCTCTGAATGTGATTGGTGCCTCCATAACTTCAGGTATGGTTCCATCTCGTCCTGCGTGTTGTTTCTCACGAGTCTCCTGTTGCTTCTCTGGGCTAACTTCGATGTTGTTGTCTTTAGCAAAGGAGTCTGCAAAGTGATCAGCTGCCTGTTTTCCCATGAGGATGTTTCCATCTTTGTACAGAGCAATCCTTGAGTTTCTCTCTGTACCTTCATCGTTAAGTTGCTTTACCAGCTTCCACAGTTTCCTCGTATCTCTTTCAAAGTTCAAGGACTCTGTTTTCTCCTTCCAGCTTCTTCGCCTGGCCTGCAACTTGGCCCTTTGAAATTTGGCCTTAGCTTGCTGGTAGTTATTGTGGTGTTCTTGGCATGGACTGGTCTCTGCCTGCTTTCGAGATGTTTCCACGTCGTTGTGCAGCTGCTCTAGTTCACTATTCCAATATGGTTTGTAGTGCTTACGAGCCCCTCTAGGTATTGTTTCACGAGCAGCCTGTAATATGCATCTGCTGAATTCATCAACTAGCTTATTGATGTCTTTGTCTACAGTCAGATCTCTAGCCAGTATACTAGTACGGTGCTGGTACATTGTCCAGTCTGCCTTCTTGTAGTTCCACCTAGAGAGAGTGCTGCTCTCCTTGACAAGTTCATTTTCCACAATTAGGAAGACTGGCCGGTGGTCGCTGCCTCCAAGTTGTTTCCCTACAACGCGTGTGGTGTTCCACTCCAAGCTGGGTGAGTGGAATGCCAGGTCTGGTGTAGAGGTGGTGTGCCATGATCTCGAGTAGAAGGTTGGTGGGTCGATTGGCTGGTTAATCAGGATAAGCCCATTGTCATCCTGCCAGTTTTCAAGCTCCTCACCTCTCCTGTCCATGTGATCATAGCCCCAGCTCTGTGAGTGGCTGTTGAAGTCTCCGCATACAATCAGTCTTTCTTTTGCTGGGATTGTATCTAGTGCCAGTGGGCGGTCGCTCGGACAGTAGTAGTTGAGCAGGTGGAATTCTGAACTTTCTGTCCTGAGATGAAGCATCTGGTATTCCGCCCCCTCCATATATGTTTCAAGCTGACATGCACTGATGTTATTCCTCACGAGTGTCAGTATTCCACCTTTTCGCCTGTCTATTCGGTCAGATCGGTAGCACTGGTAGCCTCTGATTTTGAAGGCTATGTCTTTGTTGAGGTGGGTTTCTTGCAAGCAACATACATTTACTTGCTCTTCATTCAAGATATTTTCGAGCTCTAATTTTTTGCTGTAGCCGTCTTTTTTACTATTGACGCCTTCAGCATTCCAGTGCATTATTTTAAATGGTCTTTTCTTTGCTTGGCCAGTAGCTCTATTCTCATGCCTCCTGGCTCCCCGGGGCAATTGAGAAGGACCCCCAGTAGTAGGGGTTGGGCCCTTCCGAGGCAGAGGGCCCGGCACTGCGCCTGCCTGGGTGTCCGTCACAGGGCGAGTGCCATAACGTTTTGCAGATATAGGCATACTTCCCATAGCGCTAATGCGTGGCATCCTGATTGCTGTGGTGCGCCTCTTGGCTGGTTGCCTCCGTCTTCAGCACCTTGACTTGCTAGGGCAGACTGTGGTCTTGCTCGAGTCTAGGAGGGCCTGGCCAGTCTTGGTTTTTCAGCCGCTGATGGCTGTACTTGAGCCCCATCTCCACGTCAAGGAGCTGGCCTTGATGGGGCGAGATTAGTCTAAAAACCGTGTTATTGCATAACAGAAATTTTTTTTTCAACAATTCCAGTCGCCTACTCTGTTCATATGGAAGAAACTTATGACAATATGGCTATACGTTTGGAAAAAATAAAGTACAATGACTACCAATGGCGGATTTGTGGAGACCTAAAGGTCATTGCAATTCTCACGGGCATGCAGACTGGGTATACTAAATTCTGTTGCTTCCGATGTGAATGGGACAGCCGCAACAGACAGGAACATTATGCAAGAAAGGTGTGGCCTATCCGGGATCGTATGCAGCTCGGGCATAAAAATGTAATACGCGAGCCATTAATTAACAAAGACACCTTCATTTTACCACTGTTACATATAAAGTTGGGGCTCATGAAGAATTTTGTAAAAGCGTTAGATAAAACGAGCAAAGCTTTCACTTATCTTCGAGAAAAGTTTCCGCAAGTTAGCGATGCAAAGATAAAGGAAGGTATCTTTGTAGGACCTCATATTAGGAAAGTTATTGCAGACAAACAATTCGAGAACTTGTTACATGGTAGGGAACTTCGCGCATGGATGGCATTCAAATCGATCGTCGATAACTTTCTGGAAAATCACAAATCTGTCAACTATGTTGCATATTGTTAAGCAGTGCATAGATGCATACATAATTATGGGCTGTAACATGTCCCTCAAAATCCATTTGCTCGATTCGCATCTTGACTTTTTCCCTGACAACCTTGGCGAAGTCACCGATGAACATGGAGAATGATTCCATCAAGATATCGCCGTAATGGAGTCACGTTATCAAGGACGGTGGAGTGTGACCATGCTTGCCGATTATTGTTGGATGCTTCATCGCGATGTACCACATGCCATTCACCGACGAAAGTCGACTGCAAAGAAATTCAAGCCTACATAACTGTTATACTTCTTGTACGAATGATGTTGTAATACTGTATGCGTTGTTAAAAAACTTCAATTGCGTATTTCTAGAGATCCCGACCTGATAGAGAAAAACGGTTTGCAGATTTAAAAACAGCGCATTAAAATTGACCAGAAAAACATAGAAATGTTAGAGAAAGAAAAAAAAAGTTTTTTTTGTTAGTCAGTGTTATTGATGACTATTGATGAATATTTTGATTATTGATGTAATTTATGCTGTGTATGATGACATGCATTAATTTCATGCTTTTCTTCATTTAATAAAGTTTACACATTTATTTATGCGCTGTTCACGACCCTTTCATCCATAATTAACTTGTTTTAGCTCTTTACTATAATCTCTATGTTTGATAAGAGAAAAGAGTGAGAGCAGGAGGTGCTTAGACAGTAAAAGTGAGTTGAGGCTTGGAGAGAGAGATCATTTTGATAAATCTTCTTCCAGGTTGTCTCAAGTCCATCTCCTATTTACACCTTTCTGTGTGTGTAATCTATAACTGTGTCAGTCCACTATCCCTTGTCGATTTCACTACTATTGTCCAACTCGACAAATACTCTACACTTTACTCAACCACGACACCCATACAGAAATGCAGAATATATATAACACTTTATGATTCTCAGTTTTAATTTGTGAGATAACTGTTTTGATGTCAGTATATGTTTCATGTTGTTGAATGTAGCCTTGGCCATTCCTATTCTCTTCTTGATTTCTGTTTCTCATCTGTCATCTTCTGTTATTGTATGACCAAGATATACGTAGCTCTTGACTTGTTCCAGGGTTTTCCCATTTACGCTTATCTTTAACGTGGGTTTATCGTCTGTTTTGCTAATTGCCCACTAGTCAACAACCAAAATGTACCAGAAATGAAAATAGCTGATCTTAACTAATTTTGGTGTGATGAAAACGAAAATGATATTTAAAAATGTTGATTGGCTCTAGTTTTCAAGATATATGCTACTAGTTTATTTAATTACGGTCAATTTATATATATGACGTAACTTTTTGTGGGCGATTGCATAATTTTTTCTAATGGCCAATAAAAATGTAACTAGAAGTTGATGATGCAATCCTACGTATGATTATATCTCCTTTGTGTATAAATATCTTATCTCTGATAAAATTTTGCCATTAGTTAGTGCATTTGTCCTTATCAAAATTATCGTAGTTAGAAATGCCTAGGACTTGTGTGAACAGTGCTAATAATTTATGTTATATATGTGGTGAGGTGACATTTCTATCACAAAAACGAAATATAACTAAAGTGATTAAGAAGGCGTACAGTTTGTATTTTGGCTGCAGAATAGGAGATCAAGGGGGGTGTTGGGAAGTCAGGTATTGGTAGTACCTCTGGTGAAGGAGCTGTCATGCCCTTTTCAGGGCAGCTCAGCCACCTTTGGTCCAAACCTGGCATCCAGCTCTCACCTGTGGCTCCTCGTAGCTGTCAGCATGCGACAGCGGCCACCCCCGGACAACGGCTTTGACAGGCCGGCTAAACTAGGTGAGGGTAGCCGAATGGTTATAAACCTTCGGTGAGTTAGGGTCTGCCTACCCATGCATGCGAAGACTGGATTCGATAGACTGCGAGGAAGAAACCACCTGTTGGTTCAACGGGCATGACGGCGATTACCAGCAACGCGCTGTGGAGCGTAAGGAGCACGGCGAGGCACGTAGAAAGCCCTGGTCATCCACTGCACCTGACTTCATCTCCAGTCGTCTTGACTTGTCTTGCCACTGGATTGAGATGGACCCAGGCGAGAGAGTGAGGTCGACGAATTGCGCAACTCTTCCTCACTTTAATCCAAATCACCGCGCAAGTCACTCTTTCATCCATTCATCCATTCATCCATCCACTCACAACAAGTCCTGTGGCGATGGGCGAGCGGCGAAGCGGCAGGCGTGGGTACGCTGGCAGTCGTAGTCGCAGACCTACACACAGGCGGCTCAGGCCATATGGTCGTCTTCCACTGATCGGAGCAGCAGTGGGATTCGGGAGCCCCCTGAGTGTCTGAGCAGCCCTCTTTAGGAAAGCACTGCTCACCTCCATGGCATGAGGAAGGGGCTAGAAAAGGTGTCCTAAACATTGCCTGCTTCACCATTACCTAACCAGCTTACCGCGGTTGGTGGGTACCCTACTTCGGCAGTCGACATATAAGAAAAAGAAAGGACAGATTTTTCCCCCTCATTCTAGGCGCATGGAATGTGCGCACTTTACTTGACAAAGACTTTAACGCAAAAAAGGCGTTCGACACGGTCAGTAGAGAGGGTCTATGGAAGAACATGGCAAAATACGGCTGCCCAAAGAAATTTATCACAATAGTGCAGCAACTGCATGATGGAATGCAGGCTAGAGTTCAGGAAAACGGTGAGCTATCAGAGCCTTTCCCCGTCTCAAATGGAGTTAAACAAGGGTGCGTACTTGCACCGACTCTGTTCAGTATCATGTTTTCTGCTATGCTGACTGATGCTTTTAGAGACGGGGACACAGGAATCGACATTAGTTATCGTATTGATGGAAAATTGTTTAACCTTAGGAGGCTTCAAGCAAAAACCAAGGTCAAATCACACACCATCAGAGATCTTCTGTTTGCTGATGATTGTGCCCTCAATGCTGGCTCAGAGGCTGATCTGCAGCATAGTGTGGATAGATTCTCCGAAGCCTGCGCCAACTTTGGGCTTACCATCAACACGAAGAAAACAGAAATCATGTACCAACCAGCTCCTGGCACAGTTTATACTGAGCCAGTCATCAAGGTTAATGGTGAGAAACTGAATGTTGTGAACAGATTCACATACCTTGGTAGCACACTATCCCAGAACATTGTCATTGATGATGAGGTGAACACCAGGATCTCCAAAGCCAGCAGCACATTTGGCAGACTATACACCAACGTTTGGCATCGAAGTGGCATTAGTCTACAGACAAAGCTGAAGGTGTACATGCCAATAACGCAAATTCTAAAATGAACTTCAAGTATGTCAATAGAACTTTGATCAACTGCAAAGGCTTGTCTTTAAAGTTCAATGTATTTATTCACGGATACAAACACGATATGAAATAGTAGACGAGACGTTTGATGCATGGACGATCAATAAGAAAATAGGATGGTGAAAATCTGGCATAATGTTCCTAATGGCAATATACGTCTTTCCAGTCAGTTCCATTATCAATATTCTTCCTCGCTAAACTAAAGTTCATACAATTAATCTGTCTTTATGATAGTTTCTAAGGCATCGGCCGTTGACCTTCTACAAGGACATCGGGCTTAATATACATCTTTATAATACTTGATAAGGCATCCAAAATATACTGTCTTGCTCAAAAAAACTTCTTCCATAGACTGCTCAGACAGTTGATTAAACATTAGATTGATAAGTGTGTATTTTCTTATCATTGAAGAATGCAAAGGCGTCACACTAGAACATCACATTGATAAGGGTTGAATGATCCTAACGCTGGGATATTCAATAGATGGTGTAAAATAGTCAACTCGAACCGACACAGTGTTGGGTATACAGGTCACCTTGTCCATAAAGTATTGAGGCCCTGACAAGTAGTGTTGACATTGAGTGAGAGTGTAAATGTCAGTTACGCGAATGAATGGACTGTTCTGTAGAGTTGACAAGTAAACCACGCACTCACTCACTCATAGCTAGAAGTCAATGACGTAGACTACTGTAGACGTTTTCATACATTTAATGTGACACACACTCTGACAGCACGGTTACAGTTACTGGACCAGGTTGGCAAAAACATAGTATACTTGAAAAAATGGTCTACAATATCAAATAGGCATTCGTGTCGAATGTAGATACAACTGAACTTTAGTAGATAAGCACTCAGAGTTCCAGTTGTCTGTCATCTCAGGCCCTAACTGACTAATCGCATCAGTTAATGCTAGCAAATGTTTATCATCAATGGCTCCCTGACAGAACCTCTTCTAGCGAAGTATTTCAGGCCGTAAATTTAGCAGGCTTATTTCACGACAATCTTCAACAACCAGTAATGGGTTTTATAGTAGACAGATCTCTGTATCATCATTAGATAATAAGGGCATTCCTGTTCTCCGATCGATAATCCGCTAGACAAAAGCGGGGTCCAAAATGGCTCTATCTTGAGTGAGCTTCGCTCACACCGAAGATGAATAATGAAGCATAATTAAAGGCTCTGTTCATTACACAAATGTACCTGTTGGGCTCTGCATATCCCATAATACATAATGCTGCGTACATCAATTATTTAATGCTGCTAGGTAACATGTCGTCTTTATATATATAGTCAATCAATCACATGGACGGACGATAGCACGTCTGCACATCTAGGCATAGAACAAGTTCAGAAAATGTCTTCTTTACCTTGGTCTTAGAAAAATCACACTAGCAAATAGCACACGCCATCTCTTGGCGTTTAGAATAAACACTGGGGAGAATCCCTGACATAATAGTCATACAGAGAAACTATCTCATTCCCCAGAATAAGACCACAGAGACCAATCTCCGGACTTCCCTTGTCCGAACAGCATTCAGCAAAACCAACATGACGGAAGTCTCTCTCTCGACACCTGCGCTGAAGCGCGTGACCCCCAGAGTTCAACGCAAGATGGGCCAACGTAAATCTTAGTATTCATATAAGACCCAAGAGAAAGTAACAGACATAATAAAATATAATATCAAACCAATCAAGGGTTATTTCCCTTTGACTATCAAATAAGTACCTTTAACTATTACATAAAGTGTTCCATCAAACAGACAGACATTACTTTAAACTTGTATTGCCTACCAACGAATCTGTGCGTAACAGACTACCACACCCCCCGGGAAAAAAATGAAACATTTTTTTTTAAATACATCTAGGAGCAACATACAATAGGCTCACAACGCGCGAATAATGCGCAGATGAGAAATATCAGTAATTTATATAATGCTCAATAGGCTAAGTCGACGAATAGATCGACAAGCGAGAATATATCTCAACATCTCAGAGAAAGTATTTCTCTAAGTATAAATATTTCCAGAGAGGTGTCACCAAATTATACTACAATACTGGCAATATCAAAATCCATACAAAAAATTCATACAATAATTCCATATTAGGTACTATGAGTTCATGATTAACAAGGAAGAAAAAAATCACGAAAGGACCAGCGGTAAATATGCATTAATGAACCGCCAAATGGTGATACAATCAATATATCATATATTACAAATGTGTACATATTTTGATATAGAAAAAAACTTTTGTAGAGTTAGACGTATTAGGTAGTCCAAGACATAACAGTTAGGTGGAATCATGTGGGCATCTAGACAAAATGTCCGCCATCACATTTTCTGAGACACGGATAGCTCGGACCGAAAAATGAAAAGGTTGAAGAGCAATCGCGTATCGAGTTGATCTCGAGCTCTTCAAATTTTTACTTTGAATAGCCGTAAGAGCTTTCTGGTCAGTTTCCACAATGAAATGCGCGCCAAGAAGGAATCTTTGAAGTTTGAGAATTGACCAAACCATCGCCAATAATTCACGGTCTAAAACCGAGTAATTTCTTTCTGCCGCATTAAGTTTTCGAGAGATATACATTACAGGATACAGAGTTTCTTTGTACTCTTGCATTAGTGCCGCTCCGATCCCAGTGGACGAAGCGTCACCACGAAGAACAAATGTCTTATCTGCAGTAGGCAACATCAAGACAGGTGGAGTTGAAAACAAAGTTTTAATCTTATCCAAAGAGGATTGGCACCCCTGAGACCAACGGACCACACCAGGAGACCCTTTCTCTAGCAACGAAGAAAGAGGTGCCATGACAGAGGATAGACTCCGAACGAATCGTCCATAAAATTGTACAAGACCCAAGAGACCTCTCACCTGCCTTCCAGTCCCAGGAACAGAGATGCCAAGTATTTTACTGGTACTATGGTCCTCTGTCTCCAGGAAACCATGACCGACACGGTGACCCAGGAAAGAAATTTCGCCAAAACCAATACAGGCTCCAGAGGTTCTCGCTGTCAACCTATGCCCGCGCAAAGTAGACAGCAATTCATCTAACCCCAAACAGTGATCTTCCCAAGTATCACCGAAAAGACAGATGTCGTCTAGGCATGCAATGACATCCGATCGATAAGCTAGGACTCGACGCATCATGCGCACAAATGCAACCGGGGCGTTCACAAGGCCGAAAGGCATGAAATTCCATTGAAACAAACCCCTAGGTGTAGAAAAAGCAGTAAGAGGTTTGGCGTGTTCAGACAAAGGAACTTGCCAATATCCCTTAGACAAGTCAAGTTTAGTGAAGAAATGAGATTTAGAAAGCCCAGTAATTAGCTCTTCCAGTAAAGGCATAGGTGCAGCATCGAACCTCGCAACCCGATTCAACTCGTGACAATCAACGCAAAGACGTATGTTATGTCTTCCCTCCGAACGACAACCATCGGCGAAGAATATGCCGAACTGGACGGTTCGACTATCTTTAACTCCATCATCTCATCCAACTCTCTCTCGACCTGTGCTTGAAAATGCATAGGGATAGGACAAGGTCTGACCCCAATAGGATCATGGCCAGTTAGAATAACGTCATGCCCAATGACATGGGCACGTCCCGGAATGTCAACAAGGACATCCCGAAATGTTTACAACACCGACGAGACCCGTCGCTGTTCCGCCATAGACAAACAAGGAGAAACAGTGACACTTCTCACGACTCACCAGAATGACGTGGAACCATCGGAAGATCCACATCCGAGAAACTTGTCCCCCATCCTGCATCACGGACAGGGACGAGCAATGACCACGAGGGACCCGAGAACCGTCCGCCGCCTGGAAAACTGGCTGCAAACAATCTGGACGCCCATGGAATTCCGCAAGCATGCCGACGCGGAAGGTCCCACGCTTACCGTCAATATCGACGACACAGTCAACATCGGAAATTTTCGATACCACATCGCACGGACCCCTCCAAGAGACAAGAAGTCTGCCCTCCCCACAAGGCAGCAAAACAAACGCCTCGTCACCCGGACAAAGTTGTCGCAAGCGTCTCTTCCCACTGGCAAACCGCCCCGCCCTCTGCCTAGCAAACTCAGAAGAAGAAGTTGCCAACTTGCACGCCTCGATAATCCCGTGTCCAAGCGCGACGACATATCCACAAAAAGACCCTGTGTCATCGCCAACATTATCCGCGGCCATAAGATCATGAAGCAAAGACATAGGGCCGCGCGGCCGCGCAGCAAAGACAAGCCCAAAGGGAGAAATTCCCGTACGCTCACCGGGGACCTCTCTGCAAGCAAAGAGGGCCGCGGGCAAAACCCCGTCCCAACCCCGAGGACGATCCTCAGCCATCCCTCCAAGCAAGTTTCCGAGCGCTCCATCCAGGCGCTCGACCATCCCACTAGACACCGGGCGACAGACACTACTCAAAGATCTCCCCATCTGCAGAGCAGACATTACTTGAGACATGGCATCCGATACCAGTTGGGCGGCATGGTCTGACAATATTTCCAAGGGGAACCCCAGACGAGAAAACATGAGCCAAAGAGCGTCTGCAATATCAGCAGTAGAAATGCTCTTCAGAGGAATAGCCTCTGGCCAACGTGTGCACATGTCAACACACGCTAAGATAAACCGATGTCCTCTGGCAGATCTGATCCCAAACGGACCAATAATGTATATTGCCATTTTCCGAAACGGCCGAATAGGAACATCTGCAGCCTGAACAGACGCAGCACGGCGTGGGCCCCCAGATCCGACCTCTTGACATACCCTGCAAGACCGACAGCAAATCCGCATGTCCCCGTTCACGAAAGGCCAAAAGAAAGCCGCCAGAACTCCCAACCCAGCACGGGAAAAACCCACATGTCCAGCACACCGAGAATCACGAGCGTGCTGCAAAACTCCAACTCCCACACTCTTGGGCACAAGAATCCGAGAACGCACGGACCCAGCGGAGTCCCGAACCACACGCACAAGCACGCCACCCCACACCGCAATCCAAGACCCACGATCTGAATCCCCACTTGGATCACCCCTTACTGCAAGAGTGAAGAACCTCCCCAAGGAGGGATCATCTTCTTGCTGTTTTATAAACGAGTCACGAGAAATTACCAAGGGATCATCTTGGTTATGCACTTCATTATCTTCAGTAGATGAAGTTTGAGGCATATTGAGAGCTTGTGCTCTTGTGACTACTGCATTAGCAGTTTGCATATTTTGATTTTCCCAAGCAGCAATTTGTTGCGGAGGGCATTCTTTGACTCCGTGAATACGACTGATGATAAGATCAGCGATCGGATTCGGCAGAAGACATGCGTGCACATCTCCCGTAAAGAAAGGAGTAGCAATATTGATGATAGCAGTAGAGTACTTCTCTAATGTGCCGCCAAATGTTACACATTTGACTACTTTGCCTGTGGCATGGGAAGGATCTACGAGTGACTGCCTAACACCAATGGTGGTGCATCCAGAATCAAAAAGAACTGAGACCGGAGTATCACCCACTAGACACCTATGCAAGACAAGAGAACCTCTTCCATCATGCGCGACTGACGCAGGAAGAGCAGGAAGAGGGTGACCACAACTCAAAGTAGACACCGCAGTTGGCTCGAATAATGTCTCGCACCGGGGGCACCGAGACGCTCTCCTAAAATCAAAAGCAGAACATGCCATACCATTAGAGTTCCCATTATCACTAGTCTGACCACAGGCCCCATGGGGCTCCCGCTGTGCAGAGCCTGTCCGATAATGTGATCTATGTCTTTTGCACTGTGATCCACCTCGATTACCATTGCCTCTACAATTATTATTGTTTCCTCTACTGTAACCCCCACTTGGGTTTGAATCACAGTTTTCATGGTCACAATTATCACGCTCGCCACAATGAGAATCTCTGTAATTTTGGTCCCGTTGTCTCCACGTTGGAAAACCCGGAGAGTTCCCACTATGACCTCCCCTGCGGAAATGTCTACAGTTGTGACAACCACTGTATCGAGGGCTGCCAGCTCGCCTCCAGCCCCCCGAAGAAGAACCCTGACACGATTGGCCACCTTGGCCTTGACAATTATTCCAATTACCCTTTCTATCAAACCAACTTTGAGCTCCTTGAAATCTGTGTGAGCAACTAGGATTGCACGGTGTTGCCGAAGCAACCGGCACACTCTCCCTAATCTTAATGTTGCCAAAAGTTACGTCAGGGTGTGCCGTGACGCATTGGCAACAATATCCCTCCATTCGCTTTAGTGCCCTGGGTCTACGCTCACGTAGGAACCCAAGGAATGGCCCATTTACACATGACACAATCTTGTCTCTGAGCAACAAATCCACAAGTGCTTCACACGTTTTTTCTGCCCCGGATAGCCCAATCCATCGCGCAAATGCAAGACGCACTTTTGCAACGAACTACGAGAACTCTACCCCTGCCTCAGGCACCACCGTCCCAAACAAAAGACGGCAACCCTCCTCTGTCAATTGATATCCTTTTATCAAGGCTGCTCTAACAACATCATAATTATCCTTGTCAGCCTCCTCCACCAAGCCCAAACCAGCCAGAGAACCACTTTTCAAATCCCCTGACAACCGACTAGCACACTGTGATCCATCCACACTATGAGCCCGACAAGAACGCCCAAATCCACCCAGCCAGAATGCCATGTCGTCACTGGAAGGACCGAACGCCGGCAGCCCGACCCCATAAGTAAAAGGCTTACCATTACTACCAGATGACTGATTAGCATTACTCACATTTGTCAATTTTAATTTTTCTAACTCAAATGCTAAGAGCTTTTCCTCATGTTCCATTTCCGCTTTTCTCTGCTCAACTTCCAGTCTTTTATTTTCAGTCTCTTTGTTTAGCTGCATTTGCATCTTTTTTTCTTCTGATTCTCTGTCTAATCTCTTTTGTTCAGCTTCTCTGTCTTGCTGCATTTGCATCTTTTTTTCTTCTGATTCTTTTTCTAATCTCTTTTGTTCAGCTTCTCTGTCTAATCTCTTTTGTTCAGCCTCAGCTTCTCTTTCCTGTTGTAACTTTTTCTCTTCAGCCTTTTGTGCTTTGGCATATTGAACAAGTGCAAACTCTTCTAATCTCTCCTCAGTTTTACCCAAGGCTATCCCTTGCTTGATAAAGAAGTCTAAAGTCGCCATAATGTTTAATAATATGTGACTAGTTACCTGAAATAATAATGCAATCTATTTCAAAGTAAATGGAAACAAGTTCTTAATAAACTTGATTAATCAGCTCTTTTAATCCCAATCTCTGTGGGAGACAAGCCTTTTTTAAGGTCTTGTATAATCAACTGTATAATAATAATAATAATCCACCACCAGTTGATTTTATACCACAAGTGCACTACACAGCTAATAGTGCATCATCAAATATATTCATAAATAGCATATGTCAACCAACAACATAAACAAAGGACAATCATAGAAGACAATACGAAAACATTCGCAGAAATCAAATAAATCGAATAGAAAAACTAAAGAAAAATATCACAGAGCCTGTGATGACAACCGCGAAAAAAAATAAACAATACCAATGACGTGACAGTGTATAAATATAAAGTTGTATATAACTAAATGAAAGAAAGGGGAGGCGAACAGATACAAACAAATTTAATCAAAACTAAAGAACAGAAAAAATATAACAAAAACAACGAAAAAAAGCACACCTCGTCACAACTAAACGAAAATAGCAACAATTGTTGCTAGCAAATTTTCACCTAAGAAAATTGCACCTAACGAACGCTATTATAGGACCTCTATATCGTGGTATACCCTATAATAGTCACCACCTAACCTTAATCCCGCAGAAACAAACACAACAATATCACATATAAACATATAAACATAAATACATAAATCATGTAAATAGAATGTGTTGCAGAGAAGGCTCAGTTATACAATATAATAGTACAGTTTCCAATCAAAATGAACTGCCACTTTAATACATAATTAATTCTGGCCTTAAGTACAATAAAGTTTAACACTATATAGCGCAATGCAGGAAGATCCACCGTTGAAAGAAGGATTTCTCAGTTATATTGCCATGTACCTCTTGCTAACACAGTCAAATATACGATCCAACACTGATGTGTAATGTTGTCTGTTTTATGTAAACAATGTCTGTTCAACAAGCGCTGACCTAGTTACTGTCTCTGCTTGACAGGTCAGGTCACGTAACGAAACTGCTGACTAGCTGACATCGACTGTAAACTTGTACTGCTGGTGTTCATGTGTGTCGTATGCGGCCACAGGAAACGATCTGGTATCAGTAGCTGACTTCTCAATACTGTCCACTGTGAAGGTTAGACCCAGAAATCTGGCCTACCACATTGATAAGTGTGTATTTTCTTATCATTGAAGAATGCAAAGGCGTTACACTAAAACATCACATTGATAAGGGTTGAATGATCCTAACGCTGGGATATTCAATAGATGGTGTAGAATAGCCAACTCGAACCGACACAGTGTTGGGTATACAGGTCACCTTGTCCATAAAGTATTGAGGCCCTGACAAGTAGTGTTGACATTGAGTGAGAGTGTAAATGTCAGTTACGCGAATGAATGGACTGTTCTGTAGAGTTGACAAGTAAACCACGCACTCACTCACTCATAGCTAGAAGTCAATGACGTAGACTACTGTAGACGTTTTCATACATTTAATGTGACACACACTCTGACAGCACGGTTACAGTTACTGGGCCAGGTTGGCAAAAACATCGTATACTTGAAAAAATAGTAAAAATATCAAATAGGCATTCGTGTCGAATGTAGATACAACTGAACTTTAGTAGATAAGCACTCAGAGTTCTAGTTGTCTGTCATCTCAGGCCCTAACTGACTAATCGCATCAGTTAATGCTAGCAAATGTTTATCATCAATGGCTCCCTGACAGAACCTCTTCTAGCGAAGTATTTCAGGCCGTAAATTTAGCAGGCTTATTTGACGACAATCTTCAACCACCAGTAATGGGTTTTATAGTAGACAGATCTCTGTATCATCATTAGATAATAAGGGCATTCCTGTTCTCCGATCGATAATCCGCTAGACAAAAGAGGGGTCCAAAATGGCTCTATCTTGGGTGAGCTTCGCTCACACCGAAGATGAATAATGAAGCATAATTAAAGGCTCTGTTCATTACACAAATGTACCTGTTGGGCTCTGCATATCCCATAATACATAATGCTGCGTACATCAATTATTTAATGCTGCTAGGTAACATGTCGTCTTTATATATATAGTCAATCAATCACATGGACGGACGATAGCACGTCTGCACATCTAGGCATAGAACAAGTTCAGAAAATGTCTTCTTTACCTTGGTCTTAGAAAAATCACACTAGCAAATAGCACACGCCATCTCTTGGCGTTAAGAATAAACACTGGGGAGAATCCCTGACATAATAGTCATACAGAGAAACTATCTCATTCCCCAGAATAAGACCACAGAGACCAATCTCCGGACTTCCCTTGTCCGAACAGCATTCAGCAAAACCAACATGACGGAAGTCTCTCTCTCGACACCTGCGCAGAAGCGCGTGACCCCCAGAGTTCAACTCAAGATGGGCCAACGTAAATCTTAGTATTCATATAAGACCCAAGAGAAAGTAACAGACATAATAAAATATAATATCAAACCAATCAAGGGTTATTTCCCTTTGACTATCAAATAAGTACCTTTGACTATTACATAAAGTGTTCCATCAAACAGACAGACATTACTTTAAACTTGTATTGCTTACCAACGAATCTGTGCGTAACATAGATCCACACATTTCTACATCAAGATAAAATACATGTTAGCCACTATCCTTGGCTAACCTCTCCAATACGTGCCATGACCGAGATGTCGGCACTTCGTAATACAATTTTGCAATATATTAAATAATATTTCCTCTCGTAGGATTACCACTACGTTTGACAAGTGAAGCTATCAGCTCATCTGATCCATTCTTGAAATCCTGCCATGAGGACTCCAGCTAGATGCCAGTAATGAGTGGAGACATCACTTAAAATCCTCAATAAGATTATTTTTCAACACATGGGTGCAAGACTTACATATTCATCTTGACGTTGGCTTCTGATAAAAAAACCAATCATCCTCCATAGAAATAATTCCCATTCATCAGGGACACAATACAATATATTACGGACGATCAGTCCGGCTTGACCCTTCAACATCACTCTCTGACGTCATACCCCAGATCTTAGAAACCCGTGCGCTAAGAGTCTCTCATACACTACATAGTGCACACACGTGCGTGATAAATCATACGCACAAATAATATTCCTATCATAAGAATGGTGCGTAACCTTTTAACACAGGCAGGACCTAAGACTGCCATCTATGTAAAAGTAAGCAACAGTTTCCTTATCACTCCCCCTTAAAATAAAGTTAATTATATTAATCTTTTTTTCCTAAGTAATTCGGAGAGGTGAGTCAAACTACATCGACATCTATAAAAATAATTCATAGTTAAAATATTATACCATAAAAAGAAAATGAATATTAAATAGAAATCAAGACAACTAAACCATAGCATGCATTAAAGCATACATCCACAATCGACCTACTTTGGTACGATGTGGTGAAATTCAAAGAAAAAAAATTCAAAGAAAGTTGGAAATCTAAACCAAAAGAATGGTAAAACATCCAACTAAATTTCCAAAAGAAAACAAAACAAAACTAACACATGATTTCAAATGAAAAAAAGAAAAACAATGATGATATGTAACAAATGACAAGTGAATTATAAACCGAAAAATGAAATTAAAACACGCAAAGTGAATAAACAATGCATAATTCAACACGCTAAGAGAACAACACACTTAATGTTTCTAACATTACTAAGGTGGACTAATCATCTATAAATATCAAAATCATGTACCATGAGTGGTAGATATAAGTATGAGGAGACACATATAAACTATTAAAGTTAGTGAATGTGAACTATACCATTACTTGAAAACCTTAAATTGATTCTAACTAATCAATACATTTCTTAATTAAAAACAATCACTAATTACTCATTCATTTAATTGCTAACAGTCTTACTAAGTGTTACTGTTATATTATGAATCGTTAATAAAAGATGAGAATCTGTTCATTTATTTTCCATGCACGATGAAAAAATATTTTTCAACACATTACGTAGTCCAATATGTTCATTATGAATATTGACTATATCTGTATACAACAGACAACAGTGTTCCCGTACCAAGAAAATGGTAAGATCTAAATAGTCATGTTTCAATGCAAACAATTAGTATATCCTAATAGTAATGTCGGTACGAATAATCCTGATCCATACGAAGTCTGTATAGAGTTTAGGCAAATAACATAGTTCCATGATCATCACTTTCCACTTGAACGATTATCTGTAGAGACGTTTACATTTCTGGAAGTTGTTCTGGTTCAACAGGTTCGCTTGGACAGCGTGACAAACAGTCCGCAAACACGTTTTTAACTCCAGGTATTGAACGAATTTCAAAGCTGTATGGTTGTAAGGCTATAGCGTACCTTGTTGACTTTGAAGATTTACGTCTTTTGTATTAAGAGCTGTGAGAGCCTTTTGGTCACTTTCAACAATGAAATGTGAGCCTAATAGGTATCGTTCCAGTTTTGTAATAGACCAAACTAAGGCAAAAAGTTCCCTGTCCAGAACTGAATATTTCTGTTCGGTGGTCGTCAATTTTCTCGACACGTACATCACGGGGTGCAAGGTGCCTGAATATTCTTGCATCAAAACACCGGCGATTCCATATGATGACGCGTCACTACGAAGAATAAAAATAAGTTTTTTGTTAGGCAACATTAAAACTGGAGCTTGTGAAAAAAATCTTTTAATTTCATCTAACGCGATTTGATGCTCGTTAGACCACTGAATTACGTTAGCTGTCCCTTTTCTCAACAAAGAAGAAAAAGGTGCAGTTATAGTTGACAAATGAGGGATAAACTTAGCATAGAACTGTATTAGTCCTAAAAGAGATCTGACTTGTTTTTTTGTCTTAGGTGCTGTGATGTTTAGAATTTTAGAGACATTACTGTCCTCTGTATACAGCATGCCATGACCAATACGGTGACCTAGAAAAGAGATGTCGTGAAAACCGACAAATGCCTTCGATGGCTTCGCTGTTAAAGTATAATCACGTAACGTAGACAGTAAAGCATTTAATCCCTGAATATGCTCATCCCATGAGTCGCTAAACAGACAGATGTCATCAATGTAAGTAATGACATCGGGACGATGAGAAAGTACGCGACGCATCATGCGTACAAAGGTAGCAGGTGCGTTTACTAATCCAAATGGCATAAAATTCCATTGGAATAGACCACGTGGTGTCGAGAAAGCGGTGAGTGGTTTTGCTTTAGGTGTGAGTGGCACTTGCCAGTATCCCTTAGAAAGGTCAAATTTAGAGAAGAAGGTAGAATGTGCTAATTTGACCAATAAGTCTTCCAAGAGGGGCAAAGGTTCGGCATCGAATTTTGTCACTTTGTTTAATTTCCTGTAATCTACGCAAAGACGAATATTGTTGTCTTTCTTTCTAATGATCACCATAGATGATGAGTATGGTGATGAAGATGGTTCAATTATATTTAATAGAAGCATCTCATCCAATTCCTTATCAACCTTATCACGAAAGTGTAAAGGGATAGGGTATGGACGGACACGAATAGGTGCATCGTCAGTCAAAAGAATATCATGTTGGATAACTGACGTATGACCTGGGATGTCAGTGAGAACATCCTCATACGAGTGCAGAATTGAAGAGACTTGCTGACGTTGATCAGCAGAGAGAGTAGAAGAAATAGTGACGTCATTCCAATTCTCAGTGGAATGAAGCGGTACAACTGGTATAGGCAATTGTACATCATCAAAAGAAGATTCTTCTTCTTGGATAACCGATAAATTAGAGTAGTGTTGAATAGGAGGGGTGGGATCGTCAGTTGCTTGGAACACTGACTGTAGATAATCAGGACGTGAGTAATACTCCTTCAACATGTTAATGTGGAAGGTTTTATGTTTGCCATTAATATCCACGATGTAGTCAACATCGGATATTCTCGAGATGATCCTAAAAGGACCTCTCCAAGTAATTAGAAGACGATTGTTATGAGAAGGTAATAGAACAAATGCTTCGTCATCAGGAAGAAGCTGGCGAAGACGTCTATACTTGTTTGCAAATAGACGAGCTTTTTCTTTGGTCTGTTTTGATGATGCAGTAGCTAATCTACAAGCGTATATGATTCTCTTTCTCAACGAGATCACATACTCATAAGAGGATTGAGTTTCCTCTTCCATATTCTCTTCAACCAGTAAGTCGTGAATTAACGACATCGGTCCGCGTGGTTGCATGCCAAAAACAAGCTGGAATGGAGAAAAACCAGTGGCTTGATTTTGTACCTCGCGATATGCAAAAAGAGCAGCTGGCAGGACTTGGTCCCAATCCTGAGGGTGATCTTGAGTTATCTTACCCAACAACTGCTTGAGTGTCCTATTCAGACGCTCAATTAACCCATTGGACATCGCATGATAGATCGAACTGAGAGATTTATCTATTCCTAACGTCTTCATAACCTGAGACATGGATTCGGAAATAAACTGGACACCATGATCCGATAAGATCTTACGCGGAAAACCAATGCGTGAAAAGATCAACATCAACGCCTCTGCTACACTAGCCGATGAAGTGTTCTTCAGAGGTATGGCCTCAGGCCAACGCGTACACATATCAATACAAGTAAGTATGTGTGTATGTCCTCTGGCAGATGGTAGCATCGGACCAATGATATCAATTGCCATTTTATCAAATGGTCTAATAGGGATGTCCGCAGCCTGAATAGGAGCCGCATGAAATGGACCCCGTACTTTAACCTCCTGACATATCAAACATGAACGACAATAGAGAGTGACATCTCTATGGACACCAGGCCAGTAGAATGCAGATAGCAATCTAGATTTGGTTCGCGATAAACCCATATGGCCTGCGCATTGCGAGTCGTGTGCATGCTGTAATATCCGAACTCTCATAGAAGACGGGACTAGAATCTGTGAACGTAGGGATGAATCGTTTTCCCGTATCAGCCTAACCAAAATACTATTTTTAAGAGCAAAGTCATGTCTAGATTTTGCATTTCTGGTGTTGGTATTATTTTTGTTCACAAATTGAAATTTTTTTTTTAAAGAATCATCATTCTTTTGCAAAGCCGCAAACATCTCCCGTGAAATAGGAGAATCATCATCATAAGTGGCATTAACTGTAGGTTCAGCAGGTGTATCACGCGACATAACAGTAGCTTGCGCTCTGGTGACTACTGCATTCGCAGCCTGAATATGTCGCTCTTCCCATTCAGCAATTTGCTCAGGGGTACACTCTTTTATACCGTGTATTCGACCTAGAATCACATCGCTAATCGGATTCTGAAGCAGGCACGCATGAATTTTCCCTGAAAAAAATGGTGTATGTAAATTAATTATGGCTGTGGGAATGGTTTCCACAGTGCCTCCAAAGGTGACGCATTTCACAACATTGCCTGTAGCGCACGATGGGTCGATCAGCGAAGTCCGGACATTGACTGTGCTACAACCTGAATCAAATAAAATAGAGCATGGAATGGAATTTACATATACTTTATTAAATTTAAGACAACCCTGTCCCTGGTGTACTGACGCAGAAGTGACCGTGCAGACTGCAGGTAGACTAGGCAAAATATGTCCGCATCGCAGCGTCGTGATCGCCTTTGGCTGGAAAAGAGTCGTACATTCAGAACAAGCTTTTACCTGATTAAAATCAAGAGAACAAGACATGGCATTATGCGTATTAGCATCTTTATCTTGTTCATTGTTAGTCTGTGTATCTCTTAAAGCAATATTAGCATGTCGACGTGAATTGCTTGAAGATCTATCTCTTCGTCGCGATCGATTCTGACTATTGGCATTAAAATTGCTATAATTACTATTTCTGCCTGAGTTGAAATCTGGATGAGTACGCCAATTATTGTCCTCACTGTTGTGATTTTGGCCAAATGATCTATTCCAAGAACCCTGTCTATTTTGAGGATTTTGTGATTGTGATCGCCAATTTTGTTTATTATTATTTCCTTGATTATATCTGAAATTATTGTTACCAAAATCTCGTGATCTATGAGATTGGCACCAAGAAACATTAAATAAAGCAGATTGCTGGTATTGTTTCCCCTTATAAAAATTACCATAGTGGAAATTGTCATTACTTCTCTTATTAAAGTATCTATCGTTACTAATTGAACGATGGCGTGAAACGTTCTTCTGTTGCATAGCGAAAGCACCAGGTAACTCATTTTTGATCTGCGCATTACTAATATCCATGTTTGGGTGAGCGGTGCAGAAATTTTTACAATTTTCTTCTAATTCTTTTATTGAAGAAGGTTTACGCTCATGCAAAACTGAAAGAAATGCAGGATTTACTGACGATAAAACTTTATCATCATCATCATCATCAGTTGCCATCTCCACAACGAAGGTTGGCTGTAATGGATCTCCAACGTCTTCTGTCTCTTGTCTTGGTGGTACACTCTGATAGACTCTTTCCCGTCCATCTCTTGATGTTATCTTCCCACTTATAGCGCTGTCTTCCCCTTGCACGTTTGCCTTCAACTCTCCCTTCTGTTATGGTCTTCTGCAAGGTGTTATGCCTTTTTATGTGGCCAAAGTATTTTAGCTGCCGAACTTTGACCTCTCTCATTAGTTCTCTTTTCATACCTAGATTTTCTAGGACCTCCTTATTTGTTTTCATCTCTTTCCATGAGATACGCCCCATTCTTCTATATATCCACATTTCAAGAGCCTCAATTCTTTCTTCCAAATGCTTATTCATCGTCCATGTTTCTGCACCATACAGAAATGCAGAATATATATAACACTTTATGATTCTCAGTTTTAATTTATGAGATAACTGTTTGGATGTCAGTATATGTTTCATGTTGTTGAATGTAGCTTTGGCCATTCCTATTCTCTTCTTGATTTCTGTTTCACATCTGCCATCTTCTGTTATTATATGACCAAGATATACGTAGCTCTTGACTTGTTCCAGGATTTTCCCATTTACGCTTATCTTTAATGTGGGTTTATCGTCTGTTTTGCTAATTATTATAGTTTTAGTTTTCTCAATATTAATGTCGAGTCCATATTCATGACTTATACTGTTCACTTGCTTCACTAGTTCTTGTAACTCCTGTTCGCTTTCAGCTAACAACACGGTATCATCTGCATATCTAAGGTTGTTTATTGATCTTCCACTGATGTTCAGTCCTGGTATTTCCTGTATCTGTTTGAAAATTTTTTCGGTGTATAAATTAAATAGGCAGGGGGACAGCACACAACCTTGTCTGACACCTCTTTTTATGTCTATGTATGGTGAATAATTCCTTCCCGATCTTACTGTGGCAGTTTGCTCCCAATAAAGGTTACTGAGTATTCTTATATCTTTTCCATCAATACATATGTCTTTGAGGCATTCAATTATTTTCTCATGATGGATTCTGTCAAAAGCCTTCTTATAGTCAATGAAGCACATATACATACTTTTTTGGACCTCTGTATATTTTTCTGCTAATCTTCTTAGGCAAAATATTGCCTCTCTTGTTCCACTGTTCCGTCTAAAACCAAACTGTTCTTCTTGGATTTCGCTGTCTACTTTACTTTTTATTCTTTCCTGTATGATTTTGAGCAGTATCTTAATTGCATGACTCATCAAGCTGATTGTTCTTAAGTATGAACATTCTGTTGCATTTGGTTTTTTGGGCAATGTTATAAAAACTGATGTCTTCATGTCGTGTGGTAAATATCCTGTATTGTATATATCATTGCATATTTCTGTGATTGTATCTATACCAAAGCTCTCCAGAGCTTCTATCATTTCAATGTTTATGTTATCCATGCCTGCTGATCTTCCTTTTTGTATCATATGAATGGCATTCTCTACTTCTGATCTGAGAATGTTTGGGCCTTCATTAGAATCTGGTGATGGTTTTTTACCTCTGTTGTCCTCGAATAGTTCTTTTACGTATTCTGCCCATCTGTTTGATATGTCTTTCTCATCAAGTAATATTACACCATTTTTGTTCTTGATACAGCTTCCTCCTTGTGCAAACCGCGACCGATTTGATAATTTCTTTATTTCTTCATGCATATCTCTTGTCATGTGCTTCGCTTCCAAGTCTTCTATTTCCTTACATTTTGTTTCTATCCACCGTTCTTTTGCTTCTCTACACATAGTACGTATGTCGTTGTCTATTGTTTTATAGTCTAGAGTGTTTTTTTGCTTTCTTTCTTTCTGCCATTTTATTCAAGATGTCATCTGTCATCCAAATTTGATTTTTCTTAGACTCCTTTTTAGGTAAATTTGCATTTGCTGATTGTATGCTTGTTTTTAAGCAGTCCCATTTTGCGGTTGCTTTTTCTTCTGGGTTTTCTCTTCTATACTGCTCCATGCTTTCTGTCAATAACTGTTGGTATTTATTTTTGACGTCGATTAAATATTTCTGTTTTATATCTGGTTGTTTCAGCGCTGATATTTCTATCTGGGGATCCTCCTGTCTTCTGTTTCCTGCTCTTTTCAGCTTTATATTTACTTTGATGACAACTGGATTGTGATCTGAATTTATGTCGGCGCCAGGATGTGTCTTTTCACTTGTGACACTGTTCTTAAATCTATGTTTTATCATGATATAGTCGATTTGATTACGTGTTACATCTCCTGGGCTTTTCCATGTGTATAATTTCCTTGGGTGATGTTCAAAAAAGGTGTTACATATGACCAGCTGGTTTTCTTCACAGAACTGGATAAGTCTGTCTCCTCTATCATTTCTTGTCCCTAATCCATACTGTCCTACTATTTTCTTGTATTTTCCTTTTCCTACTTTTGCATTCATATCACCCATTACTATCAACACATCTGTAGATTTGACTGGTTTAAGTGTGTGTTGTAGCTCTTCATAGTATTCTTCTATTTCTTCCTCGCTGTAATCTTTAGTTGGTGCATAAGTTTGTAATATTGATATGTCGAATGGCTTTGCTCTCATCTTTAGTAACATCATTCTGTCATTGTGTGTCCAGTATCCACATACGTATTTTTCTAACTCCTTCTTTATCAACATTCCTACCCCTCTTTCGTGTTTTTCTCCTCCTGAGTGTATAAGCGTGTACTGGTCTCTTGTTATGTAGCCTGTATCCAAAAGTCTTGCCTCTGCAACTCCCAGTATATCGAGTTTCATGTCGGTTGCCTCTAATATAAGATTGTCCAGCTTTCCTTCTCCGTTTAGAGTTCTAACATTCCATGTTCCTATTTTTAGGCTTCTCCTACTAGTTTTTAGGTGGTCTTTCTCAGAATGCTCCCTTTCAACAGAATTTAAGGAACACTCGTCATTATGTACTTCCTTACTCATTAGAGGAGTTGCCTCTTCCCTGTTAATTTGTACAGTAGATTCTTCCCCAGGGGATAGAGAGTTCTCTACATATCGGTTCTTATCTTGTTGTTGTGATCCCATTACTTTCTGTAGGAAGTACGTGGTAAGGCCCCAATCTCTTCCACGGTGGCTAGCCATTGTCTTTTTCTATGTCCGACATGCCTCTAGTGCGCAGCAATAAATCGAAAAGACCGTCATAAGACTTTTCCACCTTGGACAATTCGATCCATCTTTCCAAGGTTAGCCGTATTTGGGAAAGAAAGTCACTGAAGTTCTTTCCTGACTGTGGTAACATAGATTTAAAACGCAATCTGTATTGATCTTCAGTCATTTGATATTTCCTAAGAAGAGCGGCTCTAAGTGCGTCATAATCATTTTTTTCATTAGCACTAGTTGTATGATATACCGCTATAGCATCCCCTGTAAGTAATCTGGATAAATATGTACAATATAGTGTTTTATCCACGTTATAAGACCTACAAGTGGCCTCAAATCTGTCTGGAAAGAATATTACGTCGTCAGATGGTGGATTAAATTTGGGTAATTTTAGGTGAACATCCCTAAAATTATCATGTCTAGATGAAGATTGGCCTTCATGAGTTTTCTGAGAATTAGCTTCATGAGCTAATTTAAATTGTTCAAATTCCATCTCCTTAATTTTTTGTTCATGGTGAACCTGAAGCTGATATTTTCTTGTATTTTCTTCAGCTATCAATCTCCTCTCTTCCATTTCCTTTTGCTTACATTCCATTTCAATTCTGAGTTGCCTTTCTTTTTCAGCAGCTTCCAAACGAAGTCGTTTTTCGTTTTCTTCAGCCTCCAATCTTTTCTGTTCTATTTCACGCTGAAATCGTTTGTCCTCTAATTCAGCAACTAATTTCATTTTTTTCTCATTTTCTTCAGCCTCGAATTTTTTCTGTTCTGCCTCAAATTTTACATTCTCTAGTCTTAGAGTTTCTAATTTCCTCTGTTCAGATTCTATCTCTTGAGCTTTTTTAAACTCCGCCATAGCGAATGTTTTCACCTCTTCAGGAATCATCTGAAGGGCTTTAGCTTGTTTGATAAAATAATCTAGCGAATACATTATGATTAATAAGTAGTCACTATAATTTTTCCTTATTAAATGAAAATTAATTAATGTAGATTAATTTTCCTTATCACTATAATTAGTGATACTTGTTCCTGTCCAAGAACGGTAAGCAATTCATATAATTATCAATTATATTATTAATCAATACAATAAGTTATGTAATGTAATGTTATTATAAGACAAAAGTAATAGACAATTACGACAATAGTGACAAGACAAGATAGTTAATGACAAATGAAAACATATGCAGAAATCAAAAAAGTTAGAATGAAAAAATAAGAAATAATTTTGCAAAGAGTGCAATGACAATTGCAATAAACAATAAAACAAGACAATGGACCACACAGTGTATAAACATTGGTTTGTAAAAAAATCAACGATAGTAAGGTGAGAATGGACGAATGTTACAAACAAGATACATCATAAAACCAAGGTACGAATACAAATAACTACGAAAACTACAATGAAAACTTGACAATACAGCTAAACAGACAGGTGTCACAGACCACCAGACACAGTGGACCTAGAATCCTTCGACACACAGGAGCAGGAACATTCAACTGCGGGAAGTCTGCAAATAAACTTATAGAACAATTATGAAGGCCCTGAGATGAACCCGGGATGTTCCCTTCATAATTCACCTACCCAACCTCCCACAATAAACATAAAACATAGAACAAGCAACTCACATGAATAATAAGTTGACATAATCAAAAGATAAAGCACAGCTAAACGCAATACAGTGTAACAACGATACTACGTTTATACTTATCTCGCCCGCAAGAAAAAATAATATGCCTCGTCTCCGTAGGTGTACGTATGAGAAATCGCAATACTTCTTCTTGAGTAATACAATGCTCGTATTCGACACTGAGGACTGAAAGATGAGGTCCAACTTAGTCCTTGACCTTGAGACAACCGTTATCCGGAGTACGTATACAGTTTAAAATTCCACGTATCTCAGTATACTGTAGAACTACAGGAGGTCGTTCCCTTATTGAATCCAGCGTAATTCAAGACACACTGTGCCGCCATATTGTTGGAGTTGGTTTATGTTAGTACGTTTGAAGGTGTTGACGATGGTAGGTGAAACTGCCAGTTCATGCCAATAACGCGAATTCTAAAATGAACTTCAAGTATGTCAATAGAACTTTGATCAACTGAAGTATTCAGCAAAGGCTTGTCTTTAAAGTTCAATGTATTTATTCACGGATAAAAACACGATATGAAATAGTAGACGAGACGTTTGATGCATGGACGATCAATAAGAAAATAGGATGGTGAAAATCTGGCATAATGTTCCTAATGGCAATATACGTCTTTCCAGTCAGTTCCATTATCAATATTCTTCCTCGCTAAACTAAAGTTCATACAATTAATGTCTTTATGATAGTTTCTAAGGCATCGGCCGTTGACCTTCTACAAAGACATCGGGCTTAATAAACATCTTTATTATACTTGATAAGGCATCCAAAATATACTGTCTTGCTCAAATAAACTTCTTCCATAGACTGCTCAGACAGTTGATTAAACATTAGATCCACACGTTTCTACATCAAGATAAAATACATGTTAGCGACTATCCTTGGCTAACCTCTCCAATACGTGCCATGACCGAGATGTCGGCACTTCGTAATACAATTTTGCAATATATTAAATAATATTTCCTCTCGTAGGATTACCACTATGTTTGACAAGTGAAGCTATCAGCTCATCTGATCCATTCTTGAAATCCTGCCATGAGGACTCCAGCTAGATGCCAGTAATGAGTGGAGACATCACTTAAAATCCTCAATAAGATTATTTATCAACACATGGGTGCAAGACTTACATATTCATCTTGACGTTGGCTTCTGATAAGAAAACCAATCATCCTCCATAGAAATAATTCCCATTCATCAGGGACACAATACAATATATTACGGACGATCAGTCCGGCTTGACTCTTCAACATCACTCTCTGACGTCATACCCCAGATCTTAGAAACCCGTGCGCTAAGAGTCTCTCATACACTACATAGTGCACACACGTGCGTGATAAATCATACGCACAAATAATATTCCTATCATAAGAATGGTGCGTAACCTTTTAACACAGGCAGGACCTAAGACTGCCATCTATGTAAAAGTACGCAACAAGCCTATATCCACAATATAGATAATGTCAGCGATTTTTCAACTTGGCATTGGCAGTAAAATAGTGACAAGCTGTCACGAAATAGGTTCGTTCTTTTTCTGGTCTTTCTCTCCACTCCGATATTATTATCTACCACTCTTTCTATGTGCTAATTCTTCCAAACTTTATTGTTTATGCGTTCATATTTTAAGGTTTTGTTATCATTTGTTTCCCTATTTTTGACTTTCTTACTATTTACCTTAAAAGCTTGACCTGTTTTGACACAATATTGACTTTTTTGTGCAAAGCGAAGTTGCAACATTGACTTTTCTTTATCGCCCCTTCAGAAGAATTAGAAATCTACACTGAGCGACATCCTGTTTGTTAATCCAGACTTCTTGTCTGGTAAGATATTGAAAACACATGGTTCACAGTGGTCTAATATGAATGGAAAGACGTTATTTGGAGATAAAAGGCAGTTAGAAAATACACAACGCCCAAAAACACTGCCGATGACCTTGAGCTACCATACATTACCAAAGTTCAATTAAACTATGAATGAATGAATAAAATCTCATTTGTCTCTTCTATGTGAATGTCTGTTTACCAATCAGAGCTAGCAGCTGTGTTATCTCAATGAGTTATAATCTTGTCTCACAAGTTTCTCAGATGCGGTGTGACATTATTTGGGTCGATCTCTGCTTCACTCCGGAAGTAATCAGTTTACATTTATAGTGCTTACTTTATTACGTGCTCTTCAGTGGTCAGCACCTTTTTTCTTTCTCTGCTATGTAGCAGATATTTTGTATTTTTAAACATTCTTACACTCCTCTCACTGATAAACCGTCATGTCTGTTTGGTTATCCGTTTCTCCCTGCTTTGCAAGCAACGGCTGAAATAAAAATTAATCGACAAACCATGTTGGTTAATCTTGGGTGTGGCCGACATCAAACTACGGAGTAACATTAAAATCGCCCAGCGCAGTTGTTTAGACGCTGATAAGGCCAGGTTGCGTTCTCTGCCAAGATGGTAAAGAGACGGATTTTGTGTGCTCAAGCGAAAGATAACGAGATTACTCGTCTCTGCAACACATTGTGGACAGACATGCATGACATCACCGTTTCTGGCACACCTTGTTACAAAGACATTACTTTATATTAAAGTAATAATAAGTTATTTGTAAACATTGCCTAGGGAGGATCGGAAGTTTTCATTCCATATATGAAGACGTGGCCTTTTGCAACACGCATATTATTTTAGGCGGAAATAATTTTGAAATTACCCCACTATACACGCACGTTTGAAACGATTGGAGCTTTCTTAGCATCGTAACCTGACCTTTTCGCAGTTTTAAGACACTGTGAAGATCGCTTGCCAAGACGAAACCAGACTGCCAGAAGTTAGAATTCAGAATTTCATTTTTCAGACCGGACTTTTGTTGTAGTATTTTGAAGGACTTAAACAGCCCTCTGCCATCACTGGTGTCAATACCTTGTCGAGGTATGGCGGCTTGCGTACCCTGATTACCCCCAGAGCTATGCCAGCTGGAGTTTTACTCCTGGAAGGTTCTACCAAGCTGGACAAGTTTGAGCCGGCAGGGGTCAGACTAAAGCAGACCCCCTGGTCCTCCAGGTTGGGGGTTTTTGCATAGGGCTGACATCCCTGTCTATGTAAAAAAGAAATGAAGTTACGGAAACGACAACAAATGAACAAACTTTGCTGCGGGATGAACATCCGGAGTCGGAGGCTCGAATGAATGTCAGTGGTGAAAGCCGAAAGGAAGCCACTGACATGAAAACGGACAACCTGACTGCAAAACGCGAAACAAGAATAGGATTTTGGAATGTCAGGACAATGAACGAGACGGGTAAACTAAAACAGGTCACAGCAGAAATGCGAAACTATAGATTACACATTCTATAGGGATAAGCGAGAGCAGATGGACAGGGGCAGGAAAAGTTAAAACAGCAACAGGAGAAACAGTACTTTACCCTGGAAGAGAGGATGGACAGCACAATGAAGGTGTAGCCATTATTCTACAGAAAGGAATAGAAAGGACATTACTGGAATGGAAACCCATCAACAACAGACTGATAAGAATAAGATTGAGAGGGAGATTCACCAACACTACAATAATACAATGCTACGCACCAACGAATGGCAGCGATGAAGAGGTCAAGGATGAATTCTATCAACAACTGCAGAAATAAATGGAAGACCCACCTAGATATGATCTTATAGTAGTAATGGGAGACCTCAATGTGAAAGTTGGAACACACAATACATATAACGAAAGAGTAATGGGGAAATGCGGTAGCGGAAAAGCAAACGAAAATGCGGATAAATTAATAAGTTTCTGTAGCATTAAGAACCTGGTCATTGGAGGAACACTTTTCCCACACAAAGAAATTCACAAATTAACACGGGAATCACCAAATGGTCGGGACAGAAACAAGATAGACCACATCATGATTAATGGTAGATTGAGACATGCATTACAAGATGTGAAGGTAAGAAGAGGTGCAGATGTTGGAAGTGATCACCATTTAGTAGTAGCAAAACTGAAAGTGAAACTAAGAAGGGCTGGACCAACTCTAACTACACAGAAAAGGTTTGACATCAGCTAATTGAAGGACCATCTTACCAGAAAAGCTTTTGTGGCTGATATAAAGAAGCGATATCAATTTGCCAAAAGTCAGGAAAAGGCATTGACTGATGATATAGACCAGAAATTCAACACCATTTCAACAATATATAAGGAAAGCAGCAAATCATGCTTGGGATTCCAGGAAAGGAAGAAGCAAGACTGGATAACACCAGAAACATTAAACACCATAACGATGAGAAAGGAAATGAAAAGAAAGAAAACAAGCGAAGTCCCCCAGGTTAAAGCAACTAAATAGCAAACAGTACAGTCAGCTAGACAAGGAAGTTAAACGCCAAACTCGAGCCAACAAAAGGAATTTCCTAGACGGTCTTGCAAGACAGGCAGAAGAGGCAGCACTGAGAAATGAACAAAGCACAGTATACAAAATAACTAAAATCATCAGTGGAAAACGAGGTGAAAACAATATTACATTAGTAAGAGATAAGCAAGGAATCTCATCACGACAGCAGAGGGACAGGAAACAAGATGGGCAGAGCATTTCAGAGAAACTCTGAACAGGGAACCACCAGAGACACAATTGAATGTTCCTGAGGATGAAAACGATCTAGATGTTAATACAGACATTCCGCGAAAAGAAGAAATCATCACAGCAATCAAAGGGTTAAAGAATGGAAAAGCTCCTGGCCATGATAACTTAAATGCAGAGCTATTTAAGACATACCCTGAGCTAGCAGCAAACCACTATTTGCACAAGTCTGGAAAACAGTGACAACACCAACGGAGTGGAACAAAGGAATAATTGTCAAATTGCCCAATAAGCGAGATCTTGCAGACTGCAATAATTGGAGAGGAATCACTCTTCTCTCAGTTCCCAGCAAAATGCTAGGCAGGATAATTATACAGAGAATTTCAAAAGCAGTAGATCACACAAAGAGGAAAGAACAAGCAGGAATTAGAAAGAACAGAAGATATGTAGATCATATATTTACTCTCAAGAACATTATAGAGCTTTGCTCAGAATGGCAAAGACAGCTGTACATTAATTTCGTTTATTTTGAAAAGGCTTTTGACAGTATTCATAGGGACAGTTTATGGAAAATACTGAGGGCTTATGGAATTCCAAGCTGCATAGTGTCAATCATAAAAAGCCTCTATGCCAACTTTACGTGTAGCGTTGGGCAGAGCAACCTAACCTTTGAGGTGAAGACAGGAGTACGACAGGGATGCCCCTTATCAACCACTCTATTTTTAACAGTTATAGACTGGGTGATGCGCCAGACAACAGAGGGCGGTTCAAGATGAATAAGATGGACTACATTTTCTACATTAGAAGATCTGGAATATGCAGATGACATTGCACTACTAGCACATTCACATCAACACATCCAGGAAAAAACGGATAGACTTAATAAGTATAGCCAGCAGGTGGGCTTGAACATCAATCTAAAGAAGTCGGAGGTCATGACGCTCAATGTGAGCAACCCTGAGCTCATATCAGCAAGGAATCAGCTACTGGAACAGACAGACACCTTCACATACCTAGGATGCATAGTAACACCAGACGGCGGAGCAAGCAAAGACATCAACAACAGAATGAACAAAGCAAGAACAACCCTTTTTAGTCTAAAAAACATCTGGAAGTCCTCTCAGTACAGCACAAGGACAAAATTAAGATTTTATCAGAGCTGTGTGCTTTCTGTGCTTCTCTATGGTGCTGAATGCTGGAGACTTACAGAGAAGGAAATGTCGAAATTGTCATCTTTACATACAACATGCTTAAGAAAAATTCACCGAATCTTTTGGCCGAATACCATTACCAACCAAGATCTGCTTACTCTGAGCAAGCAAGAGGACATGCACACCATCATAGCTGGCAGACGCTGGAGCTGGGTTGACCATGTCCTCAGAAGAGACCCTGATGCCATCACAAGAACAGCTATGCTATGGACCTCTGAAGGAAAACGAAAGAGAGGCCGACCAAAAACAACTTGGCGGAGGACTGTGGAAGCTGAGATACAAAGCATGAACCAGAGTTGGGGCACTGTACGAAGGATGGCCACCGACCGAGCAAAGTGGAATCAATTTGTTGTTGCTCTACAAGACGCCACAGGCTTGATGGCCACTGACTGCTTTGATGGTCGGCGGTTTATTATCAAAGAAGAAGAAGAAACAGCCCATTAAATCTTTATAGTGTAATAAGGAACCGGTATCTGAGGAAACTGAAAACACGGAGTCATAGTGGGAAATCAGTGCTTAAATAATGACCATAAGAACACGTGTATGATGCTTATTACAGTGCCTTTATTCATCTGAGAAAACAGTCTGTGAGCCAAGCTTTTCGTAAGTCGTGCATTTTACATTTTATAATTTTCATTACTAACATGTGAACTATATATATATATATATATATATATATATATATATATATATATATATATATATATATATATATATATATATATATATATATATATATATATATATATATATATATATATATATATATATATATATTGCCACGTGGATGTCCAAGTCTATTGCTAAATGGATGACCAAGTCATTTGAAGCTGCCAACCTCATCATATAGAATGATGAATTCATGAACAACCACTGCAAGGGCTGGTTACTGCTTTATTGATAGCTTCTTAAGGAGAACTAAAAAACATAAGAAATCCTAAGTTCCATATGGAGCAGGGAGAGAAAGATGGAAGAAATGATGTACATTCTAATTATAATATCTACATTTTCAAACCAGTGTAAATGTCTGTGTAAACATATTCACTTTAAAATTAATGAAAGTTTCAAAGCTTGTCAATCAGTGTAGATGTAAATGAAGACATATTCAATCTATTTTGTGAACACTTTTCCATCAGTGTAGATGTTAATGTAAACATATTCTATCTATACTTTTAAACTTTTCATTTGAATGTAAAGTAAATATGAAGCTATTCCATTTAAATGTAAAGAAAGTTTTCTCTCGAGGGATTAAGTTTAATTCTCATCGAGGGTAAAGTCTGAGGTAGATGGGATGGTGGAATAGAAGAAAGGGACCCATAACTATGTGTCGGAAAACGCAATACTCAGGAGAGCGTTTTGTTTTTATTCTTTTATCATAGTTGTTTGTGGTACCAGTTGATAGTACTATCTCGTGAACAAGAAGGGAAAAGTAGCCTGAGCTTAAAGACAAGGGATCAACTTCGTAGACACTAACTGACATTTCTGGGAACGTGCTGCGCCCTACAATCTTGACCAGAGACGCGAGAACTCCAGTGACATATCTGCAAAGAACCAAAACAAAAACTAGCGGGAGAAGAAACTACCATTGGCAGCTAAGTGAAACCTATAAGCTGCAAAGTGACTTCTTACATAAAATAACCAGTCCATCACAACAGTGATTATATTTTTCCTGATCAATCATTATTCTTTTTTTTAAACTGTTAAGACTTAAGTGATTAATAAATTTTGTTATTTGCAATTACCGTATACAAATTTGATTTCGATTTAATCATTTTGAATGTACTGCATGTTTGTCTCAGTCAATTTACTAAAAACACTCTACACAAAGCTATACCATAATACGAAGAATTCAACTGAGTAAATCAGGGTGAGGGCTTTAACGAGCTGAAATTAATAATTGCTTAATTCTTCATAAAAGGCGGCGGACCGATAGAAGTTAACAATTGCCCTGCCAGTGCAGAAATATCTTATGAAACTCCCTTGAGACAGAAGCATCATTATCCTTCTATCTACAACTCTGCCAAGAGTAATCTTGTGCAAAGATAGACACATTTGAAGGCCCATATTAGATACACTTGAGTTTTGGCCACTGTGTGACCACTACTGTAAAGCAGGGGATGCAATGCCGTGACACGCGGACAGTAAGATTCGAAATGTGGTCTTTGGGGTACTGAATCATGCGTAATCGCTTCCGTCCAGACCTTTTTGTGATAAATAATTTACAAGAAACTGACATCTTAAAAGAGATTATCAATAATACATCTATGAAGTTGTGAGGTATAAACATGATAAATGCATGATAAATAGTCACGGAAGTAGCAAACCCATATAAGGTAGTGGAGTTTGAAAACAATATTTTATGTATCATGTAGAATGTTCTACGTGAAAGACAAGGATATTGGGGGATTGACACCTTCCACAATCAGACAGTTATTTACCATTGTTTTTGGCATTTGAGATGCTAAAATAGGACGCTTTTGATTAGACTTCTCTTCCATAAAGCAGTATGGGTGTGTGACCGAAAATGTTCGTTATAACCTAGCATCTTGTAAGCCTACTTCACTGACTTCAAATTTCTTCAAGGAGCAATTATAGATAGCTAGTAGCACATGACCCAAAGATGACCGGACGTGAATTCTCTGATTAGCAGAGAGTAACCCTGAAGAAATCATTCTGTGCCTTAAGTTCTAGGATCCTAGTTCAAGTCCTTTAAGTTAGACACCTAACTCACCTGAAGAGACGGCATCTTACATCAGCTGCCTGACAAAATTAGAACGTTTCCGGTGCAAAAAATCTGTGTTTAATTCGCCCAAAAAACTATGGGTAAGTAGTAATATGTATTTTATCATTTTAAATTTTGCATTTTTGACAGGTGTCATTTACTTGGGGATGTGCAGTTGCATATGAGGCTGGCAACCTCATTACTGTAAATAACTTGACACATGAACCACCACTGTAATAGATGGTGACTGCTTCGTGCGGGTTTCCTCATAAGGAGCCAACAGCAGAGGTGGCCTCAGACTCTATAGAGAGTGTCACGGAGAGTTATGTTCATTGAATTTTCTATATTTTCCTCTTCCTTTCTTCCACCCGTGGTCTCAAATTATTGTCGCCTTTTACCTTTTCCCTGTGTTTTTCGCATTCGTTCGTTTGCGACTATATACATTACTATTTTCCCATTCTAACGTTTACCTGTTTCTTTTCTCAAAACTGAGAACGCAGTTATGACGTAACGTGTCAGTCTCTACAGAGACGGGAGAGCGTTAAAATGCATTCTATTTGCATTAGATGTCAGGACACGAAACTGAATATTCGCTTTCGCCAGACATATAGGCGACAAATTTGTCTGCATTTTCACCTGCCACAACGAGTGGTGTCGGCTGAACGCTCAGAAAGGCGCGATAACTGGCATCTCCTCGACGCAGTTTGAGACATTTGTCTGGAAATCCCAGCTGACAAGGCACTCACGGTTGGCCTGGTCCGCGCGAGGTGTGAAAACGCACGAGTGTCAGTTCATGGTATGCGTCTAAGTTACGTAGTGTTAGGAAAGACGAGAGATTGCGTTGGTTTTGGGAAATAGTGGGATCCTTTCTTTGTTTCATAGATATAACCAGAATGTTAAACTTTATTTTCATTCAGTCCTCTAAATTCGCAGTAGACAGGACGTTTCGTGCTAAGAGAATAAGCTGTATAGCGAAGTCTTAGTTTGTTCTTGGCACAAATTTTGCCGAACTTCTAGACTACCAATAAATATAAGCATATAATTCCAAAGTTGTGCGATCGCCTGTAAAATCCGTGTGGAGGTAAAAGATTATACATATTATCTAGTATTTCGTGAAGTGTTTAAAGTGTTAAATCGCTTATTTTATTTCACTAGTTAGATTTGGCGCATAGCGCTTAATACATAAGTCTGTATTATTTTCTAGTGACGTGTTTCAGTGGAAAGCAGAATAAATTATAATTTCTAGCTTAAACAACAATGTAGCTATAATGAATTTAATTTTACTGCTAAATAATCAGACGAGAGTAATTTTTCTAAAACTAACTTATAAATGCTAGATGCCTCATGAGTGTTGACGGAATCCGTAGGTATTCCTAATTCATGATGACTGATTGTTATATATAACTTATTTCACGGGGAGTTTTAAATGATAAGTCAAGCTATATGCTTGCTGTTTAAAAATGTAAGTTATATTGAGTACATAATATGTAAAATATTTCATATGTGTTTTTCTTTATTCAGTGAATACTGTGGTACCCAAACTTTGCCAGCGTTCTAGTACGTGAACATTATCTGTGAAGAACTTCAGCACTTTCATAACATGAACTGTAACAGTTAAATGAAGTAAAAGGCCTATCGCCCCAGAATTAATTTTTCCAGAATAACACTTAAGTACAGATCAGTCGCTGTGGCAAGCAAAATATCAGTAACATCCGACAGAGTTTTGACTAGTAGTGTGGTGACCAAATATAGTCATATACTGAGATAAGGCACCCGACCTGACATTCCTCATTTCTAGAAACCTACGCTAGTGACACTGTGCTCCGCTAACTTTCGTGCCTGGACAAATTTTATGTGACTTAAACAGACATCAGAAAAATAAGAACACCCATGGAATCGTTCCCTGAGACAGAGAATTCAGTACGTCTTGTTGGAACTGGGGATTTCTTGGTCTAGACTGCATTTACGGGTCTGTGTGAAGGTCCTAAAACAAATTATGTTCCCAGAGGCAGCGATCAAAGATGTAAGTATAAATGTGCGCACGTGGCCACGGCTAAATGAATAGAGTGAACGCAGGTCTGAGTGTTATTTTACCGTTGTATTTTTGGCACCTATTTGCTGTCATAACTTTCTTCATGCAAGTTTGTTTTGCTAACAATATTTTCCCTTAAACTAGATTATAGTATCAGGTCTGTTCATACCTTAAACGGGGGAAACTCTTAGACTCAATCATATGTATCTGGGACTCTTTGTGCTATCATCTTTCTCCTAACGGGACTGTGGGCTATCCATCGAGGGAAGATCATAACTGTGGGTCTACCAGTTCTTGTAGCATTCCTTGATTTGTTTATGACTTTGTGTATATGCCTTTTTTGATGTAATTGTACATGTTGTGACGTAAGTTTACAAATGATAAATAAACTTAACAATAAATTAATCAGCATGTTGGTCAGCTCGTTCTAAATATCTATATAATCATTTGTTATAGTTTCCCACGTCTGTGTGTCTACCTGTCGTCACTTGAATGTGCGTGCACGTGAGTGGATATATATAAATTTAATGTATATGTGTTAGACTGTCTGACTACTTTAGATCTGTCGTAGAAGATAGGTGAGAGAGAGAGAGAGAGAGAGAGAGAGAGAAGATTTCCCGCTCTCAGAGACAGCCTCTATCACTATTCTACCACCTCACTCGTGGAAATCTATTTTGTATTTCTATCTCACACTGTGACTATCACTCATTCCAACCTATTCAGAAGGGACCAACCCAAGTCTTAATTCTCCTGTCAAAAATCTACGACAAATTGGGTCTCGTCTATCGGGATTTTGAACTTATAATAGGAAGACGAGACGGCAAATATCAGCTCGTCTTTAAGATTCTTTATTCTGATATAGAGTAAGAGTGTGATGTCTTGTGAGTTTTGTATCTTTTAAAAATAACTATCCCCTAGACATATCGATCTGTTTGATGGGCGTGCTGACCACACGGCTAATAATTGTTTTTCCACAGCATTATTAAGCATTATACATTTGGTTTACTAGTTGATTTTGTCGGAATACATGTTAATTACTGATTTTGTAATACTAAGAGCTGGTAAAGTTTTGTGAGTGTATAACATTCACAGGGCTTTGAAGAAGTAGGTGTTTGAGCAAAGCTAAGGAGTGCGTTTCGGACTATTTGTCCAGATTAATTGCCTCCCTTACCCTAATTGTCTTCATGGGTGAACTTGATAGTGGATTTAAAAATTAAGGGATTTTTTCTCCTTAAAATTTTTTTTTTTCAATAATTATTTTATTTTCCACTGTAGCAACTTATTTTTCAGTAAGTAGTCTTAACTACCATTTATTTGGCGTAGTCGTCTGCATTAGGTGCTTTATTGCCGATTAATAGCAGCGATAGTTAGATACTTTATTATTTTGGAGGAGGTATCCCAGGGTGAAGTATATCATCTTTTGATTTTTTATAATTTTCTCGTAAGTGGTAGGAACCAGTGTATCTTTTCTTACTTTCTTCTCGACTAAGTCTCAGTCACCTATTTGCGATGGCAGAGAGGGTGAAGCTTAGGCAGATCCTCAGACAGGAAGCAAAAGAAGAGGGATTACAAGGAGAAGAAGCGAAAGCGTTTGTCAACAAAGAACTTGACAGATATGATGCGGAGCAGAAGGAAAAAGCGGCGGTGAGGAAAGCAGCCGAAGCTAGAGAGTAGAGGAAGATGGATGAGGAAATGGAAATCCGCAGGGAGAGACAGCAAGAGAAGGAGAGGGAGGAAAGAGAGAAGGAGAGACAGCATGAGGAAAGAGAGAAGGAGAGACAGCATGAGAAGGAGAGGGAGGAGAGACAGCTTGAGGAAAAAGAGAAACAGAGACAGCACGAGTTGGCGCTTAAGACTCTAGAGTTCCAAAGCCGTGGTGCTGCCTCTACCTCCAGCAATGGAGAGTCTTCTCCTCATTCCTCTTTAACTGATCCTTCTAACACACAATCTTCTCATCTCACCGCTATGTCTTTCACTCTAGAATCTTTCCCTTGTCCTAATGAGAAGATTGACACTTGGCTAGAAAAATTTGAGAAAATTGCAACTCTGTACGGTTTAGAGAGGTCGCGTTGGAACATGAAGCTTTCTCAGGCGCTGAAAAGCAGTGCGTATGATGTTTACACCAAACTGGAAAGCAGCCAACAAGACAACTATGATGTGTTGAAGAAAGCGTTACTGGAGAGCTTTGAAATGAATGCTCGCAAATTTCTGCAATTGTTTCGCAACAGCAGGAAAGAGAGCTCTGAAACTTGTCGACAGTTCTCGTTTGAAGGGATACCTAATAAAGTGCCTTGAGCTTTCACAGCTCCCCTCTACCTATGAAGATCTGGAGGAATTTGTTTTAACCGAACAAATAAAGAACACTTTCTCTGCTGATACCCGGAGATTTCTAGCTGAGCAGGGTGCAGAAAAGCTTGAAGACATCTTAGAAAAGTCTGAGCGATATCACAATGCGCTGGCTGAACTACCGGCCACGAAACGTAAACCGACAGAAGAGCATTTTCGGAAAAATAATCTAGACCAATCGTCTCATATTCCTCATGTTTCTAACCAAAATAACCACAGAGAAACTGGACCTCAAAACCCCCCTCCTGAAAAATCGAAGTTCTACAAAAACAAGTACCCCAACCACAGTAAGCAGTCTGATCAACCCGACCGCCCTTCATGGCAGCGTGGCCAGAAAGGTCAAGGTGGCAAAGGGAGAACCCCAGAGCACGGGACTAATGATCAGAGTGAGCACACCGAGCCTAAACGCATCGGATGCTTGCTAACAGTCTCGCAAGGCGGAATTATTGACAGTGATTCCCAACCTGTTGGGGATACACCCTCAACGCGAGGTACTGTTATTATGAACGGTTCTCAAACTTCTTGTTTATTTGACACGGGGCTTTTGTACGATTGCATTGTCGCCAGAAACCTGGTTAAACCCGGTCAAGAGACAGGAGAGACCGTCCAACTTTGTGGAGTTCGTAAGAGTGATGCACCTATAGCGCTTCCCATCGCACTGGTGGAGATCCATTCTGAGTTTGTCAGAGGGGTGATCAAAGCGGCTGTTATGGATGATCCCATCTACCCAGTCATACTTGGCGGGAGATACGTGTGTATTGGGAAACCAGAAGAGCCGATTGTGGCAGCAGTAACTACAAGAGGGCAAACCAAGAAGGAACGGGAGCCTGCGCTTAATTTGTTACCCATGGAACTTAAAGAAGCGCAACAAAAAGACCCTACTTTGGCACACTGCTTTAGGAAACTGCCCATGGCTAAGGAACCCAGACAGCACGGGGACATTTTTCTAAGGATGGCGTACTTTATCGCAGAACGGGCAAGCCTGACCAAGGTTACAACCAGCTCCTAGTACCGAAACAGTACAGAAGTGAAATCCTAGAAATGGGGCACTCTCTTCCCTTCAGCGGACATATGGGACAGAACGCACAAACCAACGGATAACCACTCATTATTTGTGGCCAGGAGTAAATACTGATATTATCAGGTATGTCAAATCCTGTGCCCAGTGCCAACGTGTACCACCCAAGCAACGGACACCCCCAGTCTCGTTGGGTGAAATGCCAATAGTGGGTACACCATTCGAACGGGTTGTGATCGACATTTTAGGGCCTTTCGAAAGGACTAAAAGAAGGAACAGGTTTATCCTGACCTTAGTCGATACATGCACTTTATGGGCAGAAGCTATCCCGCTAACATGCGCAGATGCCAAACATGTCGCAGAAGCCCTCGTGCAGATTTTCACTCGGTTGGGATTCCCTCAGCAAGTGCTGACGGATAACGGATCTCCATACCGAAACCTGTTGATGGATGAGATCGTCAAGATCTTGAGGGACCAGCACATCTACACTAAGCCTTATACTCTGGCCAGAAATGGGCTAGTAGAACGTGTTAACGGAAACCTCAACATGATGTTAAGTAGACTGCCACAAGTGAAACCTGAAGATTGGGTTGTTGCATTCCGGCAGCTTTATTTGGCTACAGAGAATCTCCTCATACTTCCACAGGATTTCCGCCAGCTACGCTTTTATTCGGCAGACCCATTAAGGGCCCGCTTGAAGCCTTACTTTGGTCGCTGACTGACCAGAAGGCTGATGAGACAGTCGTCTCAGCAAGTAAATACGTATCGGAGTTAAAGGAAAGGTTGAAACTAGGATGGGACCTAGCAACGACCAACTTTAAGCGAGCACGCACAACGCACGCTAACCGATACAGGAAAGTCGCGAAAGAGAGAGAACTGGAAGCAGGAGAGAAAGTTTTGGTGTTACTCCCTACCGGAAACAACCAACTGAGGATCGGATGGCAAGGGCCGTTTACCGTCCTGAAAAAGATTTCTAAGGCTAATTACCAGATCTCTATTCAAGGAAAGGAAAAGGTTTTCCACTTAAATCTGCTAAAGAAATTCGTGGAAAGACCAATGCCAACCTCCGACCATCTCCTGACGATCGCCAAAACTGACGAAGATGACGATAGTGGCAGGGAAACTCCACTGCAATCACAGGAAATCTTTGAAAAATATCAGAAGCGGCGACGCTCTTTCAAGCGCGTATGGGAGACATTCCAGAGAAAGGAAACTTTGGGAGTAGACTTGAGTAGGAATTGGTGAGAGATGGAGGGGGAGATGAGATGGAGGAAGACAGACACCCTGAAGCTACGGATATAGGAAATTTAATTCCATAACGTAGACATGGAGTGCTTCCATATCTTAAAGGGGGGACGTTCTGACACGGAGAGTTATGTTCATTGAATTTTCTATATTTTCCTCTTCTTTTCTTCCACCCGTGGTCTCAAATTATTGTCACCTTTTACCTTTTCCCTGTGTTTTTCGCATTCGTTCGTTTGCGACTATATACATTACTATTTTCCCATTCTAACGTTTACCTGTTTCTTTTCTCAAAACTGAGAACGCAGTTATGACGTAACGTGTCAGTCTCTACAGAGACGGGAGAGCGTTAAAATGCATTCTATTTGCATTAGATGTCAGGACAGAAAACTGTGAATATTCGCTTTCGCCAGACATATAGGCGACAAATTTGTCTGCATTTTCACCTGCCACAACGAGTGGTGTCGGCTGAACGCTCAGAAAGGCGCGATAACTGACATCTCCTCGACGCAGTTTGAGACATTTGTCTGGAAATCCCAGCTGACAAGGCACTCACGGTTGGCCTGGTCCGCGCGAGGTGTGAAAACGCACGATTGTCAGTTCATGGTATGCGTCTAAGTTACGTAGTGTTAGGAAAGACGAGAGATTGCGTTGGTTTTGGGAAATAGTGGGATCCTTTCTTTGTTTCATAGATATAACCAGAATGTTAAACTTTATTTTCAATCAGTCCTCTAAATTCGCAGTAGACAGGATGTTTCGTGCTAAGAGAATAAGCTGTATAGCGAAGTCTTAGTTTGTTCTTGGCACAAATTTTGCCGAACTTCTAGACTACCAATAAATATAAGCATATAATTCCAAAGTTGTGCGATCGCCTGTAAAATCCGTGTGGAGGTAAAAGATTATACATATTATCTAGTATTTCGTGAAGTGTTTAAAGTGTTAAATCGCTTATTTTATTTCACTAGTTAGATTTGGTGCAGAGCGCTTAATACATAAGTCTGTATTATTTTCTAGTGACGTGTTTCAGTGGAAAGCAGAATAAATTATAATTTCTAGCTTAAACAACAATGTAGCTATAATGAATTTAATTTTACTGCTAAATAATCAGACGAGAGTAATTTTTCTAAAACTAACTTATAAATGCTAGATGCCTCATGAGTGTTGACGGAATCCGTAGGTATTCCTAATTCATGATGACTGATTGTTATATATAACTTATTTCACGGGGAGTTTTAAATGATAAGTCAAGCTATATGCTTGCAGTTTAAAAATGTAAGTTATATTGAGTACATAATATGTAAAATATTTCATATGTGTTTTTCTTTATTCAGTGAATACTGTGGTACCCAAACTTTGCCAGCGTTCTAGTACGTGAACATTATCTGTGAAGAACTTCAGCACTTTCATTACATGAACTGTAACAGTTAAATGAAGTAAAAGGCCTATCGCGCCAGAATTAATTCTTCCAGAATAACACTTAAGTACAGATCAGCCGCTGTGGCAAGCAAAATATCAGTAACATCCGACAGAGTTTTGACTAGTAGTGTGGTGACCAAATATAGTCATATACTGAGATAAGGCACCCGACCTGACATTCCTCATTTCTAGAAACCTACGCTAGTGACACTGTGCTCCGCTAACTTTCGTGCCTGGACAAATTTTATGTGACTTAAACAGACATCCGAAAAATAAGAACACCCATGGAATCGTTCCCTGAGACAGAGAATTCAGTACTGTCACGTGACCGATAATCTATTTTACCATCTTGTCCATAATTTGATTACTTTTTAAATGTCCTGGTTTTCCTCGTCATTTTGTATTTTCTTTTTCTTTCATTTTCTACCTTCGTGGCCAAACTTTTTCACCTTCTCAAACCCCACCCGAGGTTTGGTTACGTTCCGGCCTGTAGCGGTCAGCGAACGATAATATTATCTAAGCCGCACCTGGTCTGACCAGGGGAATATCTCTTGCGTTTAAAGCCTTTGATCACGAGCGAAAGGGTCCCTGTGTTTGGCTTCCAGAACGCTGCTTCGGATCATAATATTATGCATCCTGGAAACAGGGGGAGACAAACCCGCGGTCAGTCTTTGAGTTTTTGCCCTTAGACAAGATAGAGCATAATGTTATGCATTTCTCTACCTGGGGAACTTTCGCACGATTTCTTTTGTCTTACTCTAGATTACGTCTTTCGCCGAACTTCTGTAGGAATACGCACGCCAGGTGTCCGGGGGGAGCGTCCCTTGTGATCTATAAGAGGAGACTGGTTTTAATAGACAAAGACATTCGTAAATTTTCCTGGCCCGTAGATGACCATCATGAGATAAGGCAAACTTTAACACAGTACTAGAATGTGTTTGCCTATGTTCTAGTCATTTTCGGGGTGAGTTGACATATCTTATAATTATAATATTAGATTCATGTTAGCTTTTATATATATCTGTTAGGGAAGTGAATTTATTTCTGAGGACTTCTCGTAGTAATTTGTTCAGTGATAAGGTAGCGCTGTCTACGGCCTATTAAGTGGTGCTTAAACTGTTACGGTTTATCATGGGTTAAATGTTAAACTTACAATAACAGATATTAGGCGTAGAATCAGTCCACGAATGCTTACCATTGGGTTAAGAGTCAGCAAAATTAACTGTCATTTCTGTAAGATAATGTCAGGTGTGGATTGTTCACTTTAAAACTGAATAGTGAGATGCAGGTAATAACTCTGGATTATAGGAGATAGTCACTTATTCCTTTTTGATAGATAGTTCTAGTGGCAAGGGAGGATCATTTTATGCTTACTTGTGTGGCTAGGCACTAGTCTATAACTTTCACTGAAAGCAGTCACCAGGCATAGATATAATTATATCTTATGATCTAGCCACAACTGTATTATTATAGCAAGAACATTGCATTTTCTTTGTACTCATTTTGTGGAATGCTAATATATTTTCCAAAGGGGACATACGATTTATTTGTGTAATGTCAAATGCTGTAATCTGTTTATGTAAATTCATTTAATGTTGTAAGATGAATAAGCATATTCATTTAACTGTAACTACAGGTTAGGTTTCCTGTATGTTGAGATTGGGAGAAGAGGAGTAGATTGTTGCTGTCAGAACAGTTACTGACAGGTACCTGGGGGTGCAAAAGATATTAAGACTATGCGGGCGCGTGTTGATAATTGATATTTTTAAGGAACAGGAGACATGGTTAAAGACGGCCCTAAACTATCATAGCAATAACTACAATAAATTTAATCCCATAGCGGAGCGAAACTTTCTGTATAAAGTTAGTGTGATTTATTATTTGCTTGAAGTAAAAGGGTGTCTCTTTTTGGGTCTCAGTTTCAGGAAGACCGAATCGCTAGAGCAGACTTCAGTCAGGCGACGAAAGTCATATACTCTTCGATCTAGAGGGTTTCTGTATACATCTAGCAACGAATCGTCAACCCCGTTCCTGAATCAAAACCCCTTTTTGTCAACGCCAAATTAAGCTCACGCAGTGCAACGGAGCCAACGCAAAATCTGGAATCGCCAAATGCAGTAGTAGCTCTCTACTCGCCTATTGGATTACCAGCCAGAGCATCGCGGCTTCCAGAATATCAAACCCGCCCAGCATGCCTATAGCAGAATTCCATATCACCCGCCTTTTTTGTGCCTAAACGGGGCACTCAGCAAACCACAGCCAAACCAGTTTAAACAGGATTTACAGCCAAGCGAAGCCTTGCGCCGGATAAGCGCGCCTGGGTCTCTTTGTCCTCAAGTGACTTCTTCTGGTGTATTTTCTGGATACTTAAAACCTCGCACGTATGAGCAGCCATCTATGGACAGAGTTCCAGCCCCCCTCTCGCGAGTAGCGGTCACCAACGATAGCGCCTATACAGTGATTTTATTCAGGTTAATTCCATCACCGATGGCGGATATATACGAAAAAAACCACTTACTAGAGCTATTCCCCTTGGTCCCCGAAAGCGGACAGGCTGTCGCTAAGTTCATTCAGTTGGTCTGCAGGAGATAAACAGCGTCCCCCAGCCCACCTCGCGCCAGTAGGGGGAGTCACCAATGATAGTACCAACAAGGACAGTTTTGTAGGCATAGTCCCTCACGAAGGATCTACAAGTAACACACTGTCTGGACTATTTCATCTGGTCCCCGAAAACGGACGGACTGCCACGCAGTTTATTCATTTTGGTAAACAGAAGGTAAATAGAGTCTTCCAGCCCACCTCGCGCCAGTAGGGAGGAATCACCAATGATAGCGCCTATACAGTGATTTTATTCAGGTTAATTCCATCACCGATGGAGGATATATACGAAAAAACCACTTACTGGAGCTATTTCATATGGTCCCGAAAACGGACGGGCTGACACTCAGTTATTTCATCTCTCTGTGTTCTACAGGTTTTATGAATGGTGGTGTGTGTGGTTGATGGTGTATTTTGCATATTTTGGTTATTGATGATTATTGATGTAATTTTATGTAGTTGTGATGATATGCATTAATTCCATGCTTTTTCTTCTTTAATAAAGTTTACACCTTTATTAATACGCTGTTCACAACCTTTCCATCCATATTTGTATTTTTAGCTCTTTACTAGAATCTCTATGTATGCTAAGAGAAAAGAGTGAGAGCCGGAGATGCTTAGACAGTAAAAGTGAGTTGAGGCCTGGAGAGAGAGATCCTTTGAATAAATCTTCTTCCAGGTTGTCTCAAGTCCATCTCCTATTTACACCTTATCTAAAGTGTAATCTATAACTCTGTCAGTCCACTATCCCTTGTCGATTTCACTACTATTGTCCAACTCGACAAATACTCTACACTCAAACTCAACCACGACAAGTACGTCTTGTTGGAACTGGGGATTTCTTGGTCTAGACTGCATTTATGGGTCTGTGTGAAGGTCCTAAAACAAATTACGTTCCCAGAGGCAGCGATCAAAGCTGTAAGTATAAATGTGCGCACGTGGCCACGGCTGAATGAATAGAGTGAACGCAGGTCTGAGTGTTATTTTACCGTTGTATTTTTGGCACCTATTTGCTGTCATAACTTTCTTCATGCAAGTTTGTTTTGCTAACAATATTTTCCCTTAAACTAGATTATAGTATCAGGTCTGTTCATACCTTAAACGGGGGAAACTCTTAGACTCAATCATATGTATCTGGGACTCTTTGTGCTATCATCTTTCTCCTAACGGGACTGTGGGCTATCCATCGAGGGAAGATCATAACTGTGGGTCTACCCGTTCTTGTAGCATTCCTTGATTTGTTTATGACTTTGTGTATATGCCTTTTTTTTGGATGTAATTTTACATGTTGTGACGTAAGTTTACAAATGATAAATAAACTTAACAAAAAATTAATCAGCATGTTGGTCAGCTCGTTCTAAATATCTATATAATCATTTGTTATAGTTTCCCACGTCTGTGTATCTACCTGTCGTCACTTGAATGTGCGTGCACGTGATGGATATATATATATATATTTAATGTATATGTGTTAGACTGTCTGACTACTTTAGATCTGTCGTAGAAGATAGGTGAGAGAGAGAGAGAAGATTTCCCGCTCTCAGAGACAGCCTCTATCACTATTCTACCACCTCACTCGTGGAAATCTATTTTGTATTTCTATCTCACACTGTGACTATCACTCATTCCAACCTATTCAGAAGGGACCAACCCAAGTCTTAATTGTCCTATCAAAAATCTACGACAGAGAGCAGGGAGTGGATGATGATATCATGGTGTATGTAGTTATTATGCAAGAACTTTACTAAACTTCATATACATGTATATTGGTATATATATATATATATATATATATATATATATATATATATATATATATATATATATATATATATTGAAGACGCTTGACAACCTATATGATTACCACATACGTGTTTCATGAGACGTGTTACAGCCACCAGACGACTATTGAAGAGAAGTACAGTCCGAAGCACCAGTGGGAACCAACAGTGGCTGAAACAGACGCCAACCGACTTCACACTGGAAGCTAGGTAGCAAACAAGAAAAATCAATGAACATTTCACAAGTTTTCCACCACAATATAAACCATCCGAGGATGATCAATATCATCGTTTATTTTAAATCTTGTTAAACTCTAAGTGATTATTAAACCTGTTTATCTGTAACTGTAAAGCTATAGTTCGATTAGTCACTATAGTGAATTGTATGTCTGCACTCGTATGACTCATATTGTGTTAAATACGTAAACATATACAACTATAAAATCGATAGTTGCTGAATCACATTCAGCTGGAGACTTAAGAACCACGAGTCAAAATTTCCGTATAGAAGGGGAGGGAGAATATAAGTTCATGACAGCTTATATGATCTCAGTTGTTGTGCTTTCTTTTCTTCAACATCCTTTGAGGTCCCCTTCAGTAGAAGCATTATTCTTTTATTTATATCTCAGTCAAGAGTAATCTTGAGCGAAGGTTTATACCTTTGAATACCATCATCATCATCATCAGTTGCCATCTCCACAACGAAGGTTGGCTGTAATGGATCTCCAACGTCTTCTGTCTCTTGTCTTGGTGGTACACTATGATAGACTCTTTCCCGTCCATCTCTTGATGTTATCTTCCCACTTATAGCGCTGTCTTCCCCTTGCACGTTTGCCTTCAACTCTCCCTTCTGTTATGGTCTTCTGCAATGTGTTATGCCTTTTTATGTGGCCAAAGTATTTTAGCTGCCGAACTTTGACCTCTCTCATTAGTTCTCTTTTCATACCTAGATTTTCTAGGACCTCCTTATTTGTTTTCATCTCTTTCCATGAGATACGCCCCATTCTTCTATATATCCACATTTCAAGAGCCTCAATTCTTTCTTCCAAATGCTTAAACATCGTCCACGTTTCTGCACCATGCAGAAATGCAGAATATATATAACACTTTATGATTCTCAGTTTCAATTTATGAGATAACTGTTTGGATGTCAGTATATGTTTCATGTTGTTGAATGTAGCTTTGGCCATTCCTACTCTCTTCTTGATTTCTGTTTCACATCTGCCATCTTCTGTTATTATATGACCAAGATATACGTAGCTCTTGACTTGTTCCAGGATTTTCCCATTTACGCTTATCTTTAATGTGGGTTTATCGTCTGTTTTGCTAATATTAATGTCGAGTCCATATTCATGACTTATACTGTTCACTTGCTTCACTAGTTCTTGTAACTCCTGTTCGCTTTCAGCTAACAGCACGGTATCATCTGCATATCTAAGGTTGTTTATTGATCTTCCACTGATGTTCAGTCCTGGTATTTCCTGTATCTGTTTGAAAATTTTTTCGGTGTATAAATTAAATAGGCAGGGGGACAGCACACAACCTTGTCTGACACCTCTTTTTATGTCTATGTATGGTGAATAATTCCTTCCCGATCTTACTGTGGCAGTTTGCTCCCAATAAAGGTTACTGAGTATTCTTATATCTTTTCCATCAATACCTATGTCTTTGAGGCATTCAATTATTTTCTCATGATGGATTCTGTCAAAAGCCTTCTTATAGTCAATGAAGCACATATACATAATTTTTTGGACCTCTGTATATTTTTCTGCTAATCTTCTTAGGCAAAATATTGCCTCTCTTGTTCCACTATTCCGTCTAAAACCAAACTGTTCTTCTTGGATTTCGCTGTCTACTGTACTTTTTATTCTTTCCTGTATGAATACCATCATTATACTCTAAATTTGGCCATTGTTGGACCACTCCTGCGGAGCAGGGGAGACGATACACGCCACACAAGCTCAGCAGCCCTTGTTAAACAACAGCAAGAGGACAATAAGTAATCATTTTTTAAGATGATATAAGATTTCACATTTCTAATAAAACTCCCCCCTCCTTCCCCCTCCCCCACGTACATTGAACACGTTTATGTCTGTTAACTGGAAAAATAGCTTAATCAGTACCAAAATTGTTTTACGTATTCTTGAGTTGAAGGAGAGGAATTAAACACTCTGTTTCTAGCCAGCTAGTCAACAAACTTCCTCTGTTGATAGTGTTTGAATATTTATGTCTATGTACGAGAAGGGTAATGTTTGTTCAATACATTTCTCACTTTATTTATTATATATTATAGGTGCCTGTAAGCAGCCAACGCCTCTTGGAACTACTACCACGTGACTAGATATTTTACTCAACCTGAATGATGATGTGCCCAAAAAATCTTAAACGTTACAGAGATCGCATTAGCGGACTCTATACAACACTAGAATCCTGACATATTATGATATCCACTTAAACTTATGCATTGTTGCCGAAAATTGGACTTGGCTAAATTTCTGCACGGCTATTTTCGTTTTACTTCGTATAAATATAAACACAACTGACAGTCAGTTTCGCAAGATCTAAACCAATTAGGTCAGTTGATCTACAATTATTTTATGAAATTAATTAATTAGCAGCGCATCGTCACTTTGTTTTGTACAGTCACATCTAGAAGACACTCTTTGCAATTATTTTAACGACAATCCGATAGAATAGAATCATTTCCATTCTGCACTTCTTGTTCGTTCTCATTAAATAATACATACTAAAAATGAGCAGTAATAGCACTAATAGATTAAACTATACAAGTGAAACAGATGATGATTACTCATATCTCATGACCCTTGTATACGCGTACAACGCATGTAGGATTTTCAACAGCATTGTGGGTAGTTTCCTTAATTTGTGGTTTCTGGTCGCCATCCTACGCTCACAAGAAATACGGTCACGTTTGCGTAACAAGATCATCTGTAACACCTTCGTGCTGAATCTTCTGGACAGTGCAATTGTTTTACCCATGAATGTCTGGGTCTTCTTTGGGGTTAGAAACTTCCACTGTGCTCTCCACTCAACAGTTGCAAATCTAAGACTCATTCAAGATTTTATTGCCAACTGGTTGCTGGTGATGCTAATAGTTGTCTACATTGCTCAAATACAGGACTTCAATCCCACAATTACACTCACGCCGAGGATTGCTACATTAGGCACATGTGTGCTTTTAGTTTTCCCTTGGGTGGCTTCTCTTGTTGTTGTGCCTGTAATAGTGCACGAATACTACTACCGTCAACCAAGAGCCTATCAATTTTGCCCTTACCCAACTTTGGACGCAATACTGATCTTCAAATCTGTCGACACGGCTGTCCCAATAATTCTGGCAATTCTTCTCGTGATAGCTGCAGGATTTCTGAGGTATAGGGGTTTCAATCGGGGAAACTCTGCTGGATCAATGCAAACTGAGCTACTAGGTCGAGGTCCTGAGATCGACAACATCCTTGCTTACATCACAGCTGTGGCCGTTTCCACCTTTTGTGACCTCCTCCAACTGATATTTGCGTTGAATCCGTATGCATTTTCTCAATATGGCATGACAAATTGGTAAGTTTATGTGTGCTTGCCTATTCTATAAATGTAATTAGCTCAAGTACCACATCGGCATGTTTTCTTTCTTTTTTCCCCCCAGTTAGTTGTGTACCCATTAACAGTATATTGTGTTATTACGCATGTGTGTGTGTGTGTGTGTGTGTGTGTGTAGAGGGTGATTAGCCACCAAATGTTGAATGTGGATGTAGTAAACAGTAGAGTCCACACAGGACGTCACATAAACTCACGACGTAGAAAGTCAATGAACGTTGTAACTGCTAGTGACGTTTCCATCATTTATTGGGACGCCACAATGACAAGATGTGTAGACATTAACATGTAGAACAGTCTTCATTATATCGACATAGTCAGCACAACATTTGACAGCAGACAGCATAATAATGGTGAATCAAATCATGGGCTTCAATGCATCATAATCGACTGTAAATGTATTCAGGTGTGGAAACCATCATCCTTTTCTATAACAGTCGATATCTATATAAATGTAGGAGATTAAATTCCTTCTCCTTCTCTGACCTCCAGAAGACAGGCATGACTTCTGGAGTATCAAGTAATGTCCTCTGATTTCCTTTAATAACAACGGTATCAAACCTAAACTGACGTGGAACCGCCAGAGCAGTAAAGTCCAACAAGCAGATAGCCTTTAGGACATGCATCAACCCGATGCATAACAACATGGTGATTCGTGAGTTGAAAACTTCTCATAACGTCGACTCTTTCCCGCTCAGGGAAAGTTGACAACTAGGCACAAAATGTCAATCATGAAAGTTAGCGACAATGATAATCAAATGTAGAGCAATTACCTTCTCTTCAAGAATAAATACACAACTCACTCGCCTCCAGGCGCTTTGAATCACAAAGGGAGATATCATCTGAGATGAACACTATAGAGGACTTCCATTTCCCGAACAATATAATCATGACAGAGGCTAAAAACGCGTCTGTCTCTCTCGACAAAATCTGTGTCACTCCCGGGCGGAAGCTGGTACAAAACCCACAACCAAAAAACAGACATGCGCAGAGACGTTCGATTTGAATACAATTCACACAACGTCGAAGCTATGGGCACATTCTAAGAACGACACTTAAAATCGAGCCTTATAAGGATAGGAAATAACTATCGACGCAGGTTGACAAACGTTTACAAGAAAAGTGGGCCTGAGCGCTCCATAAATGGACATGACACAACATCGGTCAACCCACAATAATACCGGCAACCGAAGGGCATAAGAACAGGTCACCACCTAAAGTAAAAAGTAACTCCAATTCCAAGAGTTATATACCTTGCATTAGAAAAAATTGAGTACACAGATAACATAGTGAAATTCTTATGTGTAACATACTACCGCAACCTCCCGATAAAAAAAATGAAACTTTTTTTTTCACGAGCAAGCTAAAAGCGGCTCAAACGCACGAATTATGCGCGGATAAATAGACAAACTGCCTAACATGAGGCTAAATCGACACATAGAGTGACAGGTGAGAATATATATCAGCAGAGAAAATCTGTCTCAAAATATATACATATATCGGGGAGGTGCCACCAACCACACATCACATTGCTGGTCACGTTAGCATGTAAACACAATATACATATCTTGTATGCAAGTGTAATCATAATCATCATCAAAATAATAATAATAATAAATTCTTTAAGCACCAAACACGGTGCATAAGGCAGAAACCAGTGCTCTCCAGGTTGTTCGTTCTGACGCCACTCCTCTTAGCTCTTGCACATTATTTAGGCCCAACGTTCTTCCTTCTCTTATTATTGTTCTTCTGAGTGTTTCTTTTGGTCTTCCTTTTTTCCTCTTACCCTCAGGAACCCAAGTGAGCGCATGTAGTGGTATTCTGTTGTTTTGCATTCATAGGACATGACCGATATATGACCATCGTCTTTTCCTTATATAGTTGGAGACATATTTCTGCCTAGAGTCTTCTCTTATTTGTCGATTAGTCTTGAATTCTTTCCAACTGATGTTCATGAGTTTTCTAAGACATTTGTTCTCGAATGTATTCAGCTTGTTCTCCAATGATTTTCAATGAATTGGCGTACCAAGAGTTAAAAAGAGAAACTCACCAGCAAGCCGATATTGAAATTGCCTGATTTGAGTCAGGAATTTGTGGTGAGAACGGATGCTAGCAACATCGGATTAGGGGCAACATTATTGCAAAGGTCCACTTCACTTGATGGGGAATTAAACCCAGTTGCTTATGCTAGCCGCAAGTTGAATAAGGTGGAGCAAAACTATTCAACAAGTGAAAAAGAATGTTTAGCACTAATCTGGGCTATAAAAAAGTTCCAGATCTATCTCTATGGTAGGACATTTGTGGTGCAAACAGATCACCAGCCTCTCGTATTCTTATCACAGGCCAAGCATGAAAATGCACGTCTATTAAGGTGGTCGTTACTCATCCAACCTTATTCATTTACGATAGAATATATACCGGGGTCGCAAAATGTAGGAGCGGATTTCTTGAGTAGGCATCCTTATGATGAAAATCAGAAAAACGCCTAGGAAATAGGATTTCATTTGCGCTAAGTTGTCTCACAGATTATAACCTGCAAGGAATGCATGTTTTAGGAAGGGAGGTGTGTAGCGAAATCTGTGAGACAATCGCTAAATTCAGTAAGATTGTACTCCTATGAAAATAAATAAACCCGCCCGTGTGTGTTTGCCTATCTGCGTCCCCAACGCCAGTAGAGCGCTGTATTTTATATCATAGTAACGCTTAGACAATGATCCTGCCGTTAAATATTACAAGCTTTCCTAGTTTCGTCCTCGAGAATTACAATTAACGATCTGCCAGAACTGTGACACCAAACTACCGTCTGAATTAACGTAAGATTTTAACTTTAACGCCACTAATAGTAGTAACTCGGACATTTTTCAGTAGTGTAGAACGAAACGGCAGTAATAATTAACGCCAATACTAACACCGCCTTGCAAGACCCCTCTTCGCTCGGCACGCGGTTCTATTACTATATCCACGCTGTTGGACACGCCAGAATATATATACACACACACAGTGTATTTCAGGCTAAAAAAATAACTATAAGGTAACGTAAAGAAAACGCGTTGTCGAATTCTGTGACGTACTACAAAAAGCGCTGCTTCGTTTTGAATGAGAACGACAGTTAAAGAAAAAAATACGATGTAACGTGGAAATTTAAAAACATATATATATAGTAAGAGAGAGGGTGGTCGTGTCACTAGTTCGTTGTTTACAGAAATTTGAATTTGAATCCAAAGCAAAGCATATAAGGTTAGATAGTAGAAAAACGATAATAGTAAATATATTGAATAAACGAATGAAAAGATAAGCACTGTGTGACAGACAGCAACAGGATCAATAATTATTTATCAGAATTTGAAACACTCAATAAATAAAGGAAATATTTACAGAAGACAGATGGACGAACAGACTACTTCTTTCTCAGCTTGACAGATACTGGGGAAGGGTAGGGTGGTCCAAGATTTGAAAATTGAGTGCAGTTTTGAAAATACGGACGCTAAAAGCCAAACAGTCCCGATTGGTTGGGGTCTAATATACTAACGGAGGAATAAAACTAGTTCGAAGGTAATGAAAAAAGCCACTTGAGAAATGAATTTTCATCACTAAAGTTGTCTTACAAGCAAGATAATAGTACTGTCTTGACTTTGCTGATCTGCACCAGCAAGCGATCTGGAATTGACCATATTTATCGCAAATCAAACTTATTAGTGTTAATATTTCTCTGATGCGGTAAGAACGAAAACATTTATATTATCATTATTATTATCATTATGTATGTATTATTGAATATATATGAAAATTATGTGAGTAGAAGTTTATCTAGAGGGAAGTCAACATCAAACTTTGTGTTGTTTCACAGAGTTGTTAGGAAATATAGTAATAGGTTGTAGAAAAGCCCGACAGGCTTTCTGCCATTTTGGGAGAAAATAAAATTAAAATATTAATGGGGAAATTGTTGTACAGTATTATGACATAAGACCAGGAAAACAACTGGCCGTCTTCTTCAGCAAGTCACCGTGATTGTACATGACTTGATATTATTAACTTAAAATGTTTCCTTTGTCAAGGAAAGTGTCAAACTGTGGTTTAAAGTTTATTTGACCATGAATGGGGTAATAAACCAATTAAGAACATCAACTAATTGTGTAGTTACCATGCTGAGTCTGAATATGATTGAAAATGTTTAGATAGAGAAAGAGAGAGTATATCAGAGGGTGATGTAGGCCGCATTTATATTGTTCCAGGGTTTCATCTATGACTCGAAGTGAGCCCAGGTCAACGTAGATCTGTATATATCTCTACACATAAAGAAGTGAGGCAGTATCAACTGTGTGCCTCCCTGTTATTTCAAGACCAGAACCCTGACTTGGTAGTGGACGCTGGTGGTGCGATTATACTTCATCCTGTACCCCAGACGACACAAAGATAAGAAATTGTCTGCAGGCACATGATAGATCAAACCCAATTACTCTCATTTCCCAAGTGTTTAATAAATCATTCAGATTATGATGAACAGAAACGTTCTTCCTAACCTTACCCATTCATAGGAGCAAGAGTAAATTGACACTGTTCCAGATTGACATATTTAATTTATGTGTGAAGAAAATAATATACTCAGTTATAAATTGAATCAATTTTATGTAAATACTTTGCATTATCATTTGAGTTTCAATATTCCAGTATACACAAAATTGTGAAACTGGAACAATAAATTGTAAAAAGATTTCTCAATTTAAACTTAACTCTGGGTGTTGTTAAATACTTTTCATAGAGTTCTTAGTTGTATTTGTTGTCATTTTATTACAACACACTTTACATTACCCTAGACATTAGACGTAGCTATCAGACATACTAGTCAAGAATAAGTCTGAATGAGATCATAAGGTGGTAGCAGAAAGACACCCTGCAAACTCACCCTAATAATTGTTATACTCAGGGGCCTTCACAGCTGACCTCATTTAGTACAATATAAATACATAACAACAACAAGTCATAACATCTAAATCCACCACATCCATGACAGCCATATATCGAGGATTCTTCAGCAAAAACGAAGTTGGCGAGAAGACAAAGATGGCTGTATACCGTTCCACCTATGTTCCAGTCTTGACTTATGAATACGAGTCACGGGCAATAACTACAACCCACAAAAGCAACTCCAAACCTCAGAAATTAGATATCTGAGGAAGATGGTTGAAGTAACAAGAATGGACATAGTTCGAACCAGACCATACGGCAAGACCTTAAAACCCAGCCCCTGCAGACCCAAGTAGAACGTTCCCAACTACGATGGTTTGGCCATTTCTGCAGTATGGGAAAAGCTGAGCTACTGCAACAAGTATGAGAAACTAAGAGACAGGGATCCTGACCTCCACGATGACCCAGAGTCCACTGGGAGGACAACATTAGACAATATCTAAAGGACTGAGGACTAGACTGAAACGCGGCCATGAGGAAGACAGTCGATAGGATAGTATGACGCTCTCTCTGACGAACATCTACACTCCACGATAAAAGAGTAACGAGTAAGTAAGTATTAGTCTATTCTTTCCTTTGTTGGTCTTTCTCGGTTGAGTTGTAGCTCTATTTCTGCTGGCTGGATGTCTGGGGGATTTTGTGGAGCTGGTCTATTGAGAAAGCCCTCAAAGTATCCCTTCTACCTCTTCGTTTGCTCTTGTATATTGCTAAGAATTTGCCATCCTTGTCTTTAATGAGACCATTAGCTTGCTTGTATTTCCCCGTTAACTTCTTTGTGCTGTTATACAGAGCTGTCATATTTCCTTAGGCTGCAGCGTCCTCTGCCTGCTTAATATATTTCCTATTGTCTCTTTAGGTGCTTCTTCTTACGTCTTTGTTTGCTTCTGTGTACACTTCTTTGGCACTGGCTTTGGAACTTTTGGTTTTGTTTATATTTAAATCTGCTTTCTTAGCCTTTCACATTGTGCAGATACATTTATAGACAACGAATCTGTATAATGAGGAACAACAAAAACAATAACCAAAAAGGACTTTGATAAATGCGTGATTACGTAGAAGGATTGAAGTGGTACGACATGATCACCAATGAGGAACTAACGGCAATAACCAGACACGCATCAGTGGAACAAAGGTTGAGAAGGTGACGCTCAAGATAAAACGGACAAGCACTGAGGAAAACTTTTAGTAGCTTAACCTGACAGTTATTGTTCTGAAATTCGAAGGGAAAAAGAAGCATTGATGGACTGAAAAACAGATGGAGAAGAGAGCTGCAAACGTAGATAAAAATGATAAGTATTGATGGGTTTAGGTTCAGTACGGTAGGACGGCGCGAAAAACATGACATCAAACTCGTTCTCTGGTGTCTGGGGCAGCGGTATGCAACCCAGGAATTGTGGGGAATATCCTTTAGAAAATACCGAGCTCTCTAAAAGATCTACCGTTATAAAAACATATCTGTGTTTTTTTGTAAGTTTCAGAACATTTGGAATAAATGCTACTTGTATGTACATTTTTTATCTCTGCCGAGTGATATGCTTCCTGCTATTCCGTCGAAAGAGCTATGGAAAATGCAACATAAATTAGATTTACCGAATTTCAACCTCACTTCAAAGAAGAGATTGACTTTCTATCTTGTGTAGTTAACGAATTACGTAAGTTTTAGTAAGATAGCCCGTGAGTTTTCGCTGGGTATGCAGAAAAAAGTATCTTTCATCCTAAGGATACTGCGCTTTAAACGCTGGCGGGAGGCGGCTAATCCGAAATTTCCATTACTTAATTATTTTTTTTAGCTCCATCACCTGAAGATCTACTAAATCACTCCATGGAATCTACTGGTAGATTGCGATCGACCGGTTACCAACCTCCTGGTCTAGGGGAGTGTTAAAACAACATACAATGTCTCGAACTCAGCAAAGTTCAATGAACATTAGCAACGACACGACAATCTGTTTTCATTCTGCGATCCATGACACGTTGCAATCAAGTGTGGCATTGGCCCACAATTTCAAAAACAAACCAAAAAAAAAAAAAAAAAAACCAGTTGAAATTTTCATTCTAACGAAATAAAATGCAGACGTGCTTGACGATATTCATTTGAAGATTTTTTGGTCGACCGGGATTTGGACTGGATTAACTAGAGCCCTGGCGAGGACATTTGATTTTGATGAGGTGTCGTCCACCAGGGACTGGCGGCTCCTGAGCCGACCCAGCTCTAATGGGTACCTCCGAAATCGGCGAGTATCTGCCTGAATGGCGAGAGATACCTGTCTCTGTGCAAGAAAAAAGGGATACTCATGTAAAAACCAGTCTCAGGTTAGACATAATAACCTGAGATTTCGCCTCGGAAAAAAAAAAACGATATTCATTCATTCACACATTTCAACTCCCCAAGGAGCAAGGCTTTTCAACAAACGTATACCAAGTCTTCCTGTCACGTGCCATCAGCTTAAGGTCTTTCCCTGTCTTCTTCTCCTTCATCTTTCTTACCAGTTGTCTTCCCATGTGTGCTTTGTTCTTTCTCTACCTCTCTTACCCTGGAGACTCCAGAACAAAAGCTGCATAGTAATGTTATCAACAGGTTTCCTTAAAGTGTGTCCTATCCAACTCCTGCGTCTTCTTCTCATCTCTTGTTCCACTGGCACTTGTCTTTTTCTTGTCATCAGTTCCACATTAGTGATCTTGTCATCAGTTCCACATTAGTGATCTTGTCATATATGTTCAATCATTCTACTACGCAAACATCCATGTATGAAAGTCTGTATCTCATATAGCCCATCAAAATTATCCAGTGGTTTGCCTAAACAACTTGATTCACTCATACCACATATTACTGTTTTATATGTCTAACATACTCTCAAATCATGATTAGATTCCATTATTTCCACCACATCTAGAGACAATTTAGCCTTCAGTATAATCCACAACAGACTCCTCAATAGCGTGTAGCCCATCTGGAAGAACAAGTCCGCATTCGAATATAATCAACATCAGATTAAGAGTCACTAGTGTCAACAAAACCACATCACATAGGCGTCTACTACTACTTTGTTTCTTGGACACTGACTGACACAGCAATCAGTGACTATCACGTCTGGTGGCGTCTTGTAGGGCATCAACAAACTGTCTCAACTACTCGGTCGGCAGCCATCCTTCTTGTGGTGCCCTGGTTCATGCTTTGCATCTCTACTTCCACATTTATTTACCAGGTTGCCTCTTGCCGGCTTCTTTTTCGCTGTCCTTCTCGAGTCCATAGCATGCCAGTTCTGGGGATAGTGTCAGAGTCTCAAGATTTCAAGGGTTCGTCCATGGTAAAAGGGTTGAGAAAGACTGGTTTACAAGGAATGAGGAATTTATTGATTTTACGGTTGATACTTGCTTTCTTTCCTGCACTAGTTTCACATCTGTCAATTTGCCCCGCGCGGAGGAATCGGCATACAGCCGGCCTTGCTTACACATAATGTTCATATTCTATAATAGCATAGACCCGGATTTCTTAACATGTGCTCCACGGACTCCTTGGGGGATCCATAACTGGATTCTAGGGGGGGGGGGGGGGGGGGGGGCGTTTTCATAACCTAAAATATGAAGTTTTTAAGTATGCTTTATGTACATTTTTTTTTTCCCAAAGAAGGCGTCCATAGCCTTAATCGAACAACCAAAGGGGTCCATAGGCTTCATCGGACAATCAAAGCAGTCTATGACACACACAAAAAGTTACGAAATCCTGGAGTAGACTCACTGACAATTTTTATTTGAACTAATATCCTATCTTCATCCATCTAGGTGGAGAGTAATGTTTCTCGCCGCGCTAGCAACTGACTCGCGTGTTTTCCTCATGCCTCTGCCATGGCTCCTCCTTCCTGACATCAGACAGCGAATCAAGACTTGGAGACCTTGGTATCGCCCGGCCCCTGGCATTGATTTGACTGTGACCTACAGGAAAGAGGAACGCTAACCAAAACTGGAAAAATGTTTTATTTATTTTTTGCTAACGGATTCTGAGAAACACCGCATCCCCCCACACTTCATTACACGTGCTGGATATGAGCTTTCAAACTGTGACATAAAGCAAATACACAAAGCGAACAGCAGGGTAAAAAGTAACTACGAATCCCATACACGAAATAAAAATCTATAGAAAAGAATACACCTTTCCAAAAGAAAATTAATAGCATTTTGATTACGTCACATCAAGTTAGATCCCGTGGTATCATTTCATCGACGGTTGCCAGTAATTTATTTCAATTGTCATTCTTTACCTTGATAACACACTCCCGTTCTGTTGATAACACGCTCCATTCTAACCACTGATAAAACACTCCATATCAAACTGATAATAACGCGCTCTATTCCACAAATTCATAACACGCTACATTCCCACTATTAATAAAACGCTCCATTCTAACTACTGATGACACACTCCAATCCAACTACTGATGACACATTCTAATCCAACTACTGATGACACACTCCAATCCAACTCCTGATGACACTCCAATCCAATTACTGATGACACACTCCAATCCAACAATTGATGACACACTCCAATCCAATTACTGATGACACACTCCTTTCCAACTACTGATAACACACGCCTTTCCAACTACTGATAACACACTCCATTCCAACTACTGATAACACACGCCATTCCAATTACTGATAACACACTCCATTCCAACTACTGATAGCACACTCCATTCCAGCTACTGATGACACACGCCATTCAAACTACTGTCACACATGCCATTCCAACTACTGATAACACATTCCATTCCAACTACTGATAAAACACTCCACTCCAACTACTGATAGCACACTCCATTCCAATTACTGATAACACACTCCATTCCAACTACTGATAACACATTCCATTCCAACTACTGATAACACACTCCATTCCATCTATTGATAACGCACGCCATTCGAACTACCGGGTACTGATGACACACCCTGTTCAGAACACTTCCCATATCAGTTATCTTTCACTGGTTTCATCTTTTGCTTTAATATTAATGGTCCGTTATTCTTCATACATCAAATATATTTGAAAGTGCAGAAAAACACTTGTCACAAATGTATGTTTGGACCCACAACAACAAAAGTGGTTAACGGTTTGAATACACAGGAATGCTTAAAACGATATTGTTAAGATATATCTTAATACTGCCCTTGTTTATCATAATCATCTATAACTGCATACTCAACCATCGTTATTTATATATACAGTCACGGTAAGTTATGTCACAAAGTAGCAACTGCGCCAGCTATATACTCTTCCCTCAACTATATGACTAGGCTTGAAATTGTACACATGTATATGAGTTCATAAGTTTTCTAACTAATGTTCTAATGAATTTTTTTTTTCATTTCTGGATGTTCGTTTTTTTTTTTTAATCATTCTGTCCACTTTAAACTAAACTATAATGTCCGCCTGTTCGGTTGTTTTTGTTAATCATTCACCCACTTTGAACTGCAATGTCCTTAACTGGCTGTTTTGCTTTTTATCATTCTGTCCACTTTGAGCTGTAATGTCCTTAACTGGCTGTTCATGTTTTTTTAATCCTTCTGTCCTCTTTGAACTGTAATGTCCTTAACTGGCTGTTCAATTTATATCCTTCTGTCTACTTTGAACTGTAATGTCCTTAAGTGGCTGTTTATCTGTCTGTTATATTTCTGTCAACTTTGAACTGTAATGTGCTTAACCGGCTTTTCGTTGATTTTTTTTATCACTCTGTCCAAGCTGAACTTTAATGTCCTTAACAGTCTGTTCATTTGTTTTTATCATTCTGTTCACTTTGAACTGACTTTAACCGGCTATTTCTTTGTTTTTTTTTATCATTCTGACCACTTTGAACTGTCCTTAACCGGCTATGTCTTTGTTTTTTATCATTCTGCCCACTTTGAACTGTCCTTAACCGGCTATTTCTTTGTTTTTTATCATTCTGCCCACTTTGAACTGTCCTTAACCGGCTATTTCTTTGTTTTTTTATCATTCTGCCCACTTTGAACTGTCCTTAACCGGCTATTTCTTTGTATTTTATCATTCTGCTCAATTTTAACTGTCTTTAACCGGCTATTTTTTTAATCATTCTGCCCACTGAAGTGTCCTAACCTGCTTTCTGTTTGTTTTTTTTTTAATCATTCTGCCCACTATTGTACTGTCCTTAACCGGCTATTTGTTGTTTTTTTTAATTATTCTGCCCACTTTTAACTGTAATGTCATCTTTCTTCTCCTATATGTTTATGTATGCAGCGTGACGACATATAATAGATAAGTGTAAAGAGAGAGGCTATATCAATTTATCTCACGCTCAAGCAAGGGCCTACCGGTACTTAAAGTGTGTGGAATCCACGGCGGATCTCACCTTTGGGCCGCCACTCCAGTAAAGAAATACACTTGCAAGTATACTTTGACAATAAGCACTGTCATAAAAGTGTCCAATGGCTGTCACTTGGGACAGACCGCCCCCTCAAGCACGCCACTGCTCTCAAGGAATGAATAAAAGAAAGTTCTGTTTGTGCACCCTTTTTTTTTAAAAATCCGGCATGCAACTGTTAGCCATCGCTGGGGAATGCAACCTGGTGACATCTCTTGTTGGCTTTGACGTCGCTGGTACCACGCTATCCGCTCCCAGGACCTGATAAGATTACACTTGCAGAGGGCGGATAATCCATGTGGTTTTGCTTCGTCTATCATTTACAACCAAGTGGGTCGCTTTATATTATTTGTTTACCTTTTTGTGGCTTGAAGGACTGAAATAGTATCTGACAAGGTCACTACCAGTGTGGTACTGGTGATAAGAACCAGACAAATGCCAGAAGAACAAGAGATGAGAAGAAGGTGGATAAGACACTTGTTGGGGAAACCTGCTGATAGCATTTCAAGACAGTCCTTGTTCTGGAATACCCCACGGTGAGAGAAGTAGAGGTTGGCCCAAAAAACACACGGAGAAAAGAACTGGAAACAAACGAAAATGAGCCAGATATGGAAAGACCTTGAACTGATGGCTAGCAACAGGATGACAAAATATTAGGGACAAGGGAAATCAGTCATTCTTCACGTTAGTATTTGGAATTACTGAATTTATTAGCACAGAAGAGTACAGAGGTTAGAACGCTTTCCTCTTAAGGCAAAGTTACCGGGATCAAAACTTGATCACATCATGCTCCATTCTACCCAGCTGTAAATGGGTTCCTGCCGCGAGAGGTTCAGATGGTATTAAAATGTAAGATATCCTGGACCAAAAAGATGTATCAGATGATACCAGGATAGTGCCAGATAAGAGACTGGTCTTACAAGAAATACCCCCTTCTCTGAAAAGAGCAAGGGTGTATCGACAATCAAAGGTAGGGTCAAGCTGTATGAACCTTCAAGTATGATGATAGTGTTTGGTCCTGAAGGTCTAAGTGCTACCTCTCAAGATCCACCCTTGAATATATATATATATATATATATATATATATATATATATATATATATATATGTATAAATGTATATATATATATATATATATATATATATATATACATTTATACATATATATATATACTTTTTTTTTAATTGACTCTGCTAGGGGATTAATTAATCAATTAAATATGTAATATATATAACAACCATAACCTTAACTCAATTTAAAATAATTAAGAAAGACTGATTACACAGCCCTACCAAAAAAAAATTCTTTTTGGTGCCAAACATTTTACTCTTGATTGTACATAAATGAGGCCTGCTCAATCCAAATATCACATTTACTTGTCTGTAGCAGCTCTAGTTGTTGAGATACAGACATTTTTGTATTTCATTAATACAGGGTGACCGCCAAAAAAACGGGCCCGCGCGCGCACTTTTTGTGTGCTCGTGGGCCCATTTTTTTGGGGGTCACCCTGTATTATTACAATATTTTCTATATAAGGCTATGTAAAAAAAACTATTGCTGTCTAATCCATTACAAAAGAAAACTGCTTGTTTACTCTCAGTTTCAGTTTTCCAAGAATCTTCCCAGAATTGCCTTTTTTAGATTTTAATCCACTGCATGCATGTTAGTATGCTACTTATTTTATTACACTTCTAACAGAGAATGGCATCATCTTCAAGAAGAGCATGTTTTCTTTCACCGCATTTATTTTGTTATATTTGTGGAGAGTACACTTTCAAAGAAGAACATAGGAAGCATATTACTGTTTTTGTGAAAAAGGCATACTTTAAAGTAAAACTAGGTGACCAGGACAAGTCTTGGGCTCTTCATATTGTTTGCAAAACATGTGTTGAACACCTGCGACAGTGGACTTGTGGGAAAAGAAAATGTTTAAAATTTGGAATTCCAATGGTTTGGAGAGAGCCCAAGAACCACTATGATGACTGTTATTTCTGTGTTGTGAATATTAAGGGAATTAATGGAAAAAATCATAAAAAGTGGAAATATCCAGATTTAGATTCTGCTAGGCGACCTGTTCCACATGGAGATGACATACCAATTCCAACTTTCAGTCAGATTTCGGATTTCCTGCTAGAAGATGAGACAGCAGTGGCATGTGGAACGACAAGTGACAGTGATAGTGATTTCGAAGATGTTTTTTCAGATGCTCAACGCTTCGACCAGCTTGAACTAAATGATCTAATCCGAGATCTATATCTCTCCAAGGAATCTTCAGAACTTTTGGCTTCAAGATTGAAAGAAAAAAAATGACTGACTGCTGAAACAAAGGTTACATTTTATCGCAGCAGAGAGCAAGGTTTTATTCCATTCTTTTGTAAAGAAAACAACCTTGTGTTTTGTACTAATGTAGGAGGTCTTGTTAACAAAATGGGTGTAAGTTATACACCAGATGAGTGGCGACTTTTCATTGACAGCTCTAAAAGAAGTTTGAAGGGTGTTCTCTTACACAATGGTAACAAATATGGCTCAATTCCAATTGCTCATTCTACTACAATGAAGGAGGAGTATGCTACAATAAGCACAGTTCTGGAAAAATTGAAGTATTTAGAACATAACTGGATGGTTTGTGTAGATCTTAAAATGATGAACTTCTTGCTTGGCCAGCAAATGGGATTCACCAAATATCCATGCTTTATATGTTTGTGGGATAGCAGGGCAAAAGATATGCACTGGACAAAGAAACAGTGGCCGTTGAGGGATGAATTTAAAGTTGGAGAAAAAAATATTGTCAACAAGCCTCTCATTGATCGAAAAAGAGTTCTACGCCACCATTACATATAAAGCTTGGCTTGATGAAGCAATTTGTTAAGGCACTGAACATAGATGGTACCTGTTTTAATTACTTATGCAGAAAGTTTCCAGAATTGAGCATAGACAAACTTAAAGCTGGAATTTTTGATGGACCTCAAATTAGAAAGTTAATAAACGATCCAAATTTTATTGATTCCATGAACAAAACAGAGTCCACAGCCTGGTCATCATTTGTTTTAGTTGTGCAAAACTTTCTGGGTAACTTTAAAGCAGACAATTATTCTGAATTAGTTGGAAACATGCTGTCGAGTTTTTGTGAACTTGGATGCAACATGAGCATAAAATTACACTACCTCCATAACCATTTACATTTATTTCCGGAGAATCTTGGCGACTTTAGTGAGGAGCAAGGTGAAAGATTTCACCAAGATATAAAAACAATGGAAGAGAGATACTAGGGACTTTGGGATGCCCACATGATGGCAGATTACTGTTGAACCCTCAAGCGTGACTGTCCGGGCATATCACATTCCAGGAAGTCCTCGAAAAGATCCTTTTTGTGTGTTGACTAAACAAGTGCTAGTGATAAAGTTTTATTACATTTTTGGTAATATATGCACAGTAATTACATATAATATGAATGCAGACTAAAATCAAAATGCCACTGATAGCACCTAACTCTAGGATTGTACATAACAATTGCCCTACTAATATGGTCATTCTAGAGAGCTGATAGAAAAAATCTGATTACATTTTTGGAATCAGCAACCCAAAATTACCCAAGAACAGCTATAAAATTTAAGGCACCAAAATGTCTGTATACCAGTGTTATATATATATATATTTACAGTTTATTGATCCTATACCGTTTCTCTTTTCGGTTAGGAAAATGATAAAGAATTCAAAAGGTTTTTACAAAATAAAAATAAATACACATGGAATGTCATTTCCACAATACTTCAATATGATAAAGTTATATTTCAAATGTCAAGTATTTATTTCACATATAGTTATCTCTTTCGCTGGACTGTGAAGTTTGTAATTTAGTTTAATAAAGTCCTTCATGAGTCATCACTCAATCTGTTTTTGTTATCTGTATTTTATTTGTTTGATAATGTTTCTGGATAGGCTGACCAGTGGAATTGTGTTTCCACTTATCTCGTAAAATGAGAAGCATCCAACTATAGCCAGGATCACATAATGTCTGGATCTCCAGGCCGGGGAAAACAGGGTGGCTAGTTCTATGAAACTTGAGAACGGTTGCACCACAGAAGTGGATGTCTCGTATAATCTTGGTAGTTGCAGGATAAAACCCTCAGGCAATACACATAAGCTGTAACAGGCTGTTAATAAGTATCTAGGTCTGCTATGCAGATACAGTGGCAAAGTATTTTACAGCACACGTTTGCCGCTCTCTTCTGTTCTGCTTGTGTTTGAAAAAGTTGTGGCCTCAAATCAGCCAAGTTCAAGGACTTTTATACTACCGCTTCCCCGTCTCGGAGAACATGGGCCAAAACCGGTGTTAGGAATCTAAAAACGATTCGTATTTCTGCCTGCTTGTTCAATGTGCAAAATTTTTATTATTTATTATCTCTCTTAATTCTGGGCCAATTTTGATCATTTAAAGTTAGAATTATACTGTGAATTTATCTCTACCACTCTATATAATAATTGTTTAGTTAGCAAAATGCATTTAAATCTATGCAGACTTTAACTAACTTCTTCTTCTTCTTCTTCTTGCGATCACATCTTTGATGATTACACCGTCAGACGAGTTCTCATGATGAATTCGACTGTTGTTTGAAGTTCCTCTTTAACTCCATATAGCTTTGAGTTTAGTGTTGAGTCATTGGGCCAGTATATCTTTCTTAACTGGTCATACAGAGGACAGTCCTGTAGAACATGCTCAGCAGTTTGTTCGTTTAATTCACATGTGCACAGTGGTGAAGCAGACAATCGTAGCTTGTGCATGTGTTTATTCAGTTTGTTATGCCCTGTCCTGAGGCGAAAAATAGTTATCTGTCCCTGCCGGTCGAGAGTGTGATAGTCGTCTTTGGGTTGGTTCTGTTCTCTTCTGATAGTCTGGATAGCTCTCTTTTTCTCAAAGTATGTGACTTCATTATCTTCTTGTTCACATTCTCCTCCCTTTTTTGCAAGTTTATCTGCCTTTTCATTTCCGGGTACACCACAATGAGATGGTACCCACTGAAGTATGGTTCTCTTTTTGGCAGCTACCTTGTTTAGTTCATTTCTCAGATGCGGGAGTTTACCACCCTTGAGAGCTTGCAGGACAGACAGTGCATCTGTGAGGATGACTACCTGGTGGCAGTCAGAGTTGGTGTTATAAATCATGTTTGCAGCTTGCTCTAGAGCTTGAACCTCAGCTGTATAGTTGGAACAGAATTTACCAGTGGGAATGTGCCTAGTCTCATAGTGGTTGTCAGGATATGAGATAAAGATACTGGCACCTCCATTCCTAACAGCATTAGTGATGACGCCCAATTTATATGGTGATTGAGTAATTGGCCGCCAAATGACGCGTGCACCATGGGTTGAGTGATGGTGCCCGTGGTCTGGTTTTGTGAAGTGTGCAGATGTGTTCAGTCAAACAATGATCATACAAAATAACAGGGCAATCCACATTAGGACGTCAGTAAACTCACGACGTATAAAGTCAATGATTCTTGTAACAGCCGATGACGTTTTTCTTCATTATTTATTGTGGACGCCACAGTGACAAAATGGTTACGCGAATATGTAGGCACATCAAACAGTCATTATCACAGCAACATATTCAATACAGCAATGGACGGTAGACAGCATTACAATGATGAGTCAGATGCATGTTATATTTCATAGTGCTGTAAATGTAGTCAGGTGGAAAAACTCCATCCTTTTCTATAACAGCCAGGAGATAACCAGATGTATGAGATCAGTTCACTCTCCTTAATCTGACTTCAGCAAGACAGGCACGTCTGCTGAAGTATAAATAATGTCCTCAAAAATATCCTCTAGATAACAAAGGTTTTCAAACCTAGTTCATGTAACAAAGTAGCAAGTAATGGTCCTTGGGACATGCATCAACCGATGCGGTACAATGCATCAACATGTGAGCTGGGAAAACATCTCGTGACGACGACTTTCGAAGACAGGCTATGAATCAAACGTCGCTCACGACCAAAAATCGATAGAGTTAATGAAAAGTTAATTTACCTTGCCTTCAGGAAATACACAGAAATATTACGCCTCCCGGCGTGTGGAAATACACTAGAGGTATCATCTCGAATAAACGAAATATCCATTAAGAGGACTTCACATTCCTGACAGAACAAAAAATAGCGAAGACCCTCTCTCAGCGAGGCATCTTCCTAGCTATTCAAATCGCTCACTGACTGGTGGGCGGAAATCGATCGACAAAGAAGCAAGACCAGTCATGCGCAGTCCAGCGCAAATTGACCACAGCTCAGAACTTAAGACGCAAGGACCTTTACTACGAACCAGCCTCTCCACATGTAAGCCTACCTTGCCGTGGTTGGAGAGCTTGAGCGCCTCAATGATCCCGGGAGCTATGCCGGCGGGAGTTTTACTCCTGGCAGGGTCACCCAAGCCGGACAGGTCCTGGGTGAGGGGCCAGACTAAATGGGCTGAGGAGTGGGTGGAACCCTATAGGTGTAGATGCAGAACCCACCGGCGAGTGGTACATGCTCTGGTCTGCACCAATCCACCCCCACTTCATGGGTTAAATGCTTTCTTGCCTCATTCTTCACTGTTTGTCGTCTATCACGCCCCCGGCGACCGTTGCCTCAATTGGCTGTGTGTGGTGTACCCGGAAACGGGGCCTCCCAGTACTGAGGCAAAGTTAAGTCCCCGATCTGTATAGGCATGTATCCATGATTGATCGGGATAGCTTTCTTGGATCATACTCAATGTAGCAGTTCGTTTTTGCAGATCATTATACTCACATCCACTTGTGAGACCACTGACTGATGTATTAATTTGGAGGGCACTGCTGGCCTGCTCCCATGGTACAGGGTATAGGGTGGGCTTCAGTGGTGTTGTCTTCATGGATAGGTCTTCTTGATGCTGTCTTATAAGTCTTTTCCCCCGATGCACAAAGCTGCTACGCTTTAGACGTCCCAATGCCAGATCATCTAGTCTTGCCTTCATTGGGTGCATTTGCATACTGTTGTACTTTTCCATCTGGATCATGGTTTTTGTGTCTCTTCTATGGGACAATGTCTGTAATCCAGCAACCTTCTGCATCTCTGTTATTGGTGTAGTTTTCATGGCTCCTGTAATGAGCCTGAGAGCTTGATTTTGCACCTTGTCCAAAGACTGCAGATGTGAGTTAGCAGCTGATGACCATGCTGCTGAGCTAAACTCTAAGTGTGGTCTTATTACTCCATTATAAATCTTCTTTAGATTTCGTTCATTTGCTCCCCAGTTGGTACCTGCTAATTTTCTGAGTATGCCTAGTCGTCTTCGGGCCTTTCCTTCTGCATTTTCAATATGCTTATTCCATGTAAGCCTTTGGTCAAATGTCACCCCAAGATAGGTGGGGTAGCTTTCTTCCTTGATCACGGTTGTCCCTAAGTGTATGTTAGCTGATTTGTCCTTGGGGGCGAGGAAGAACAGTGTTGTGGAGGTTTTGTCTGTGTTTATTGTGATAAGCCATTTCTCTGCCCATGACACTAGCATGTCTGCTGCCCGCTGCATTCTATAATTTGCTGTGGTGACATTTTCATCAGCGCACCAGAGTACTAGGTCATCTGCATATAAGGCAGCTTTAACTCCTGCAGGGAGATCTTTCACCAGGTCATTGATGTAAACAAGGAAGAGTGTTGGGGAAATTACTCCTCCTTGAGGTACCCCCTGATGGAGCAACACTTTTCTGCTCTGCAGACCGTCAAGAGTGACTCTAGTTCTCCTGTTATGCAAGTATGACTGGATCCATTTCATCATGTTGCCTTGGATTCCACTTCTCCTAAGTTTTGCAATGAGGCCATCTTTCCACACCTTGTCAAAGGCCTGCTTGAAGTCGACCCAGATCGTTAGGACCTTTTTCTTCTCCTGGAAGGCATCTTCTATTGCTTGAGACAAGTAAGTAACTTGGTCTTCTATACTGTAGCATTCTCTAAATCCAGCTTGTTCCGGCACCAGGATCTGCTCAGACTGTAAATACCATTTCAATCTGTGGTTGACTATTCGCTCCATAGTCTTCCCAACACAGCTTGTGAGACTGATTGGCCGGTAACTTGCAGCCTCGGTCTTACATTTCCCTTTCTTTAGTATGGGTATTGTGATGGCTTCTCTCCATACTTTGGGTACCGTTCCTTTCAACCAGCTGTGGTTGAATATCTCAAGCAGTTTTGTCTTTGCTGCTGAGCTCAGATTTACTAGCATTTCGTTGCTGATTTTGTCTGGGCCGGGTGACTTTTGAAACTTAAGCTTGGAAATAGCCTTCTGTAGTTCTCCTAGTGTGATGGGTTCCCTCATTGGGGCAGGAGTATCTGTCTGTCCCATGGTTGCCAGTATTTCTTTTCTTATCTCTCTCTGATGATCTATGTTAATGGGTAAGTTGCTTTCTGAACTGTATCTTCTAGCAAACAAGTCTGCAGCTTGTTTTCCTCTGAAAAGTTTGCCACCTTCATCCAATGTGATAGTCTGCCTAAGTGAGGAACGCTCTTCATTTAGAGACTTGACTAATCTCCAAAGTTTCCTGCCGTCTTTCTCAAGGTTCAGCGATGCCGTTTTAGTTCTCCAGCTTTTCCGTTTTTCTTCTAGCTTTGTTCTCTAAACTCTGCTACAGCCTTTTTCCATTTGTTGTGAGTTTCAAGTGAAGGCTGAGACTCTGCGTCCTTTCTAGCCCTGTCCATAGCTTCCTGACATACTTGGAGTGTGCTGGACCAGTATGGTATGTAGTTACGCCGGCATCCTTTGGGAATGGTTTCTTTTGCAGCTTGTAGTATGCATCTGTTGAAGTCTTTTACCACTTCATTAATGTCTCTGTTCTGTACCTTGAGGGTAGACAGCAGCGTGTTCACCTGATGCCTGAATAAACCCCAGTTGGCTTTTTTGTAGTTCCATCTTGTAATGGCTGGGCCTGTACTGAGAGTTGCACTCTGGACAGTAAGAAAGATTGGGCGATGGTCGCTTCCCCCTAGTTGGTCTCCTACTTCTCTACTAATAGATCCAGCTATATCTGGTGTGGAGAAGGCAAGATCTGGTGTTGAAGTTGTGTGCCATCCTCTGGAGTAGAAGGTAGGAGTATCTGTGGCATTATTGACTAGGATTAGGGAGTGATCATCTTGCCAAGTTTCAACCTCTTCACCTCTGTGATCCAGATGGTTATAGCCCCAGCTCTGGGAGTGGCTATTAAAGTCTCCAACTGCTATAAAGTTGGTGGCTGGTACCTGTATAGAGCTGAGACTCAGGGGTTTGTTGTTCGGACAGTAATAGTTCAGGAGTTCTATTTCCATCTTGTCTACCTTTATCTGCAACAGCTGATATTCTGCTCCATCCATGAAGGTTTTCCTTTCGTGTGCAGGAATGTTATTCCTTACAAGAGTAAGTACTCCTCCTTTTCGTCTATCTTTTCTGTCAGATCTGAAGCATTGATATCCCCTTATTTTAAAGGTTTGATCTGCATTCAAGTGAGTCTCTTGGATACAGCAAACACTGACTTGCTTCTCATACAAGATGTTTTCCAGCTCTGTCTTTTTGCTGTATCCAGCCTGCTTGCTGTTCACTCCCTCTGCATTCCAGTGCATCATGACAAGTGGCACTCTGGGTTTCTCTTTTTCTGTTTTGTTTTGGTCAGTAGTTCTCCTCCGCCGTCTGCTGACTCCACAAGACAGTCTAGAGGGTCCTCCAGTAGCTGAGGGTGGGCTCTGTCGAGTTTAACTAACTAAATTGGAGACTACCCTGATGTATAAATGTCATTTTAAACGATTTTTCTCTATAATTGAACTACTATTCGAGGAAGTCTTTGCACCTACCTCTCAAGTAACATTCCCGTTGTTGAAATATCTATACCTTTCCGTTTAAAAATCTTTAGTCCTTAAGAAATTAAATAAATTCTTACTATCATTTACACAAAATGGGCCTCTATGTTAAGCCTAAAAGGTTTCATTATACACACCAGAAAAAGGAGCGTTTTCATTGGTCATTGTATCGGTCCGTTTTCCTATAGTATTGCGTGTGGTAAATATGACCGCGGTGTAAGACAGACCACAACACGACAGAGCTCCCCCATTTAAAAGCGTGAACCACCTGGTGGAGCTTTCCTGTCTGGATTTACAATCACGGCATTACCCCAACATGAGGTTCACTCTGCCTTACTGGTATCCTGGTTTCCTGCAGGTGGGTGAATTAAAGTAGGCACTACTTCAAGAAATCTGCCTCAACCCTCTGCGATCCAGGGATAATTCTCATGTTGTATTAATAAACAGAGAACATCCCAGGGAACTGCACGGAGCTATTATTAAACATAGTGAACATAAATTGTAACAAAAACACATGACTAACCTGATTTCCTTTAAATTTGAAAAAGAGCATATTGGCCTTATTATGTCCTCCATGCCTTCCATTTCTTAATTTCTTACAACGACAAGTAGTTTTTAACACAAACATGACCTTATATGTGCTTATACATGTTATTTGTGATAGTTTGGTGATGTCAAAGATGGCCCATTTTCACTTTCAGACGGAGCGATAAAATTTCTAAGTCGAAATATAAAATAAAAATTTATAACTATTTTATTTATCAACCGATTTTGATGATAATTTTTTTTTTTTTCATTTTTTTTTAATGTACTTTCTAAATATCTTATTGAATTGTCTATTTAACAAATATGAAAAATCAGTTTGTGGTACCTAGTTAAAGAGATCTTTAAAAGAAAGTGTCAGTATGGTTTTTTTTTTTGGGGGGGGGGGGGTGGGGGGGGGAGTTGTGCGTGTGCGTGTCAGAGATGTGAACAGTCTCAAGTGAATGTAAGCGTGTACTGTCACAATTCAGCCAGAAGAATATTTTCTAATGCATATTACATCAATAATACAAATGAATATGCAAGGGGATACAAAAGTATTAGACAAAACACTAAACTGTATAATAGATCTGTATAAGAATATACGAGTATATTTGCCTACATTCAACAAAGAAAATACAAGATGTCAATTATAAACATCTGGCTACCCTTATTAAAGTTTGGACCCAAACTTACTTACTCTAAACCCTTTGAAAATAAAGTTTGCTCATTCATTCATTCCTCTTCTACTGCGGGTTGTAGAGGTTTTCCCCAAGAGCGCCATACTATCCTATCGGCTGTCTTCCTCCTCGCCTGGTTCCAGTCTAGTCCCCTGTCCTTCAGAGATTATCTTATGTCCTCTTAGCAGACTCTGGGTCATCCTGGATCCCTGGCTTGTAGTTTCCCATACTTGTCGTGGTAGCCAATTTTCTCCCATTCTGCAGTTGGGACAGTTCTACTTGGGTCTGAGTTTTGAGGCCTTGCCATATCGTCTGATTATGGACCATGTCCCTTCTAGTCACTTCAGCTACCTTCCTCAGATACCTCATTTATGAGGCCTGGAGCAAGCTTTTGTGGGTTGGGGTTGTACTCACTGCTCATGAACCCAAACTGGCTAGTAATAAAAAACCAAAACAGCATATGAATTTCACAACTTTCGTTTTTTTGTATTAATTACCAATGAAGTCTTAGAAAAAAAAAAAAAAAATGTCAGCTTTTGTCTGGACACTGTTCAGACAACAGAAGATAGAAATATTGTGCACTTTATCCTGATAACTGTCAGTTTCATGTCTTTGAACTTTGCAACTTGTTAGTATTGTTCTCATAGTCTAATTTTTCTCAGAATTGTAAATCTAACCTTTAGTGGACATGACATGAAAATCTGCACAAGATCCTTCTATGCCTTTTTTTTTAAAATAAAAATTGTCTCATTTTGGCGAGGCGTGCCCTGCTTGACCTAGACCATGTGGTCTGACACGAGAGGCACAGTCCTTAAAGGTAGGAAACTGTAGTGCTTCTATATCTGTTGATTTCGCTGTAGGGAATGGAGGTTTATATTTTTCACATACATTTTTTATCAAGATTCTTAGGATATTTGTACTTGACCAATTGTTAAGTGTGGTAAGAGGAATAGAAGAAGCCAAATAAACACACAGAGAAGAGCACTAGAGACAGAAATGAACGGGATGAGGAAGATTTTGAAAGACCTTGAGCTGATTGAATGAGGCAGGAAGAACTGGCAAGAGTTTGTTGAAGACCTATACTTCTTGGGCAGCTGAAGAATAAGGAAAGAAATGTTAAGTGTTCTTCCTATCATCACCACACATTTATTAAAGAATAAGGAAAGAAATGTTAAGTGTTCTTCCTATCATCACCACACATTTATTAAAGGATAAGGAAAGAAATGTTAAGTGTCCTTCCTATCATCACCACACATTTATTAAAGAATAAGGAAAGAAATGTTAAGTGTCCTTCCTATCATCACCACACATTTATTAAAGAATAAGGAAAGAAATGTTAAGTGTCCTTCCTATCATCACCACACATTTATTAAAGAATAAGGAAAGAAATGTTAAGTGTCCTTCCTATCATCACCACACATTTATTAAAGGATAAGGAAAGAAATGTTAAGTGTCCTTCCTATCATCACCACTTCTTCTTCTTCTTCTTCCGTCCTTAACCAAAGACCGACCAAGCAGTCAGAGGCCATCACGCCTTGTGGCGTCTTAAGGGCAACAGCAGATTGATTTTCTCTGTTGTAGTTTCCCATCACGCCTAGCGGCGTCTTTAGGGCAACAACAAATAGATCCATCTGCCGTTGTTTCCGTAATCGGTGTGACAAGCCAACGGGTGATCAGCCCATTGGGCTATCATCACCACACATTTATTAAATAAGGAAAGAAATGTTAAGTGTCCTTCCTATCATCACCACACATTTATTAAACAATAAGGAAAGAAATGTTAAGTGTCCTTCCTATCATCACCACACATTTATTAAAGACTGTGAGGAATTTTAGCCCCTGTAGACACACTAGCAACAAATGAATCTGAGGTTCACTTCTGCATTTAAAAACAAATACATTAATACAGCATAGTGCAACCGTTCAGCCAAAAGCCATTCTTTCCTTTAACATATCGAACATAAAAATTTCTGAGCTTGGAAGAGATTGCATAGGATAGGAAAGCTGAATATAACCATGTTGATGAACTAACATCATTTTTGTTTCTATCTTTAGTTCTCTTGTCCATGTGTACACCTATCTTGCCCCATGGATTTCAGAAAAGGACGTCCTGGTAATGCTATTAGGGACCCAAAGATGCAGCAATAGAGAATGCAGTCAGCGACCCATAGCTAGACTGCTTGCATCAGGATCAGCGAACCAGAGCTGACCAAGACCCTACTCCACCTCCATGTGGTGGTCCTGGAAACAGGCTGCATCACTGCAGTCTGGCTGAGAGAGTAGGGATCGCAGAGGGAAAGCAAACCCGGTCCCAAAAAAGGCTGTGCTGAAGTCGGATGTGTCGACCGAAAGGTGCAGATATCACAGCTCCGGCGTAAACAGACACAACGCAACCAACACCCTTTTCAGGACGAACGAGGAAGAAGAAGTAATGCTATTAACAGGTTTTCTCCGTGTGTCTTATCCATCTCCAGCATCTTCTTTTCACTTCTTGTTCCACTGGCACTTGTCTGGTTCTTGTCATCAGTTTCGCATTTGTGTTCTTACCATACTTTTTCAATCCTTCTATTCTACACTAGCACCCATTCATAAAAGTCTGTAACTTCTTGGTTCTTATTAAACTTTTACACCTTGTTCAAATGCTGTACTGTACCAAAATCAACTATATGAGATGTTGGGTGCCATACTAGTCAGAAAACACAGAGTACTAATTTCACCTCACTTTTGGCAGAAGTATCCACTAAGGCCCCATTTCATCCTCGGCTGACACTGAACAGTCAAAACAACAAACAGTACACTCCCAAAAAAAGTTGGTTGCAATTTTACTGGTAAATCAACATCAAATTAAATAATAACGGTGCATACTTAATAGTAAATATGAACAGCAGATTACATGTTAATGTTTATACAAAGTTTATTTAGGCACAGCCTTCTTCAAATGTCTAGTCACAATTAGCTTATACTGTGTTTAATAATGAAAATTAACTTTCGATGTCGTCAGTCACAATGTTCTTCAAAGATTTTGACTACAATTAAAGTTAAATATATCTAGTCGAAATTAACTTAAAGTGTCTAGTCACTATTTTCTTCAAAAGTTTAGTGATAATTAACTTTTAAAATGTCTACTCAAAATAAATTATGTATAGTCACAATTATCTCAAAGTGTTTAATCATAATTATATTTCTATTTTTTTTTAGTTACAGTTTATGTTCATTATGTTTAATAATAGCCCCGTACAGTTCCCTGGGATGTTCTCTGAGGAGACAAAGAAAGAATAAACATAAGAGGCAACAAACATGATGTTATGCACTGGACTGGCAACCTCATCATGTAAAGCTGCTACAGCAACCACTGTTGCAACCGTACATGGATGCTTTGGTAATTGTTACACCTCATTTCACATACAGGCGTGCACTCTATAGGAAGGCATAGCTGTACGTGAATGAGGATGCACAATAATGCACCGATTGTGAAAGTGCACCATTTATTTTAGTTGTGACGTAAGTCAAACTGCATTATGACGTAGGTGCTGTCTGCTTCTGAAAGCTAACAGTCAACCTTCGTGCTCTTTTGGATTGTGTCAGTCGAGGTGGAAGGATGCAGTAGTAGGCGCTCCTGATGTATGTGTTATACTCCACAAGTTATTCGAGGATTTGTAAGTCAACTGTGTTCTGAGACATGCCTGTGATGCACCGCATCTCAAAGCATTTGAGATAATTAATATAAATTCCGTCAAGATTTATGATGTCATAAAAGTATGTGTGGACTTTGATCAAAATGACATGGCTAGTTTGTCTTTCAAGTATGTTTAAGGACAGACCAAGAACAGTGTATGCATGTGAAAACCACCTCATATCATCGTTTTAAATGTGGAGCTGTGTATACTGTGAATATGCATTAAATAATATTAACTGTATAACGGCCTGAAGAACCTTATTTCACGTTATATGTTGTGTTTTTCACTTGTGACATTTTCAATCTAAGCATTGCACAAGTTAGGAACAAACCCAATGTATCAGCAAAAACAATATTTTTTTTTTTTTCGTACGCCCGCTAATACTCGAGGCGAAATCTCAGGTTATTATTAATGTCTAACCTGACATTGATTTTTACGTGAGTATCCTATTTTCTTGTACAGAGACAAGTGTCCCTCGCCATTCAGGCAGATACTCGCCGTTTTCGGAGGTACCCATTAGAGCTGGGTCGGCTCAGGAGCCGCCAGTCCCTGGTCGACGACACTCCTTCAAATGTCCTCACCAGGTCTCGAGTTAATCCAGTCCAAATCCCGGTCGACGAAAAATCCTCAAATGCCGTCGCCCGGGTTTGATCCTGAATCACCCGGTCGCCAGAGCGGTGTTGTAACCACTACGCTAGCGCGGCTCCCAAAAACAATATAATTCTAAAGATAGCAAAACTACAACACGTAACAGTAATAATTGCCTGTAAGAGACCAGTTGTGATGGCTCCATGCCCCATAAAGAGCAAAAAATGAAAAAACTTAAAGAATGTTCAATAAAGCCCAGCGTAGTTCACAGGGTTCTCTTCAGGAGACAAAGAAAGATAAGCACTACTTCTCTCTCAGCAATGTCAAAAAAAGCAAACTAATGTGAGGCTATACATGGAGGTGACAACCTCATCACGGAAGTTGCTACAGAAACCACTGTTGCAAGAGCACGTACTTTGATGGGAAGTGGTGGCTCCAGGCTCCATCAGGAAAAAAAAAGTGATGATGATATCCATGTCTAATTATAACTTATGTTCCATCAAACTCAACATAAACCTTTATAACGTTACAAGTTTAAAAGTAAAATTTATGTAACCTAATAAATCAAAACAATTTTCATGTATTCATTCCATCTCAGGCATTCAATATTTAAAAAAAATTAAACATAAGTATTAGCTAAAGTGTAAACCCGCATACTTATCTTTAATATTAATCTTTTAATTTTCTTGCCTCGCCACAATTACACCATTTTCAAAATACAAGTATATGAAGTAAGGTAACACAATACGGAACAATTTACGAACTATACATTAAGATCTAGCTGTTTTTCAAAATATGAAAGTGCAATGACCTGAAGTTGTTGGCTGTTAATTAAATTTGAACCCAATAAGACACTATTCATTAAGGTAGTAGGCTACCTTGATAGGGTAAAAAACTCAAATCGTCCTTTCAGAATCAAACAACCATGGGTATAGTGTTAGTATGGACTTAAAATTGTTGTCCACATAATGACCTAATTAATTATGCAAATTAGCTATCCAATATGGCCGCCGTAGTGAACAAATTATACACTTTTTCAAAACATCATAACTATGTTATTTGTACAAGGATCTGACTGAAACTTGGCAAATTGAATCATTATATATAGCGTGAGGTCATGACCTAAAATAACAGAGATTGACAGAAAGGTTAATTTTTAATGAATTTTCAAAATTTATATTTCTGGAATGTTTGATATTTGTGCCTCATTATATATGCATGATGGTCATAAAACTAAAACTTTGAATTCAATTGTATCCATTTTAGGTCAGAATGTGTAAGATTATATGACAACCAACTGTGTTAATTTTCATGTCAATTGAATGTACAGATCCAGAGATATCTTGTTTCAAAGATCACCAATTATGTTAAAAAGACAATTCCGAGAAATCGAAGAAAAACAGAAAAAGAACTCACAAAATGAAGTTTAATGAGCTCCTGTTGAATAAAGGTCTCCTTCAACTGCAGCTGCAGTGTCTATGAATCCCCTGTTCGGTGCTCTTAGGGTCTTTCCATTGCAATGTCCTTACTTGCTGAATAGATCCTGTGCAGCGTTCTCCTGTATGCTTTCTTTGCCATGGGTTGACTTGTGTTCATGTATATCGAAAAATTCTGCAATGCACTGTGGCCTTTCCCAATAGAACGCACAAATTCCACCATTCGCACATTTACTTCTTTGTGTTTGTGAGTAGCTGGAGATGAAACATCAGAAGTATTGAAATTGGCATTCTATTCGACACAGTTTGTGCACTTGATACTGATTTCATGACAAAAGACATCCCGAGTCTCTTCGACGATCTCACAGGTCAGTGAGTACTGATAACATTTGTCACATCTAAAGTTAGCGCATAAAAACCCAAACAGCAGTTTTACATCCATAAGGATAAACACATTTCCTCTGTTGTCATTTTTAGCTTGTCCTTCACTTTCTTGGACCTTTATTTTCTTTGCTGAGGAGCACAGAGGCTTTATAGCGTCACTATCGACAATAGGTGTCTCATTTTCAGGCAACGGTTTGTTGGTGTACCGATTTCCAAGGAACTTACTTTGTCTTATTTCCCATTGTGAACAAAAGAAGCTCTGCTAACTACTATTATACAGAATCAGTATAAAACTAGCAATAAATAGAGTTGATGTGGGGGAAAATGCACAATGCATGTAACAAATGCTGAAATTTACGATCAAAGCTTTCTAGATACACACTTTTGAAAAATTCATAAGAAATCATTGAGTGATTCCCCTTGGAAAAGTTATAAATATCTTTTTCCTGTTGCCTCAGTATAATTATAATTTCGCAGTTTTACAATTACACACCTTCATGTTGGGTCATTATTCACATGGTAACCAACTATAAACATTGGTTGCTATGCAAATCACTCAAGGGGGTGTGTGTAGAAAAACACTGATTCCTATCATACCAGAGTATCTCTAAGCTTCTATGAATTATTTTTAGTACAAGAACATGTTGACGATGATTTAAAGCATGAAAATGAAAATTGTTGGATTTTTATTTTTTTAAATCTTTTGTGGGTAGCCTACTACCTTAAAACATAACTCTTTTCACAATTCGGTATTAATAATGCTTCAAATCACCTCTGACAATCAGTAGACCAGCAGGAAAATCCCTAAACGCCAAAGAGGTGTGGTATAACAGAAAGAATGTTAAGACTACCACTGCCTGCTAAAAAAATAGTGAGGGTGTCCTGAAAGAAGGCAGGGTGCACTAGAGCCTTACTGCTCCATTTGAAAGAGGCAATAAATTTTTTTTGCACGTTTTGAGAAGAGGAAAGCTGGGATATATTGTGATAACAGAAAAGAGTGAAGGAAAAGGTGATACAGGTCAACAAAGTGAGAAAATACTAGTTTGATATTGTGGAATAAAAAGAAGTCCACAGAATCGATAAACGGCACTGGGGACAGAAATTTGTGCACAGACATAGTCATCTATGCTTGCAAGCATTGCATTTGATGAAGTTTTCAAATTTGATTTACTTTTCACTTAAGTTTTTTTTCTCCAGTTTCAATACACTTTTTAGCACTGCATAGGTCTTTGATAAACGTTTCTTGTGAAATCATTATCTCTGCATCTTAAAAAATGTTGACATGTTACTGACCTCATCACACCACATTACATAACACCACATTACATATGACAGATAACAGTAGGTAAAATCAATGACTAAACGTATGTACAGCTGATTATACAATCATCATGTGGAGGACTGGTTTCTGTGAGAAGGAGCCCCTGGTGCAGGCGACGGTTTCTCTTTCAGAGACTGAGACTCTCTCTTTAGGACACTCAGTAAGGTCTGAGAACTCTCCAATATCTGGAAAGAACAAAAACACATTCCTCAAAATGTAGGAATGAAAATACTTCTGATCATTGAAAGAGTGGTGAAGAAAGGAATAAGTTTGTGAATTAATCAGACTAAATTAGTTAACATCTAGATCAAACAGGTAAATGCTGAAAAGAACAAAGGGGAAGAAATAGATTTGAAATTAACAGTCAAGAAATAGATTTTACAGATTTTAAAACTGCCAGTTATAATATATCAAATTACATATTATATCAAATTATATATTATATCAAATACAGACTTCTCCGCCTTTGGTTACACTTAAGCTAACCTATTAAATAAGCTGTCGCAATTCCTTCTGCTTCAAGCCAGTCTTAGCACTGCAACCATAACCAGGTTTGTTTCTTTATATGGCAAAACTTGAAATAACTAACGTAGCACACAGCACATCATCTCATGTCAAATGATGAAGGTACTAAACAAACCTTCAACATGACAGCGAGGAATTTACAGGATGCATAAATGACAAAAAAATGTATGAGACTGTAAGCAGATGACAAACAAGGTAATTTTCTCCTGATGGCAAATTTCAAAATAACTAATGTGCTGATTACATGTAAAAATAACCAATACTTATTGAGCACTAGTTAATGTCATACCTTCATATAGGCCGCCTCAGTCTCTGCAATGGTCTTATCAAACTCATTACGTGAGGCCATTTTCTTTGCAAGGGACTCATTCACTTTTGCTAGCCGCTCCGTGAGTATTCGGATATCATTCTGAAGTTTCTGCTTCTCCTCCTCTTCTTGCAATATTGAGCGGTGAATCTCATCACGTCTACTGCAAAGTTCTTCTATACCTGACAGGGGAAGAAGAATACCCATAAATGACAGCTCATAGCTAATGAGGCTGAAATCAGTTCTACACCTGGCAGGGGGAGAATGTCAATAAATGACAGCTCATGGCTAATCAGGCTGAAATCTGTTTTTCTATACCTGACAGGGGGAGAAAAATATCACCCATAAATGACAGCTCATGGCTAATAAGGCTGAAATCAATGCTGGCTCATAACCAACAATAAATAAATAACACAGTAACATCATCATCATTTTGCTTCAGTTTCCTAAGGAGCATAGGCCTTCAACAAACTCAAGCCAAGTCCTTCTATCATGTACCATCAGGTCCAAGTCTTTCCATGTTTTCCTCATCTCTTTAATTTCTGTTTCCGGTCTTCTTCTCCATGTGTTTTTCTGTATCCCTCGAACCCTCTTACCCAGGGGATTCTAGAACAAGGATTTCACTGTAATGCTATCAATAGGTTTCCTCAATGCATGTCCTATTCACAAACACCACTTCTCATCTCTTGTTCCCCTGGCACTTGTCTGGTTATTGTCATCAGTTCCACATGATAGATCTTATTGCACCAGTTCAATCCTTCTATTCTACGCAGGCACCCATTTATGAAAGTATGTAATTTCTTGGTGGAAGTAGAGAAAGCTATAAATATGATACAAAAAGGAAACTCAGCAAGCATGGACAACATGCGAATATAAATTATAGAAACCGTGGAGATCTTTGGTACAGATACAATCACAGATCTGTGCAATGATATATACAATACAGGATATATGCCACATGACATCAGTCTTTATAGTGCTGCCCAAAAAACCTAATGTAACAGAATATTCAGACTTTAGAACAATCAGCTTGATGAGTCCACAATTAAAATGCTGCTCAAAATCATACATGAGAGAATAAAAAGTAAGGTTGACAATGTAGTCAAAGAAGAACAGTTTGGCTTTCAACAGAACAGCGGAAACAAGAGAAGCAATACTTTTGCATAAAAATATTAACAGAAAAATATATAGAGGTCCAAAAAAGTATTTACATGTGCTTCATTGACTATAAGAAGGCTTTTGACACAGTCCACCACGAGAAAATAATGGAATGCTTCGAAGACATAAGCAATGATGAAAAAAAACATCAGAATACTCGGCAACCTTTATTGGGAACAAACAGCTACAGGAAGATCTGGCAAGAATTATTCACCATATATAGACACAAAAAGAGGTGTAAGACAAAGTTGCATACTGTCCCCCAAGTGGAAGACACCGCTATAAGTGGGATGATATCGAGATGGACAGGAAAGAGTCTATCAGAGTGCACCATCAAGACAAGAGACAGACTATGTTGGAGATCGATTGCAGCCGACTTTCGCTGCGCAGATGGCAACTGATGATATGTTTTTTTTTTCTCCATGATTCAGAGCCCCACACTAGGGCTGACTTGACATTTGAGTTGAAGATCAGTATTTTTGTGTTGGACTTGACTTCTTTTAATTTCCATATTTCATAATACAATGAAAGCCCCTTTTACCTTTGATAACGCACATGGCTAACAAGAATAAATCAAATAACAGAACAAGGTTAACAATTATTCATATAGTACTAGATCACAGATGACAAGAATACCCCAAATAACTGATCATAACTAACAATGATAGGAAACTCTATAAGAGCATCACAACAGGAGATAATATGATCATCAGAAGCTGATACCTCCCCCTCCCTGTCAGACAAATGTTTCAGCTGCTTTTGCATCCTTGACACTCTGGGAAGGCGAGCCCACTTAAGTCATGACTCCCTAGTGTCACTCTTAAATTCCATGACCAGGACCCAAAGACGCAGCAATAGAGAATGCAGTCAGCGACTCATAGCTTGACTGCTTGCGTCAGGGAACCAGAGCTGACCAACACCCTACTCCACCTCCACGTGGTGGTCCTGGAAACAGGCTGCATCACTGCAGTCTGGCTGAGAGAGTAGGGATCGAAGAGGGAAGGCAAACCCAGTCCCAAAAAATGCCGTGCTGAAGTCGGATGTGCCGGCCGAAAAGCGCAGATATTGCAGCTCCGCTGTAAAAAGACACAATGCAACCAACATCCTTTTCAGGACGAACGAGGAAGAAGAAATCACATGACCAACAAGAGCAAACCAAATAATAGATCAATGGGCTTCCAGCCTACAAAACTGGGTGTTAGACAAAAATATATGATATCACCGGATCTGTTCTCTCTGCACCATGACAAAAATAAAAAGATACATCACAAGATATGCAGGGTATATCAGCCAATGGATATAATATAAGCAAACTGCGATAGTGTCCTTGTTGTTGTTGTTGATATTGATCTAGTGGCGCTTGGGCTCTAACCCTTCGGCCCAATGCCATATGGTGGTATTTGCATGTGTTCACCGCTGGATCAATAACAACAACAACAGCATGTGTTCGCAAGTTGTTCTTTTGCTCCATATAAGGTGTTCCACTTATCCAGCCTAGGAGGAAGGAGCATTTTCCTAACATCGTAGACTGCTGGGCACTTAAAGAGGTGGTGGTCTACAGGTACATAGCTGGCACTCTGGAGCTGGATTCTGTTCGTGACTAGTAAGGGGTATATGTTTAGTTCGGAGCCGAAAATGGTGTTCTGATCCCTCCTAACAGCTAAAAGCCCGGTGTAGTTACCTGTGGTCTCGGAAGAGATCAAGAAAGAACAGGACTACTGCACACTCAGGCATGTCATACAGGGTGACTTATATATGGTTGTGCATGGGACAGGCAACCTCAGCATGTAAAACAAACTGGTACAGAAACTACTGCTGCAGGTGCATGTGAATGCTTAGAGCAGGCTTCCTGCAAAGGGACCAGCTACAGTGGTGGCTCCATGCTCCGTAAGGAACACACAGGACCATGATGAACAGCTAAAAGTGAAAAACAGCTTCACAGAAATGATTCCTCTTCTTCTTCATCGTTCGCTCTGAAATAACCACATCCATCTCTTAAAGGCTGGCAGTCTGTCTCAGGCTTCTCTAGTCACTATACAGTTTCTCCCTCAACCGGGTTGAAGAAGGTCATGCTGCTCTTCTCATGGAGCAGACAGTTTTAGAGTACACATTTTAGTCTGAAGGAAGTGATTCATGTGATAGTTCTTTCTTTACCTTTCAGCTCGGTGTAGAGCTAACGCCTTAATTACTTCATGTTAAATCCTGATGTTCTGTGCCATTCACGCAAGTTCTTTCCACGTATTCTTATGTCTGTCTCCAGTTCTCTTCTTCACATATTTTTGAGGTCAACCTCTATTTCTATTAGCTAAGTTATTCCAAAAAATAAAAAAGAGACTGCCCTTTATTGCTATTAACTGCTTTCCTCAATGTGTGTCCTATCCAGTGCAAACATTTTCCTCTCACATCTTATTGCACTGGTACATGTCTGCTTCTTCCCAACAGTTCCCCACCGGTGACTGTGTCATGTCATACCATTATAATTTTTCAATTATGCTTAAGTGCCAATTCATGAAAGTTGATATCTTCTTGGTCGTCACTTTTGCTGTTTACGTTACTGAGCCTGACAATAAGACTACTCTGATATCTAAGTTGAACATTCTTTTGTTTTTGTAAGATTTACTTTCTTTTGATTTCCATCTCGTTCTCAGTGCAGTAACAGTCGTTAACTCCTGCATTCTTACATGATAGAGTTACAAGATGCAAAAATAAAGAACTTAACCTAATTAGAAAGAAGACATGTAATAATCCCCTAAAACAAACACAATTTTCTACAATGCAGCATCACAGTAAATGGAACCTTGGGCAAACAAGTCAATGTATTTAAAAAACCTAAGCACAAAAACAACAGATAGAAGAATCACACACATTTTTTTTTTTAAAGCGCAAGCAATAATAGCATTCCAAAAGAGTAAAGGGCATCTTAAGAAATACACAGAAAATCTGATATAAATTTCTTCAGTGTTACCCACAGCGAATTTTATCGTATTGAAGTAAATCATGTACAATCAATAAAAAAAATAAGAAGATCCTTCAGGAAGTACTGACATGCCTTAACAGAAGAACATTCAGCAAGAATACCAAGCACAGCTAACATGAAGATGTCCTGAAAGAGATCAGTGTGCTTATAGATATCAGGATAAAAAACAAAAGCATTTTTGGGCAAATTAGAAGGACAGGAAAGACATTGTGACAATGAACTGAATGGCTAGAACATGAGGATAACAAAATATAGAAGATACTGGACAACTAGCATCATGGCAATGAAACTAAAACAAGTCTCCAAAGGAACTGATAAATTCTTTGCACACTCTCAAACGTCAACTTGAACATGTTCAAAGAAAGCAGTGGTCAGCTTGAGACTATTTCTATCTCCATAGAGCTTTTCCAGGAATGGTGCTGGTGATGGCTATATGTGCTTTCTCTGTTCCTCAAATGTCGGGCATCTTTGAAGCAGATGTTCAGCAGTCATCTTAGCAGTGCCACAGTTACCCTCATCGGTAGTTCCTATCTATAGCTTGTTGAATAGGTGGTATCCCATTCTGTTGTGGGCCGTGCGAAGTCTGAAAAAATTACCACTTGTTCTCTTCTGCTGAACTGATAATGTACATCCATTTTTGTATGTGGCCTGGATGCTCTTCTTCCCATTTGTTCGTGTGTCTTCTTCTGATAAAACTCTGCCTCTTAGAAAGTTACATTTGTAGAACTGATAAACAGCATTAGAGACAGGCAGCTGCAGAATGACGACCACAGTCAGTATAGCGCCTGATAAAGACAAAGAAACAACAAAAACAGCTTTCCATTAAGTGAAAGATAAAAATTCAATCAACAATCTTCACCCACAGATGAAAGAAAAGTAGAAGGGCAAAAAGCCAATAGAAATAGGGAAAGACCTATACACACACACAAACAAACATGGATCAGTGACCTGGAAACAGATTTAAGAAGGATAATCCTCCAATGGAAGTTCAAGAAGGATGATAATGATGAAGGAAAGTTAAAGACAAATTCTGAGGATTGACAAAAATAGAGAAAGCACTAATGTAACAAAATGTAAATTACTGCAGAATAAATAAATAAAAAAATAATATAAACATGACAAGCCATTATGTATTATGTCAGTTATGCTACATTTTAAACAATTAAAAAAATTCACCCACACTTGACAAGCTCATTGTTATAACTCTGTAATGCTGCTCCTTGCTGGGACATTATGATGTAGCTTCAAGACACTGGGCAAAAAGAAAAAAAAAAATTATGATGTTTAGCACACAAATCAATAGTTGCTAATAGTGGTTGAAATGAAGAAAAGTGGATTGTGTTCTTCGATGTCATCCAAATAAGTCACTCATGTCATTAGGGTTAGGTTTAGTATTCCTAAACCTTACCCCTTTTTACCGTGTCTTTTTTAAGATCGTATTAAACAGACGGCCTACTGTTCTTTATTTCAACCGCTAATAGTAGCAGACATTCAAACAAATAATTTGCCTATCGTGACAACTTTTCACACAGACAGGCAATCTCCTTTGTCGCTCCTTATTCCGCGACCACTGCAGACGGTCTATTTGAAGAAGCCCATGTCAAAGCACAAATTCTTGCAGCAGTAGTATCTGTAGCAACTTGTTCTATATAATAAGGCTGCCAGCCCCATGCACAAACTTAACATTATGTATTTTTTGGCAATTACAATATGCATTCTTTCTAAGGTAAGGATTCCTAACCCTTATTACTGCATCTATAAATTCTTTTGTAAAGCCGAATCGAGTACACTGGGTGAAACATAACACCATGGGCCGTGTCTTCCATTTCCCCCGAATTGATATCTACGCAGTGGCCAATTAAGCTGGCCGCGGCATTACAGTTAGAATTAGAGTTACTGTGAGGTTTAGCATTTCTAAATCTCTAATCCTAACCCTTAACGACATGGCCAACATAATTAGCAGCCGAATAGATAACTATCCGGGATAGATTTTTTGCACGCCATCTCTTTTTCGTCTGCGATCATACCACCATTCACCTGTACCATAAGCACATCTGACGTTTCGCGCATGCGCAACTTTTTGCACAAAAGTGACGTGCATGCATTGTCATCTCCGGTTGCAATAACAAATCACTCCTGATTACAACATTATGATTATTATGTCATCGTCAACAGTAACGATTATGCGTATGTCCTGGTATACGAATACAAACACATTATTCATCACAAATAATAACGTGCGACAAACAGTACACAAAACAATCAGTTATTACTGGTTGTCCCCATCGTTTCTTAATGGCGTGTACACCTCTTTCTTTTTTTTTAAACCCTCCAAGAAAGGTGTAAACACACTGTCAGCATTTTCACCAATATGCACTTTTTCTCCTGTTGAAATGAACAACAGTGGGACATCTCTTCGATACGGCCTTCAAATAAAAAAAAATTAGAGACGCAGTAAAAAGGTCAAGGTGGAGAGTAAAGAGTTAGGATTAAGCATACATGCCAAGTACTAGGGGTTGCTCGTAATCTATGCAAGTCTTCTTCTTCTTCGTCTGCGTTCATTTTGTAGTCATGCTAAATCTGCAAGCCTGTCACCAGGACGAAGTCCACAGTCTTTACCAGGTCGGCGCGGCAGCCCCATAGCTTCTGCTGGAGTTCAGCACCCCTTGGCCAGGTCACACGTCGTGGGTCATCATGGGTTGGGCAGTTTTGGAGAATGTGTTCTGGGGTCTGGATGCCAGTTCCACATGGGCATTCTTAGATGTGGGATGTCCTGAGGCGATAGAGATGGCCAAGTAATCTGCAGTGGCCAGTTCTCAGGCAGAAAATGGTGGTCTGTTGGTGTCTGTTTAGATGGTGGATTGGGTCATCTCTGCTGTATATATCCCCTTCCTCCTTAAGCAGATTTTTGTACTTGTTGTGGATGATGGTTTTTGCTTCCTGATAGGGCAATGGGTGGCTGTATTGTTCCATTTTACTGCCACTTCTAGATAGAGCATCTTTTCTCTCATTACCAGCGATTGCGCAATGGGCAGGTAACCACTGAAGGGCAATAGTTGATGACCTTTGGATGATGTTAAGCTCAGATCTGATCTCATTCATTTTATCATTTCTGGTGTTTTGTATTGATTCCAGTAATGATCTGCAGTCAGTGAAGATTACTATCTTAGCCGGTGGCTGCTGTTCAGATCTGGTGAGGATTTTCAGAGCTTGTAGTAGTGCTATAGCTTCTGCCCTGAAATTGGAGATCTTTCCAGTTGGGAAGGCCTTTCGGTTGATCTTTCCATTTAGGAATCTTATAAAAATGCCTCCTCCACCATTCTTTACTGCCCCCTCAGCAGATCCATCTGTGTATGCGTGTGTAAACTCCTTCGGGTTGTACTTGATTGAAGAAAATGCCTTCCATTATCTGTACAAGTAATTCTCGTCTTCAGATTTGTTTGACCCATACATAATTTCCGTACAGGTTTTTCATCTAATTATTAAATATACTAGTATATATAAATAGATCGTCTTGCGCCACACCTTAACTGATATTTGCGACGTTAGATTCAGCGAGATGATAAGCCACGTGAATATCATTATTACGATCATTTGGTGAGTTTATATGAATAAAAAAAATCAACCAATAAAACCAAGCTGCCTATTTTTCGATTGATGCTGGATTTGCGAGAATCCATGTGCCGTGTCTTTAATTCATCATTCTGCGCTAATACTGATGGCATGCTACTGATTATTTTAACGATTACTTCACACTGAGCATAATTTCTTATTTACGGCGTCTTACAGGCACACAAAAATGTGGATATCACTACATATTACTTGATTTCACTAAAACTTGTAGAATCTGCATAAGAAATGTACATCTGAATAATAATAATTATAAAACTGAAAAGAAAAAAAAAAATCATGTCAGCAAGGCAAAATTGCACCTTAACCCGATCAGAGCCCCAATGAAAAGTTTTTTGGAGGTACTTCTCTTCTAAGTTTTCATTTCATTTCTTTAAAAACATTGTGATTTTTCTTTGATAGATAGGCCTATGTCATTATTATGATCATTTGGGGAGTTATTTTAATTAAATAATTAATTACTGTCAATGTTTGTTGTATTGACGATTAACAATAAAAGTCATATCGGTATTTAAAACTGCCAATTAGGCTAAAACGGCTATTTTTATTTTTGAAGTTCGGTAGAGAATAAATTATGCTTGCGCTAGTTTATATTTTTGTTGCAAATTATGAGATTTCTTGTTTTTAAATAATTAATATGATCAAGTGATTTTATTATTTTTAAAGTTACATCGGATATTTATTGAAATAATTTGAAACCACCCTAGAAACCTCTCCTTTCCATATCATATAACAGGATAGCCTAATATAATTTAGTTCCATTCTTCTCTTTGCAATAATAATGATAACCTCTACACCTCACGGTAGAAGGGGAACGACTAAGTAAGTAAGTAATAATAATGATAACGAAGTAGTAAAATTAGTTGTGAGAACAGTAGGACATCTTCTTCTGTCAACCTTGTAAGTCGCGAAGGTCTTTAGGTTTAAGATTAAGGTCTGGGGTTCAGGGTTAGGTTTAGGATTCCTAACCCATACTCCTTACTGTGTCTCAGAATTCTTTTATAAGGTCCTATCGAACGCAGTATTTCCCAGTCTGTTAGTCATAGTTAAGCGCAGGAATAGACTATATAATGACACGATCATTTCTACAGTGTAAAATAAACTCAGACAATTGTTGTTTGGGTTTAAAACAAGTGAAGACCTGCTTTAAAAGACAAAAGTCCGCACGTAGGCTATCAATTATAATGCAACCATGTAACTATTTTTAGATGAATTAACTCTTTTGATACATTTTTTCGGTCTTTGTAAAGGTTTTACATCTCCAAGGTGTGGCATGTAGACCTATGGGTGTTTAGCAATCCTAAATCCGTAATTCAACTTCAACCCAATAGTATTTAGATGGTCAATAGGGCTTACTCGAGTAACACATTCCAGACTGACATTCTGGCTTCTTGAGTGTCGGAAAGAAAGCATACTTTAAATTTACAAATTGATTTCTTGTAACAAATATTTACCTATGTCACCACATTATGCATACGTTTCAAATACAATAAAAAGGGAGAAATGCCGATGTTCTTACCCGTAGCTGTTTACCAAAACATGTCAAGACAACGAGCGGGCTTTCAACGTCATTTCCGCAGTACGTAATAGTTTACTTTGGTCTTTTATACTTTAATTGTGTAATTGTTTTTTACAGACTGTGTGCATGTCATCATCACCAGTTGCCATCTCCACATCGAAGGTCGGCTGCAATGGATCTCCAAAATCTTCTGTCTCTTGTCTTGATGGTACACTCTGATAGACTCTTTCCTGTCTCTTGTCTTGATGGTGCACTCTGATAGACTCTTTCCTGTCCATCTCTTGATGTTATCTTCTCACTTATAGCGCTGCCTATTGCACGTTTGCCTTCAATTCTTCCTTCTGTTATGGCCTTCAGTAAGGTGTTGTCTTTTTACACGACCAAAATATTTTAGCTGTTCCACTTGCTGTGATCTCCCAACGATCGCGTCCATAATTAAAGTACCGGTATATGTTCTTGTCGTGAGTTCCACATTGGTGACCTTGTCATACCATTTCCATTCTATTCTACACAAGCACCCATTTATGAATGTCTGTAGCTTTTTGTTGTTCTCCATGATTCAGAGCCATACAATAGGACTGACTTGACATTTGAATTATTACTTATTTTTTTGTTTACTTTATTTCTCTTGATCTCCATATGTTTCCCAGTGCAATGAAAGATCTTCTTGCTAGTTGTACTTATTATTATAAGTCTGTCTCTAGTCTGATATTATTTACTGTCTAGCTTTGTCTATATTGCTGCAATATGCGTATGATTCTACATTTTGTAGTGGTGTTTCTTCAAGTTTAACCCTTTCTTGCATTTATTCTCATTATCTTTGTCTTTTCCCTGTGTTATTTTCAGACCCACTTGCGGTGACCTCTCATCTAGTATTGTCATTTGCTGTGCATACAGATTAACAATTAGTCTGATATTCTTTGCATCCAAACCTATTCGAAAAAATGTAGAAGTCATATGGAGATGCTTCAAAAAAGCAATGATCAGCCTCAGGTCATTGATATCTCCCAAAGAACCTTTTTGAACTGGTACCAAAGACTCATGCACTTTTTTCTGTTCCACATATGTTGATACTACTGCAGCAGATAATGAGTAGTCATTTTATCAGTGTCACAGTTACACTCATCAATCAACCAACCAATACCCTTCAGCAGGCCTTCAACAAACACATGCCAAGTCTTCCTGTCACGTGACATCAGATCAAGTTCTTTCCATGTCTTCCTCATCAATTTTGTTTCTGTCTCCAGTTCTCCTCTCCACGTGTTGTTGTTTTTTTTTTTTGGTCTACCTCTGCCATTACTACCCTGGGGATTTCACTTACTTCCCTTAACTCATGGTTTGTACTTATTTCTGTTTTTTTAAGATGGTATATCATCTCTTGTGCATGTGTATAGGCTGTGGATTTTAACTTATTATCTTATGATGATAGGCATCGTTGTCATAGTGGCCCAGATGCTATATTCACCGCTTGCTCCTGTATTTGCTGTTGACATGTCTCTAGGCTTCAAAATGCTCTGCTTGTTTTGGTTTGAGGTAGTTTTCCACTCTCCATTCCCATGGATATTGCAGTAATATGGGATCTACTGTAATATAATAACTCTTTTGAATTGCCAACATAGCTCCTCTTATGACATTCATATCTTTGTTTCTGCAACTTATGAGTGGTTGAAAGTGCATTGGTGAAATAAACTACTTGCCTCGCAGTGCTTTAACATATTGTTAGGAATTTCTGCTGCAGTTTTTAGTGCATCTTACTGTAGTAAGATCCCTGATACTCCGATCAAATAGATAAAATATTATCGATTATAAATCCAAATACTATAGAGATAAAATAGGGAGTTGTGCTCAACGTCTTCGCCATCGCCCGCAGTCGCGCAGGTTTTGAGAAGCCTTAACGCAAAGTGAATGGTACCCTCTCTCAATATTACAAGCTTTCATACTCCGTCCTTGAAATTAACTATAACATTTTGGCAGCCAAGGCGTGTTTCGTTCCAAGAAAGAGTGAGAGAAAAACGGAGGAGTGACGGAGAGAGAGGAAGTATTAATAGAACGACATGCGACCGTGGTTCTAGGCATCACTTACTGTAACGAAAGTGCGTGACTTTGCTACTAGCAGAATTTGGAAAAGCGGTGCAAATCCACTACAAGCCACCTGCCCACCCCGTTCATTAGTAGCGCAGTTTGAATGTATAAATACTTAGATCGGGAGACCATAGTAAAAACACACAGACAAGCTCGCATTTCTTGTTGTATTTTCTGATGAAATCCAAATGCGTTGCTTCATTTTGAAAAAGAACGAGAGAGGGAGAGAAAACGGTGGTGGATTTAAAGAAAAGAAAAAAAATTACGGCTAACTTGGAAATTTGAAAATACCTACTGTGTAGGGTTGGAGATGGCGAAAGTGAAACTTAGAAGGATAGATAATGGGTGGCCCAAGGAACATCGATGCAGAATAAAATAAACGAAAGGACAGTGACAATAAAATGATAATACTTGTTTATTAGAATATCATATTCCACATTTATGATATATTATCCTACCGTAGCGAGAAAAGTATGTTATTTTAAGAATTGAAGAGGGAAAAATACAAAGATGAAAATTATGATAAGGAGAGAAATAAAAATATAACGACTATATGACAGACAGTCGTCTGATCAATAATTGCCTTTTCTCATTAAAAACGCTTAGATAGTAACAGAAATATTGTAAAGAAAAGACAGAGAGACAGACGCATTGATGTCCTCACTCAACTTTGCCAGTCTTGGGAGAGGGGAGACGTTACATTTTTTTGGAAAGTGTAATTTATTTTGAAAAAAGAGGCAAGTGGGCATACCATAATTTGATTGGCTGTGGTAGAATAGACTAACGGTAGTAATAAAAACGATTTGAAGCCAGTGTTAGTTGCCACTTGAAGATAAAGATTTGAAAAGTAGTGTTATCATGAAGCATCAGAAATGATAACCACTAGCACAGAAGAGAAAACCAATGATGGTGAAGATGACATAAAGATGGAAGAACTGAAGGCAGCACTGGAGAAAATCAAGATGGGCAAAGCAGCAGGGCATGATGGTATAACACCAGAAATGGTTAAGTACATGGGAGCATCAGGCGACCTATTACTCTTAAGGGTTCCACAGGCAGCGTGGTACAACAAGACCCTACCAAAGGATTGGGAGATTGCCATCATAACACCAATTTTCAAAAAGGGTGACAATCGACAGTGTGGAAACCATAGAGGCATATCCCTTCTCAGTGTCCCTGGTAAAATCTACTCTAGAATCCTAGAGCAGAGACTCCGACGCCTAGCTGAGCAACAACTGGATGAGGTCCAGTGCGGATTCCGAGCAAACCGAAGTACTCAAGACCTAATCTTCACACTCAGACAGCTGAGTGAAAAGGCCCTTGAGTATAAGAGTGAGATCCATCTTTGTTTCATAGATCTGGAAAAGGCGTTTGACAGGGTCCCCTGGAGCAAACTTTGGGATTGTTTGGCAAGGAAGAACATTCCAGCACCTCTGATTCATGCTATACAGAGCTTCTACAAGTCTTGCAGAAATTATGTGAGGACAGCAAACCATAAGTCAGAAGAGTTCAGGACCACCACTGGTGTAAGACAAGGTGATATCCTGTCACCTTACCTTTTCATACTCCTCATGGACGATGTCATTAAGGCATGTAAGGAGAGAACAAGAAAGTATTCAGTGGGGTACTGGAAGATGAGACAGGTATGTATTTCGGAGCTGGCATTTGCTGATGATGTTGCCCTGATTGCTAAATCAGAGGCACATCTCCAATTCAACCTGCAAGTCTGGAAGGAAGAGCTGGAGAAGAGAGGGATGGTCATAAGCAGCTCTAAAACAAAATCCATGGTGATATCACGAGAAGAAAGAAGACATCAGATTAAGCTGGGAGAACAGGTCCTGGAGCAGGTAGACCACTTTAAATACCTCGGAGCTATTATTGACTGAAAGGGGGGCATCAAAGAAGAGTTGGCCACTCGAAAAGCAGCAGCTGGGAGACTTTTTCAGGCCATAAATCGAGGATTCCTCAGCAAGAGAGAGGTTGGTAAGAAAACGAAGATGGCTGTATACCGCTCCACCTATGTCCCAGTCTTGACATATGGATGCGAGTCATGGGCAATGACTACAACCCACAAAAGCCAGATCCAAACCTCAGAAATGAGGTATCTGAGGAAGGTGGTTGAAGTAACAAGAAGAGACATGGTACGCAACCAGATGATTCATCAAGGCCTTAAATCCCACCCCCTGCAGACCCTAGTAGAACAGTCCCAACTAAGATGGTTTGGCCATGTCTGCAGAATGGGAGAAGACCGGCTACCATGACAAGCATGGGAAACAAAGAGCCAAGGATCCAGACCCCCAGAGTCCGCTGGGAGGACAACATTAGACAATCTTTGAAGGACCGAGGACTAGAATGGAACCAGGCCAGGAGGAAGACAGCCGATAGGATAGTCTGGTGCTCTCTCTTCCAAACCTCTACACCTCACGGTAGAAGGGGAACGACTAAGTAAGTAAGTAAGTAAGCATTATCATCAGATGCAAGGCATTCATAACCATTGCCTTCGCTGTTCTGCACCAGTGGCGATCTTAGTGTGACCATTGATCGCCGGTTAACCTACAAATTGTGCATTATTTCATTGATGCGGTAAGATAAACATTTATATAAACATTATTATTGAGATGTATCTGTATTATTGAATGTGTATGCAGTATTGATGGGTAGAGGCAAAACCAGAAAGGCGCCAAACTCAACACTTTGTGTTATGCCACAAGTGCTATTAGGGAAGATTACCATTTCTTTTAAAAGCCAGGCAGGCTTACTTAAACTTTGGGAGAGAATGAAAAGACATAGTGGGAAATAAAATAGGACATTATTATGATTGGAAGGCCAGAAAACCACTGGCCGTCTTCAGCAAGTCGTAGTGTTTTCACATGACTTCATAAAATTAACTATAATTTTCCTATGAAAGGAATGTATCAAACTGATGATTGCAATTTACCTGAGTATGAAGCTGTCACCCTATCAGATAGGAACGATAGCTATTTATGTAGCCATAGAAACTGATCTTGAAACTGTTGATAATGCTTAGTTGGTTAGGGAAGGAGAGATATGTTTGAAATACTGAGGAGGCCTTAATCCTCTTATTTTCAGGGTTCCATGTTGAAACATTCAGTGAGCCATACAAGAATTATTGAATCTGTACGTTCGAGGCAATAAGTATCTGATTGCCCAAAACTCTGAAGAGTGCTGTAGCAGTGTCTATACGTTGCGGTCGTGCAGACTATCGTTGTGGAAGAAAGACCACAGTGCTCCCGAACTTGAAGATAAGTACAATCCAAGGGTTCATGATTTTTCACTTGACATAATCTCTCCAGTATTAAATCAACACAGCGTTCTTGGGGTGATGAACACAATCGTTCCTCATAAGAGTGACCCTTTATAGAATTTAGTGCTTTACCAGGACATTCCAAGTCATAGACATTTTCAGAATATAACTAGACAAGTTGTCTTTTTTAAATTCACATTACTGTAAATACATTTCCATTCTAATTTGAGTTTTAAACATTCCTGTACCCAAGAAATTGAGGTACAGGAAATTAAAATTGTAAAAAATTGTTACTCAAACTTTAACCATTGACTTGTTTAATCATTTTAGACTCAGGGACTTGCATAGCTGACCTCACTCTGTAGACAAGTAATATTTATCTCAATAACATCCAAACCCACCACACTTACTTTGCTCTGAAGTTGCTTCACAAGTTTTCGTTATTATCGACACTTTTTTTTAGCACTGTTTCAGGCATTAATTCAGCTTTTCTGTCAAAAGCCTTATTTATAAACACTTTTCTTTACCTCTGAATATCACTGTAGCTAATAATAATATTCTTAAAAAAAAAACACCACCAAAGTGAAGAACACAACAATGAAAACCAACCATTATTTTGAATAAGAATCTTATACAAAATAATAGTTCTGTTTTTCATTGTTGTGTTCTTCACTTTGGTGGTTTGTTTTTTTAACCTTAAAATCCTCTCCTGTATAACCTTGATAAGTAATTTGATTGTATGACTCATCATGCAGATTTAATGTAGTCGTCAAACAATCTGCCTTTTTGTAAATTGAGGGGTTGAGAAGAAGAAAATTAAAGCCTACATTTTAGTAAACACAATCTGAGCTAATTGACCTGTGTTTGTTGGAAGCCTATGTCTCTTGGGGAACTAAGCGATATTGATTGAATTATCCATTCCTATGTTTTGTTTGGAGTGTCTGATTGGCTAAGTGGTTACAGTGCTGGCCTCACGGAGGCAAAGTTACTGGGTCCTGGAATCTAAATCTGGTAGCATTGCCCTCTAGTCTACCCAGCTGTAAATGGGTAGCTGACTCTGCTCTTGAGTTACAGAAGGTAAAGGCAGCAAGGAAGGGAACAGGTCACCCCACCTCTTAAAGTTGGACCTAGTATAGTAACTCTAACGTTTCACTCCCCTACAGAAGTAGCGGTACTACGTTTATCATTTTTATGTTTTGTTTAGTGTGTGGCTGTCACAGCACAATGAAAATAGTGCTATCATTTGCCATTTTCTTTCCATTAGGGCGTTTGTGAAGTCTGCTAGTAGTAGTAGTATATACTTTTTATTATCATAATTTCGCTGTTTAATTTTATGTCCTCCACAACAATATTGCACATGTTCTTGAAAACAGTAACTTGCCTTAATTATGTATTCCTTATTTATATTAGTTTCCTGAGTAATTTTATTCATTTATACTCTCCAGTATACCCAGCTGTAAATGGGTACCTAACTTTGCTCTTGAGTTAGGGACGGAAAGGCAGCGAGGAAGGGAACTGGTCACCCCTCCTCTCGATGCTGGACCTAGTATAGTGAAGTCTCAAACACCACTCCCCCACGTCAGTATCTGCTATGGGACTACACACAAAATCCTAAAAATAGTGTGCATGTTTGTACGACAGTTATAGTGGCCAAAAGTCACTCTAACCTGTACTTTTTTTTTTTTAAATCATGGATGGAAAAGCTAAAGGTAAGCGCGCAAAAGGAGGAAGAATGTGCTACAAGCAGGAAGATGGCATTAAGAGAGGGACAAGAAACAGCTTGTCAGAATATACGATTACGGCAAGCGATGGCAGACATTGATGATCCTCTGAGGCCAACCTTTGATATGAAAATAGCAGCTGCTCTAGGGAGCCGCGCTAGCGTAGTGGTTACAACACCGCTCTGGCGACCGGGTGATTCAGGATCAAACCCGGGCGACGGCATTTGAGGATTTTTCGTCGACCGGGAATTGGACTGGATTAACTCGAGACCTGGCGACGACATTTGAAGGAGTGTCGTCGACCAGGGATTGGCGGCTCCTGAGCCGACCCAGCTGCAATGGGTACCTCCGAAATCGGAGAGTATTTGCCTGAAGGGCGAGGGACACCTGTCTCTGTACAAGTAAAAAGGGATACTCACGTAAAATCAATGTCAGGTTAGACATAGTAATAACCTGAGATTTCGCCTCGAGTATTAGCGGGCGTACGAAAAAAAAAAAAAAAAAAAAAAAAAGCAGCTGATCTCATCTTGTACCTAAGAGATTCTTGTTTTACTGATTTCTGTTCTTGACTATTTCCACATAGTATCTTTGATAAGTACATCTTTAAAGTCTACCCATCCTGAGATGTTGTCCACAGTTTGGGTGTAGTTTCCATCATGTGCAGAACCACTACGTAAACTGCTGTCACCCTTTTCCAAACCAAAAGTTGCAGCAGACTTATAAGGTACTATCCAGAAGTGCCCGGTCTGGCCGTGGGGAGCATTAACTGGAAATATTATGTACTTGCACTGCTAAATAGCACTAAAGACTTCCTTTCTACAGCACTGGACCAAGTTTCATGTTGGTGTGTGCACATGTTCCTTTTTTTACAAGCATTTTTGTACGGTGCTGTCAGCGGCATTCTATGATTCTCAAGTGAAATGAAATTATAGATTTGAAGGAGATTCAGGTGGACTTGCAAGAGGTGCTGAACAACATTCCAAAAACAGAGTTCAGGAAGTGCTTCCAGCAGTGGGAAACGTGCTAGGATCATATCAACCCCTTAGGGTACTACTTCTAAGGTGATAGAAGCGATTAGAACCTCCAGTACGCCTACAATTTTTAATGGCTACAGTCTAGGGCAGGGATTAACAACCAATCGACCTTGATCTACAAGTAGACTCCAAGGCATCATTAGGTAGATCTCTAGGTGATGGAGGGATAAAAAAGAATTTTTAGCCTAGGTAAATTTCAGACTAGCCCTCTCCCACCGGCACTTAAAAGTGCGGTGTTATCAGGTTTAAAGGTACTTTCACCACATTCCCATTGAAAACCCATAAGTTAGCTTAGTAAAATTCACTTTATTAGTGGACTGTATAAGATAGAAAGCTATCTTTTCTTTGAATTGAAGTTAACTTTCAGTGAAATATTTAGTTTTAATTTTCCATAGCTCACATGGTGGGATTGCAGAAAGCAAATAGGGCAGCAGAGATAGAAGTTACATATGGCCTAGAGTTATTCCACATACTCTAAAACCTGAAAACAGACATGATTTTATCACGGTAGATCTTCAGAGAGCTCAGTGATTCCAAAGTAGATCCCGGTAGTTCCTGGGTTGCCAATCGCTGGTCTTGGGACTTTTGAATAGCATCTAGTATTAAGACTATGATAGAAAATTAGCGCATATCACGGCAGTTTGCCAGCGACATTTTAGTTTTACCTGTACCGTGCTTGCACGACAGAGGTCACTGGGTCAAATTCCTAACTAGAAAAAAATGTGGCGGTGCTTATTATTGATAGGGGTTAATTAACGCTTTTAGGCTACTTTATTATTATAAATACCGCTTTAATTTTGCGTTAAGCTTGACTCGAAATGTTAGAGTAAATTTTAGAACAAGAACGAACATTTCATCACAATTAGAACAGAAGACATGATAGTCTGAAATAGTGTAAAGTAGTGAATTTGTTCACTGTCAGTGCAATAAAATGTTAGGGACATGGATGGTAATGAATAAAAAAAGCTTGATTGACGTATTGATTTAATGATTAACCACGTATTTCAACACAAAAGGTTAAAAATTGTGAATAAAATGAAAAAAAATATTTAATTTTTGTGTTTGTCTTTTTTGAATGTATTCTGCAACTGTGGCATCTGACAATGAGTGTTTTTGAATGTTTGAGTAGTTAAGTACCTCTAGTTGGAGTCTGAGCTGCTTCCTTCATTAACTGGGGTTGAAGTTGTAGCTGTAGGCCTCTGCAAGAGTCTTTGTCTGGATCGTTGACTGTGTGGTATAACTTGAAGCAGGGTATCAGGCATAGAGGTACATTGCAATTTGGGCAGTACATGCAAGTCTGGCTTCTGTTCCCTGCAACCTTACACACTTTACAGTCTGGTTTGTACCTTGCCCTTTCATATTTATCAATGAAGTGGTGCTCAGTAAGTCGTGTTGTTGTGACCTGTGGTTTTGAAGGTGTCACAATATGTCGAAGAATAGCAGGTTCAATAAGAGTCAGACTGACATCCTGATCTCTGCTTTGATCTTTTTTTGTAGAGTTGGCAGTGTTGTAGGTTATGTGCCCACTGACCAGGGCAGTTTCAACTAAGAAATGATATAAAAATAGGATCTGTGTGGGTAGGGGTAGCTTGCACCTAGTTGGCCGAAGTGGTCGACACCTCCCATTCTTTTGCTGTATTTTTCTGCAAGCATTGGCTTCTGGATTGTTCTGCCCTAAAGAATTTGTCTTTCTGTCTTGTTTATATTATCATTGGAGTGAACAGTAAATATAAGGTTAAATCTTTTCGTATCATGCCAGGTGACTGTCGGTATGCCTTATCTTCTGTCGCACAAAACACAGGATGATTTGCCTTTTTCAATTTGATTTGCTTCAGGAAAATGCTTCCTATTTTCAGCTACTGTTCCAAATGCACCAATCTGAATTTCTTTCAGGTCTTGAAATAAAGCTGAAGGCCTGAATAAAAACTACCACAGAAGAGAATATGCCCCTTGTTGCCTATCAATCAAGAAGATCTTTCACAAATCTGAATGTTGCCCCAACACAACCTTCATAATTTTCCTTATCAGTATCAATTTCATGCAGTATTGTTTTAGCATCAGTGAGAGCAGATAGTTTGAATCCCCACTTTGTGGCAGTTAGTGCTTGAAATATATTCCTCCCTGTGTGCAGAGGGAGGTGATTTTCTCCGTACAAATTCACTTCGTCAGTGGTCAGATCTATGGCAGTGTCGGGGGAAAAAAGTTTGAAAAAATCAATGGACATATATTCAGTTGTGGCACCATGAACTTTGTGCAGCCCACAGCTTCCAACATTCAGTAGTTCTATGCCACAGTTCTGGTTCAGTATCACATTAATTTTGTCACAAAAAGCCCAATTTACATGAGGTCCATCCATGGACAGTTGGAGCAAATGTCCTAAATTTAACTTTGAGCATGCATCATCAAATGCAGTCTGCATATCAGGAGCTCTAGCATGTCTAAGAAACTTTGATTTAAGATAATGTAAGATTACATCCCAGAAACGAACATGGAAATCCATTTGCTTTTGCTGCATTGATTTGTTCATGCTTTCATCAAACAGAACAATGTTAATGTTCTTACTAAGCTGGCTCTCAAGAAGTGAGGTGAAATATGGAGCCAGTCCAAAAGAGGCCAGGTAGAAAGTTTTCCTTTCAGACAGACCAAACTGTCTGGCAAATGAACTATCAGGAAACATTTTCTAAAAATTTTTTTATTAATTCCTGTATTTGAATTAAAACTATGGTGACTTTTGACTGAAAACAGAGTCCAAATAATCTCAGCTCTGAGAGTTTCTTCCTTGGTCACATCTGTAGGTCTTCTAGTAATGTTAGACATTTTTGACATGTCCGAGGTAGTAGTGTTAGATGGTTTTGATGTTTCTGAGGGTAAAACTGCTCCTTGGGGTTGTGTTCTTTACTGTAAAAAAAAAAAAAAAAAAATGGAGCACACAAATAACTTTTGAGTAGGTCTTACTATTTTTGTTTTGTTTTTTTGTTGGGTTTTGTTTTATCTCATTTGTTAATTTAGATTTTTTATTATTGATTTTAAAAAAAAAATTACATAGGCCTATGCACAAAATTGGTAATTTTCATTTATCCTAATTACAGTGATTTGACAGATGTGATGCCACTTTCATGTATCGGCGGTTATTCATGTTATCTAGAATTGAAAACATGTAGGCCTATCCTAATTATAACCCTTCAGAGGTTGAACGGGTTATGTCTCTTCATCATAAATATAAAAAAAAAAGCATTCAAAATATATTTATTTTTAAAAAATGTGGTAAAATGAACAGTGGGACATGGGTCTGATAACAGGGTAGGCTATAGGATATGGAATCGCCATCAATTTCTATTCCTGACCATCTTAAACTGTGTCAAACATGTTCCCGTAGGCAGTTGTAAGCCAAGACATTTCATTCAAACACTATAATTTTGGCCATAGTTAAAAATAAAACTGTAAATAGGCCTACATTGTAAATTACAGACGCAAGTACAGTAGGCCTATCTATAAACTGGACTTATTTAAATATGTTTTATAAATGAATTTATTACATACCTCAGTTGAAATGAACGATTTAATACAACTTGAATGCGCAGAGACAAGTTCTTGGTGTTTTTTTCCAGTAGCATTCGAATAACAGACGCGAGCGCTAAAAATAAATCTGTGTGTTCACATCATTAACGCAAAGCGCCGAAAATGCAAACCGCCGAAAACGTCTGGAAATGGATTTAGTGCGCTAAGGGAAGTAAAAATTCTATGGTAACTGAGGTTTAACGAAAAATACCATCAATAACCGAAAAATGGACGCCAAGCATCCAACTTTCAATTCATATTTTTTTCCAGGTCCGATGTGGGAAATTCAAGGCTTTTAGCCATTTCTCCAGCCTTTTCAAGGCCTAGAATTTTTTTTTCCGTTTTCCAGGTCGCTACGAACCCTGGGTGCTGCACCAGTTATCACTATCGATAACTATGAATTGGCAGTGGTGCACCACTTCACATACCTGGGGTCTACCATCAATGAAAAACTCTCTCTGGACATAGAAGAAATTGACAGCCACATTGGCAAAGCTGCAGCTACCTTTGCCCGCCTCACATCGCGTGTTTGGGGAAACTCCTAACTCACAATGAAGACCAAAGCTGCGGTATATAATGCCTGCATCACCAGCACGCTTCTATATGGTAGCGAGACATGGACAACCTATGCTAAGCAAGAATGAAGGCTCACCATCTTCCATCTGCGGTGTCTATACCATATCCTCGGCATTTCGTGGAAATATAACGTGACAAATGTCGAGGTGTTGTCACGTGCTGGCCTTCAAAGCATGTATACACTGCTTAGAGAGCACAGACTACGCTAGCGAGGCCATGTCCGCTGCATGGAAGATGGTCACATCCCAAAAGATATATACTACGGACAATTGGCAGATGGCAAAAGAACAGTTGGGCGACCACAGCTGAGATTCAAAGATGTGTGCAAGAGAGACATGAGGGCACTGGAAATAAATCCAGCAACCTGGGAGGATGAAGCAGCCGATCGCACCAAGTGGTGATGCTATCTGCGGCGCCACCTCAGTTTGGGTGAAAAGAAGCTCACAACAAGCAGAAGAGAGGAAAAAACATCAAAAGGAACACCATGAAAATAAGTATCTGAGGGCTGTCACCTCAGGGGCGCATTCCCATAGTCAGTTATGACTGAAAGGGCTATTATTATTATTATTATTACAGAAAATTAAACGTATGATTAATATTATTTTCAGTCAGGTCTTTCTACAAAAGTATTGGCTCCTGCTCTCTGGTACCCTTGCCTCATGTGTGTCTGGAGTCTGGAGGGGCTGCCTTTTTCTTTTTAAAACCATTTAATCTTTTACATGTACATGATTTCTTAAAATATGCATCTGCTACATTTAAGTTTGTTTCATCCTTGGGAAAGCTTGACTGGCTGATACATGGGTTGCTCTGAACTTGTGCTTCTGTTGAGTTATTTATTAGGTTCCTTAAATTTCTATGTTAAACGTTCCCATTCAGTTATGCTGGGAACCTACAGAACAATCAACAAAAGAACTAAATAAAAAGAACTGACTAAATAATATTTTATTCATTTAAGTTACACCAAAGAGTACCAGGTCTAGCATAGAAAAATCAGTAACAAACTGGTCTACATAAGCTGACAACAAAATGTAAATCTATCATGTAACAGCAAGGTGTCTTTATGGTTTAAGTCAACAACTATACCTGCATGTCAAAGATCATTCAATTTTAAACATTATGATACTTTTTAGTTGTGTGCAGATGATTACGACGACGTATATACTTAATAACATCACCAAAAAATATCAGAAATCAAAAGGTCCTGGGATCATGAAGTGTGAAGAATTCTTCCTAATGATTAACTTATGTAACTTTCCTATGTAACAGAATAAACACTGGATTTTGGGTTAAGCACTTCTGCCTCTATAGCGGCCTGGACATCTAGTTCAGGGTGGTATTTGGCTAAATGACAGGAATTTTCACGATTCATGACTGTGAGATCATCTGTAAACAACAATTGTACACATTCAGAGAAAAAGTAATGTTTATCTGAAGAAAAAAAAAAAAGGGCTTCAGCACAGAAATAAAGATACCAGATGGATACATATTTAGATATAAAGAGACAAGAGAAACAGTTACAAGGTGTGGACAAATATTCATAAACATGTTTTTTAAGACAGATAGTATGCATTAAATTAACAGAAATGGATAACAATAAATGATTCATGGAGGCATTTCTGGAGTCATCCTTATATGACCACCAGCTATGCACAATGCTATAGTATGTAAATTTCGAAGTGAACCTCTGTCAGTGAGGCTAATTACACCCTCGTTGGTTCTTGAAATCATCCACACACTTCTAGGGATTCCCCCTGCGGCGAAACATGTTGAGAACCCAGTTTTGCACACTAAGCTTGAAGACGTCACTTGAGCCCCAGATATAACCCTGGCTTTTACTTGGTTCCCTGCATGCAGGAGGATCTCACTATGGACCCTATGATAGGCAGGGGGAGCTGTTGTGGCTCTGTGTAGGACATGACAATTCCTTGAGAAAGCCCAAAACCAGAGCATAGTATTTTAGTTCTGCATATTTGGAGAGCCCCCTTGGATGGCGGGGAATGCACAGAATGCCACATGCTTCTTCCTCCTAGCTTGGGACTAGATGTGATGATCCTTTAAATGCAAGCCAAGTTGGAGAAACTGGAGCTGATGACTTCAATTCAACACATTTCGGAATGGCAGAAAAGCCACATGAAAAGCCTAGATCTACAGTGTAGATAATATCAAGTACTCTTAGACAAGGTACTGGCTGCAAAAGAGCAAAAAGCTTAACAGCCCTAGTTAAACAACAATAACAATAAATGAATATGGAAATAAACGAATAGGTGTAATGGGGAAACAAAAGAAAAAGTATTAAACATGTTTTAAAATGTAAAATTACGAAGAAGAAAAAAGCTGTCAAAAGATGCTAAAGTCAAAATTGCCAGTGACATTCAATGGCCAAATGTTGTTTGGCACTGTCAGTTTTTATAAAATTACAGTCAAATGTCTGTGTGCTGGATGAAGAATCTAGAAAAATCAGTACTGCAGTCATATTACAAAAAAATCTTCATGACAATAAGTATGCCTGGAGATGCAGAATATAAATGCAGAATCATCAAAGAAATGTGCAGATTTGTGGAAGAAAAAGGGACACTAAATTTAATATACCAACAGCTGCAAATTTTTTTTTTTTTAAACTTTTGCCTCATTTTGGCGAGGCGCGTCCCGTTCAACCTAGTCAGTTATATTAGGGCGCATGTCCAAATGTCTGATACAACAAGGAGACCAAGTCAGACGTTAAATGATCTATACCTTTGCTTCACTGAGCTCAATATAAAGAAATAAAAACAAATCATAAGCGAATTAAAGATGGATGAAAGAGATAACAGAATATGAAACAGGTAGTAGACAACGAAGGCTCCAGTTAGAGTGGACAATAAAACTGGCTAATGCAGAAGGAAAAAATATATAAGAGTATGACAAAAGATACATCTTTTCATTAAATCTCCCCAGTTTATGCAGTAAAACAATGATCAGAAGTAACATAAGAAATTAACAAGATGCCTGAGGAATAACAATAGGAGGACATAAGAATAACAAACTTGTGACACACAGATGACACAGAACTTACAGAAGAGAACAAGATTTAGAGAGGCATTGTTAACTGATATAAACAAGCCAAGTAAAGAAAGAGATGAATAGTACATTTTTTTCTTTTGCTTCTTATGAAGCTTGGAGTCACCATTGTAGCTAACAACCCCCCCGCCCCCCCGCCCCCCCCCCCCCCCCCCCCCCTAGGAAGCCGGCACTAAAGCATTCATGTGCTCATGCAGTGTTTAGTTTCTGTAGCAATTAGTTTTACATGGGGCTGCCAGCCTCGTGTACAACCTTACACAAGTTACCTCTTACATGCCTGTTGGAGCAGTAGCCCCTATTCTTTATATCCTCAGAGACCCACCGGGAACTTAACACATATTTGTACTGTACTTTTATTTCTGGCCTTACCTTTAGACAACAACTGATATTCTGTGTCACAACTTGATGGTGCCAGGACTGTGATTGTTGGGTACTCTGTTAAACAATGACCCTTCAGATTTTCTGCAATGGATGCTTTAGGCTTCAGCTCAAAGTATCTGAAACATATACATAAATATTACATACCACCAAGACGTCATGTTTATTTCTGCACAAGCCACTTAGGTGTAAGGTAGAGATAGTCTCACTCGGGAGTGAAGTGCCTGAGACTTCGCTATACTAGATCTCAGCTGTATGAAGTGGGGGTGGCCATTTCCCTTCCTCGCTGGCTTTGCCAAATCTAACTCAAGAGCAGAATCAGAAACCCATTTACAGATAGGTAGAGTGATGTCACTCAGGTGTATAGAAGACGAAATAATAAAAATCTTTCTCACATTCCAGTGCTCAATGTCCAGTCAATTCTTCTCATTCAATGTGGAACACTGTACTGCAACAGTTACTCACCACGGATCTCTACTTTAAGTTCCATTCAGCTCTGCCCATGAGATCTTTATTGCCATCTCTTCTTTTTCTGATGTTCTTCTCTAATGGTCTCTTTGGCTTCCCAACCCATCTCCTCCTTCTGCAGGTTCCAGTCAAGGGCATGTCTGTTAATACTGGATACTTGTTTCCTTATGGTGTGTCTCATCCACCTTCATTGTCTTTCTTCAAAAACCTCCAGCTGTGTTGGTTGCTGTCAGGTTCTTCTTACCTTCCTGAAAAATAGCTGCAGTGTTTTATCTATACTGGTTACAGAGAGGTGAAGTCAAACGTGACTTCATTTGTCCTAGCCCGGACATCCGCATTTGTTCCACTTCCTCTGTCCGTGATAGAATACCTGGGAAAGAAACTGCAACTCATAGCTCCTACTCAACAAGTTTCGGAATGGTTAAAAAACCCGCTGGAAAATCCTAGGAGCACAGGCCTTCAACAAACCCATGCCAAGTCTTCCTGTCCCGTGCCATCAGCTCTAAGTCTTTCCATGTCTTCTTCCTCCCCTTCACATCTTGCTCCAGTTCTCTTTTCTATTTGTGCTTTGGTCTTCCTCTACCTCTCTTATCTTGGGGAGTAGAGCTATCAACAGGTTTTTTTCTCAACGTGTGTCCTATCCATCTCCATCGTCTCCTCATTTCTTGTTCCACTGCCACTTGTCTAGTTCTTGTCATCAGTTCCACGTTAGTGATCTAGTCATACCTATATCTGCAATGCAGATAATGCTAAGGATTCTTTAGCTTAACATTGCTGCAAAAGTGCAACAAGCTCAGCAGCACTGGTTAACATCAATTAAAAACAGAACAAACTCCAGGAAAGCACTTCCTCCATCCTAGAAAAAAAAAAAACATTGTTCTAGGACACATTTCTCTTGTGCTTGGAATTATACCCTGGTTGTTATAAAGCTTGACTACACATCAGCCACTCTGATCACCCGTTTGCCAGTCACTTCGATTACGGAAACAACAGCAAATGGATTGATTTGCCGTTGCCCTAAAGACGCCAATAGGCGTGATGGGAAACAATGGCAAAGAAAACCTATCTGCTGTTGCCCTAAGACGCCACTAGGCGTAATGGCCACTGACTGCTTTGACGGTCGGTGGCTAAGGATGGAAGAAGAAGACACATCAGCCACTACTTGAATGAGACCATGAGCTTTCAAGTGATGGTGGCATGTAAAATTATGGCAGCAAAGAAAGAAAGTCTGATCAGAAGACAGTAAGGAATGAAACCACAATGGTATTATAGCAACTATAGAATTTTCTCTTGGGCCAGGATAGCAACTTAATTTTGCATTAAGGTGTCTAATTTGGTTTTAATCTTGAGGAATGGAGTAAATAAATCAGCAGCTTTAATAATTCATGTCATTTCAAATAGTACAAGGCCACAGAACCAATGACAATGATTGATGACATAATGAATATCACTTAGCAATGCTGTGTGCCAGTTTACACAAAAATGTCTCAGCCAAAAAAAAAATAATTGTGTTTTAAAGTAAGTGCACTTCAAAATGTCTAAAAAGTGCAGCAATATCAGTCAGTAGGTAAACAACAAATGAGAAAAATCCACTGACTGTGCTAAACTTTTGATATGACAGCAGTACAAACCAGATATTGAATAATATATCTTTTTCTTAACTGAAGAATATCACCCAGTTCCCTTGACCAAATGACAAAGAGTATAACATAAATAAAAGTCCAACCCTCAAAATTAAAATCTTGTAACAGAATCTGTTCTACTCCCCTCCCCCCCCCCCCCCCCCCCCCCCCCCCTATTACAACTAAAAACACTAATTTATATAACAATTTTCATTATCAACACCGACAATGCAAAAATCACTGATAAAAAAATATTCACAATATCCCCACATTTGGACAGATTCAATTCCCCCCCAAACAAACTACTCAGCCTTCTGGTAAGAGAAAAGGGCAGCCAACATCAAAATATGCATGTCTACTGATCAAACTTCTAATGCAAAGCTAACTTTAAAAAAAAAATGAAACAACGGATTAAATGCTGTGCCCTTCTTTTAAAACTGTTACGGTAGTATTACCAAAAAAAAAAAAAATGTTTATGTTTCAGTATTCATTTCGAAGATTAAAAAAAAACACACACACACACACGTGAAAAGCGTAGGAAAGTGTGAAATTTTCTTCCTTTGGGTTATGTTCTTTCCTTTAAAAAAAAAAAATGATAACATTAGAAAGCAGTCAGATTCAAATGTTATTACCTCACTCTGTTGGCTGGTAAACCTTCCATTTTAAGCAGAAATCTGCACTTTTGCAGCCTGTCCTTCTTATAAGCCTCCAGACATTTTCTTAAATGCGGGTACTGGACAAAGTTAGTGTGTTTCTTGGCCGCATCTAAAAGGATGGTGGTTTCAGGGACCCTGTCAACAAGGCAATAATAAATCAATAATGTAGGTATTTTTGAGTTTCATGTAAACATAGCAAAAAGCATCTATTACTGAAAACTGTGAAAAAACATGCGAAAACAGTGTTGCTTTTTGACATACAAATGACAAGATATATGAGGGTGGTTCAAAACTCACCTAAATTTTATTCATAAAATAGAAAATAATAGTCATAGATGAAGGATTCTGTTCAAAGAAGCCAGTAAATTAATCAGAGCTAACCAGACAACAACCTTGATAGGCTAAAACAATATTATGACCCTAATAACACCTGTACTTGAACAGTGTTGCATTGTTAAGGCATTAACGAAACATATTATTAAAGTTTTAAGTGAAAGACAGTGTTAACCAGCTGAAATACATATCACCACAGCATTTACAGAAAGTTTAAAAATAAATATATTAAACATTCAGCCAAAATTCTGGCGACCACTATATGGCAATGCCAAGGCCTTATTCATTAAGACCAGGGTTTCTTAGCCTGTGGTCCATGGACCCAGTAGTCGATTCTAGGTTTCATTGTACATAACCTACAATTTAAAATGGAAAGTTTTTGGTCAAGCGTTTAGGTACATTTTTTTTCACGAAGTGGCCCATACCTTCATTGGACAATTTAACAGGTCCATAACCTTCATCTGACAATCAAAGGGGTCCATGACCTTTATCTGACAACCAAAGAGGTCCATGACCTTTATCTGTCAATCAAAGGGGTCCATGACCTTTATCTGTCAATCAAAGGGGTCCATGACCTTTATCTGACAATCAAAGCGGTCCATAACCTTCATCTGACAATCAAAGGAGTCCTTCTTCTTCTTCTTTGATCCTTAGCCGCCAACCGTCAAAGCAGTCAGTGGCCATCACGCCTAGTGGCGTCTTGTAGGGCAACAACAAATTGATTCCACTTTGTGTCGGTGGCCATCCTTCGTACAGTGCCCCAACTCTGGTTCATTCTTTGCATCTCAGCCTCCACAGTCCTCCAACAAGTTCTTTTCAGTCAAAGGAGTCCATGACACAAAAAAAGGTTCCAAAACCCTGTTGTAGATCAAAAATATTTTAATCCTTTACTATATGTAAGGAAGGGGGCATCGCTGAGCCAATCTATCAGACATAATTGTCGGATCTGATCTATTTTGAATTTTAGTGATCTCAGATAATTCAGGACAGCACTGGTAGAGATAAAGATCTGGAGCAGACATCTATTTTTCGTTATCTGTGCCCATAGTTTCCACCAGGCATTTCTTACTTCTTTCACGAGCCTAAACTTCTATTTAGAGGGATTTTCCTGAAGAACTACTGTTGTTATTATCTCTTATATTATCTACTACTTATATGAGACTAGTAGTTACTTATCTCACCTTCGCCACAAATAGTCTGCGAATCACAAGAGATATATAAACGTGCCACAATAACGCCACATGAATTTTTAACCACCAAGACTCCTTAGCCCCATGTAGCTCCCAAAGGTCTCTGATGAGACAAAGAATACAATAGGGCCACTTCTCCTTCAGGTATGTCGTACAAGGCAACTAATATGAGGCTGTGCATCAGCAGACGGGCAATCTCATCAGGTAAGACAAACTGCTACGGAAACCATTGCTGCAAAAAACCTGCAAAGGAGGCCACCGACAGTGAGGCTCCATGATCCATAAGGAGCAAAAAGGAAAATGGTGAATACGTTAGGAGACCAAAAAGAGGATAATTACATAAATATAAATCCAAAGAATATGTGTGACAATTCTGTGCTTCCCATCGCACTGTCACAGAGCTTCTACTTCTTCTTCGTACACTTTCAGACGTCAACTTTAAGTTTAAAGAAAGCGGTTGAGTATCCTGATGTTGTGTTATAGAGCTTAAATGGTGAGATTCACCATATGCAGACAACTGGAAGATAAAGCATGCAGAAGATCAATGGGGACATGTAAATAACATAGAATAGGATAACACTGAGAAGCTATCCAACAGCATCACACAGCAGTCCATGCTCGGAACTCTTAAAGTGTAAAATAAATAGCTGGTGGCTCAAGCAAACATTGAGAAGAGAGCTTCAGCTACAAAAAAAGATATGGAAGACAGGGAAAGAGTTTGAACAGATGGCACAAGACGAGAGAGCCTGGCATGAAATGGCATATTCTACAAGTACAATCAGACTGGAACTTACTTTTCATCTTTAATCACTGTGTTTGTTGCAACAAAATGCCACTCTATGTGCCATCCTATGGTGTCAGTGCTGTGAAAGATGAAAGAGCCACAATTAAAAAATGCATAAAGGAATTATTGCTAATACTGATAAGCTTATGTACATTAAAATAAAATTACAAGAGCAAGCAAAGATCTTACCAGAACAAATGTATTAAATATGCCATTTCTATATGTAATAATTATCACAAGACCTAGTAGACTAAGATTTAATAACTTTAACAAACTGAAGCAAAACAGGAGAATATAGGTTGCCTGTGATCAGCATTACATGGGTGCAAGATTGTGACGAAAGTACTGAGATTCTGTCTTTCAAATGGCCCATGTCTTCTTCTCTTTGCATTTTGTTCACTATTTCTAGGAGGGATTACAGAAAAATCCTTCCCCATGTTTCTTCTCCTTCTATTTATTTACGTTTTTTCAGAGAGATTACGGTGGAGTTTCATCTCATCTACATCTATGTTCCTTCTCTATGACTAGTAGTCTTGTTTAGTGTTGGTGTGTAGGGAACTGTTGCATTATTATTCTAGACAAAGGACTTTAGAGCCTAGATCAGAGTGGCACCAGTTTTAGTCTTTTTAAAGATAAGGCATTTGGCCATAGACGCATTTTTCGGGAGTTAAATTAATTGCGGCCATTTTTGCTTCATTGCCAGTATAGGGCTAGGACTAATTCCCGTTTCTTTGTCTAAAACTCATGCACGTTGCATCAGAATGATCTAAGGTTCTGATTGGCTGAGAGCTAACTGCAGTTGAAATGCAGAGCTCCCATTGGCTTAGAACCCCGCCGCGCATATGACGTCATGAAGTCGGCGCGTGGAGTCTTGATAATAAATACGCCCGAATTTCATAAGTTCGGTCTCTAAAAATTAATTGCCAAGCCGCGTTCCTGATTCAAATTATCGATTGCCTTCAGTGGGAAAATTCGAAATTTGGTAAGCAGAATTTTCGTGGTAACTTTATTTAATTTTTGTCTAAGCCTAGGCCGATCAGTAAAGTTTCTTGGGAAGTTTTAGTTTAATTCTTAACTCCAGAGCCATCAATGCTATCCTGGTGATAAGACTTGAGAGACCTAATAGGTCCAGTTGTTTCCTTATTGAAGGAATAGCGTTGTCTAGATGGTTTAGATGTTGCGAGGTTACGGCCATGCTTGGATTTAGTTCAAAAACAGGTCTGCAGAAAAACCAGCATCTGCGAAGTTTATTTATTTACAGAATAGCGGGAGTCTGTGTATTTGTGATTTTATTGAGAATGTAATGCTACAAGTTATTTATATTATATAGTTACCCATCTATCTGTAAGCACGGGAGTGATAGAGGTATTAATTGGAGCACGTGGATGCGTTCATTACTGTATATTTATTTGATACGATGTTCAGAGGGACGAGGGGGAGAGAAGCACGTGGTCATAAAATTATAAACACGTGGTTGAACTACGGGGTTTTCAATTTGATAATCGGGGGTTATGTATAACTTTTGACGGCATGTAGATGCTAGCGTAAACAGAGTTATATGTTATTGAGTGTGCATTGTTATTCTGTGTATTCAGAAGATGGAGATGAAATTTATTTCTGTTAAGGGAATAATACTTTATTTCAATTTTGAGGTGATTAATCATACTGACGGGTATTTTAGGAATTCCTAGAGAGGGCTAGTTTTATTTTGTATTAATCATTACGGCATTAGTGTCAGAGTAAGAAGTAGGCCACAGTACGTCTGCCCAGACCAGGCCAGTGAAAATATTGTTGTTGCTCGGAGTTAGTCAGGCAGAACAGGCGATCTGGGTTAGCCAATGTTTACCTTGTGGGCTCAGGTAGAGAAGGGAACAGGAGAGGGGCGGACGGTGTTGGCATGATTTTTGTATGGAGGTGCATAACGTGTTGAAGAGTCAGGGAGGTAGTGTTATTAGAAATGTATTATTACGGTTTGTTTAGCTGTTGTTTTGTTTTGTCTAAAACAGCAGGTACCGGCTTTGAGGGGAAGAGCAGAATTTTTGATACCTCAAAATTTCTCCCACGGCACAGTTGTGGCATTTGCAGACATGCAAGTCGTGCGTTAATTGCCAGTGGTGGAAGGAAAGAAAGAAACTACGGTGTCCCAAGGCAGGGAAACCATTTTTCCAGTGAAGAGGATTTTTGTGGATAAATCCTGAGCTCTGACGCTCGTACTGTTACACACGCAGATTGGCATGCGGCCAGCGTTGTTGTAATTTTATGTTCGCTTCGTCACGGCCATAATAAAGCCGAAAGCCCATCGCCCAGTCATAGGTAATCGGGCAGGTGAATTCAGAGTGGTAGGAGAAGCCAGCTACAGTTCCAGTCTAGAATCCAGTGGGGTTCTGTTAAACCTTAGTCATCAATTCCAGAGTTAGAGGAGAGAGAGAGGGTGACCATACTCTCCACAGAAGTCGTCGTAGGGTTGTCCCAAGTATAGCAGATGACAGCTGCTGACGTTTTTTTTTTTTTTGACGAGTTAATTGTGTAGCAGTGTGCAAGAGATTTCAGGATAGGCTGTGTAGAACCAGAGTCTACGCAGAGTTGGTGTAGACAATTTGTAGTTGTTTCAGCTGACTGTGCATTTAACATTTAATTTAGAATAGTTGTGGAAGTGGAGGCTCGACAAGTGCAGTGTGGTTTATTTTTGTCTAATCCAAACTTCTGTCCCCATACAGGTTGCAATTGTGGGAGAAAGGTTGGGGTTGATGCATTTTTAACTGTGCTTGATTTTGTTTCAGGTGTGCATCCTCGCACTTTATGTATGGGACATGCATATGTTTGGTTGTTTATAGGTGTATAATAAACTTGTATAAATTGTAGCTGGCATCAGTCATTTCATTTAAGTACAGTAGCTATATGTTGTCTGTATCTTGGTGTTTGTGAATCTTGATATAACCTTATCCCCTTAGGGTAGCTAGAGGTCGTTGACAACTATAGCACATAAGACGTCCGAAGTGGCGAGGAAAGAATCAACCTCGGTTCTTAACCTCGGAGCCAATAGTGTCAACTGTTCACATTTCACTATCATTTTCTTCTAAATCTATCTTTTCAGTCTTTCTTCTCACTAGTGTCTTGTCACTATAGGTAGACAGTCTCTAGTCCTAAATCCATTTCGTGACAAAGATCAAGAGGGTGGCTATATACATCACATATGTGGCTGTAACTGAACTGAAAATTGGAGAGATATTGTTTTAAGAAACCTATGCAGATATGTACCGTAAAAGGTGTCTAAGGAGTGTTGGGTCTGGAAGAAATGTACCTATCATGCATGTTATAATGGGCTACTAGGAAGAGCTGGATAAAAGTTTAGGTAGCTATAAAAACTAAAACCATGCCTAATTTAAGCCAGCCACCCAGGATTGATGATGTGTCTCTTACGAAAGTTAAGAAGAAAGGTGCATACTCACTAACTGAAACAGGTCAGTCAAATGTTATGCAAATCCGAAACATTTTAAAAACAAAAACCACTAACCTAATTTTTAAAATAACATTTAAAATACCGTGAATCATAATTGCCAAAAAAAATAAATAAAACAAAACACATTTCATTAATTAAGAGTCACATCAACCTTGTGTTACCACGTCCCAAAAGGGCAGCAACACATAGTTAGTAACACTGTAGTCTGCCAGGCATGTCATAAAGTATGACAAAGGAGGGTTGGCCACCTACCCTACCCTGCAGAAACTTTAAGCCACAAAATCTCAACATTATGGACAAGTCAACTAAAGAAAATAATTCAGCTCGAGTCATTCAAGACATCAGGCACTCTAGTAAGGAGGCTTATGACTCTTTTTCTTCTATGAAAATCTCCAGACCTGGAATGTTTGTAGATCAAACGAACAAGGAAAATCCCTACACGATTAGTACTCATACATATATCACACATACTGATAGTAATGTAGACGAAGCCATTGAAAGAACAGTTGGGCGACCACAGCTGAGGTTCAAAGATGTGAGCAAGAGAGACTTGAGGGCACTGGACATAAATACAGCAACCTGGGAGGATGAAGCTGCCGATTGTAACAAGTGGCAATGCTCGCTACGGCGCCACCTCAGATTGGGTGAAAATAAGCTCTCACAGAAAACAGAAGAGAGGAGAAAACGTTGAAAGGAACACCAGGAAAAAAAGCAGCTGAGGGCTGTCCCCTCAGGGGCACATTACCACAGTCAGTTGTGACTGAAAGGGTTATTTTTATTCTTATAGACAAAGTTGGAGAAATAGATAATGGTGACAAAAAAGAACACAAAAGGAAAGGGAGGATGTCGCTGCACTGGGAGATATGAGGAAAACAACAGAAATCAAGTCCAACTCAAGAATATGAATCACCAACTCAAGATGCCAGAACAGTTCTATTGTATGGCTCTGATACACAGAAAACAGCAGAAATCAAGTCCAACAGAAAAACAAGAATCACCACTCAAGATGCCAGAACAGTTCTATTGTATGGCTCTGGATCATGGAAAACAATAGAAATCAAGTCCAACACAAAAACATGAATCACCAGCTCAAGATGCCAGAACAATTCTATTGTATGACTCTGAAACACAGAAAAGAACAAAAGAGGCAACCAGAAAGCTACAGTCTATCAAAAATGGGTGCTTTCGCAGTAAAGAAGGACTGAAATGGCACGACAAGATAATCAATGTGAGAGTAATGGAAAGAACCAAGCAAATACCTGTGAAAAAAAAGAGGTGAGGAGCTCATACTGGCATTGGATATAGCACACATTGAGGAAACCAGCTGATAGCATTTCAAGGCAGTCCTTCATTTGGAATCCCTAAGGTGCAAGAAAAAAACAGTGGGAGACCTAAAGACATATAGCGTGTCCATAAAAGATTGTACCCTTTTCAAAAAATCTATTCTCTGCCCCATGATGTGGTACGAGGATGCTTTCTATCACAAAAGTAAGATAATCTCTGTGAGTTTTTAAGCATACCTAACAAAGACTCAAAAAGAATCTACATATTTCTTTTTTTTCACCTACCTGACCAGTGTGTTGAGAGACATGTAACAATTACCGGTTGCAACTCAACTGCGAAAGTTTCACTTGAAATACCCGCTTCGCGCATGCCATTTTTTGAGTCTTTGTAAGGTATGCTTAAAAACTTGCAGAGAATATCTTACTTTTGTGATAGAAAGCATCCTCGTACCACGTCATGGGGTCGAAAATAAATTTTTTGAAAAGGATACAATCTTTTATGGACACCCTGTATAGAGAAGGGAGTTGAAAGGGATAAAGACGTCGTGGAAAGACTTTGAACTGATAGCACACAGAAGACTTGGCATGAATATGTTGATGGGCTGTGCTCCACAGGGAACTGAAGGGTAATAAATGAAGAAAAAAGTCAAGTCTCGTGAGGTTTTATAACTAAAAAAAAAGTGCCAAAGAGATTGACGAGTTGATTATGAATTCGCTGGTGACAAGACTCAAGACACCAACATGAGACCAGCGTGTTATAACAGAAAGACAATGAAGACTTGCCCAAGACATGAGACACTGGAAAGATGTTAACAGTGGCCTACACTCCAGTGGAGTAACAGATACAAAAAAAGGAAGAGAGCAGAACATCATAAAAGTCACAATTTATAACTTGTCAGACTTTGCTACCAGTTATTTGACTTATCTTCTTGTGCATTTTTAAGTGCTCATGGTGTATTCAAGGCAGTCCTGCAGGAGATTAAGAAACACACGGAGAAGAGTACTGACGATAGACATGAGGGGATGAAGAAGACATGGAAAGATCTAGAGCTGATGGCACCGGACAGGAAGACTTGGCATAAGTTTGTAGAAGGCCTAAGCTCCTTGGGGAGCCATGGTAGCATAGTGGTTAGTGCACTGGCTTCCTAGCTCAGGGGTCAATCCCCAGATGAGGTGGGATTTTTTTAGGCCGCAAACGGCTCCTGGGTCGACCCAGCCCCAATTGGGTACCAGAGCAACTCTGGGAAGGTTAAGGCGGCCGGCGTGATGCTGACCACATCACCCCTAGTGTGCCGATGGTCAAGAAAATATGGGCCTAACACCATATTCCCATTATGCCTCAATGGGCGTGTAACGGGATCCTTTACCTTTACTGCTCCTTGCGCAGCTGAAGGGTGATAATGATAAAGCTGATGTTGCGCAAGGGACTAGCAACCTTATCATGTAAAACAAATTACTACACAAACCATCACTACAAGAGCATGCTTGAGGACTAGCTGTAGTAGTTAAGTCCTTAAGGGGTGAAAAGGGAAATTATAATCTTGTGTACACATGTATTAAAAAGTACACAAAAACAGACACCTTTCTAACACTGAGACAGGATGGGCAGGAAAACAAAGCAAAAACCCAAAGAAACAAAGAATAAAGCAATGGAGTAGACAGGAAGGGGGAAAACATATAACTGGATGACTTGAACAAGGGAGATCCCAATGTGGAAAATTACCCACTGCCTTATGCTTTAACAGGAGTTAGAAAAATAAAACGTGTTATGTACGCAGCCAGGGATCCAGACCTCCAGGATGACCCAGTCCGCTGGGAGGACAACATTAGACAATCTCTGAAGGACTGAGCACTAGAATGGAACCAGGCCAGGAGGGAGACAGCCAATGCGATAGTATGGCGCTCTCTCTTCCAAACCTCTACACCTCACGGTAGAAGATGAACAAGCAAGTAAGTAGTTATGCACGCAGTAAAAAAAAAAAAAAAAATCTGAGTTCATAGTTTTTTTTTTTTAAAGAAGCTAGGAGAAATCAAATGTGCAATGAAAGTGAACAACAAGCTAAGAGAAATAAGATATGTTATAGAGAAAGTGAGAAAATACTGATAATGAATTAAACTGTTTCCTTTTACCTTATTGTATAAAAGCTTGTGTTCGTCTTGTTCTTTGTGAGAGCAGAAGATACCATCTTCAGTTTTACTCCTCGCTTGAATGCTGCTGTTATTAACAACTTCGACTATCAGAAAGCAACAAATAAATCAGTGTTGGCAAAGTGACTTAGGCAACTATCGAGAGAGATTAAAATGAAGTTGCTGATGTAAAAATTGAAAACACAAATAATTTAACGAGTATCGGAATTAGCTCTTAAAGATACCAAATTAAAGCATGCAAAGATTTGAAATGCATTAACATTATAAAATTTAGTGATGGTGTTAAATATGAAACAAATATTACAGTATAAACAAACCCTTCTATTTAGATGGTAAGGAGCCCCAGATACTGTCCGATGTCTGTTTTCTGGCACCATTTTGTTGCTGTAAAGCCTCCGTTCAGCATCCTCCAAAAATCTGTAATCTAAATTATAAATCTTCCCTTTAACACACCCTCAGTATGTTATATTTGCATTAGAATGAATTAATGATATCTCTTTGTCACTGTTTAGGGGGCATTAGAAAAAAAAAAAAGGACTACGGCTTTCTCATCATTATAACCCTCCACTCCCAAAGGAGCATAGGCCTTCAACAAACACGTGCCATCATCTCAAGTTCTTTCCATGTTATCCTCATCATTGTCACTTGTTTCCAGCTCTCTTCTCTATGTGCTTCTTGGTCTACCTCTGTCTCTCTTGCCCTGGGGGTTCCAGAACAAAGACTGCCATGTAATGCTATCAACAGATTTCCTCAGTTTCTGTCCTATCCATCGCCATCGTCTTCTTCTCATCTCTTGTTCCACTGGTACTTGTCTGGTTCTTGTCATCAATTCCACATTGGTAACCTTGTCATACCATTTTAATCCTTCTATTCTCCGCAAGCACCCATTTATGAAAGTCTGTAGCTTTTTGGTTGTTGTCCCTCTTGTTCTCTCAGGCGTGTCGTAAAAGGCAACTAACATGAGTTTTTGCATGGGACTGGCAACCTCATTATGCAAAAAAATACAGTTGCAGAAACCAGCGTTGGAAAAGAGCACATAAGCGCAGCCTTCCTGCAAGGGGACCAGCTGCAGTGGTGGCTCCAGGCTTCATAAGGAACAAAACATTCAATGTTGATGGGCAACTCATTCATTCATTACCTCCCATCTTACCAAGAAGCATCGGCTTTCCTGTCCTGTACCATCAAGTATTTCCATGTCAACATCATCCTCTTCAAGTCTGTCTCCAGCTCTCTTCTCCAGGTGTTATTTGGTCTTCCTCTACAACTCTTATCCTGGGGATTCCAGAACAAGGGCTGCTTGGTAATGCCTTCCTGTCCTTGTTTCACACAGTCCCAGGATATCAATCTTGTAGTCCCCATTTCTGCTGCCACCTGTACAGTTTTCCCTTGCTTGTTCAATGACCAAATATTCCAGGTGCCAAATCTGGAGATTTTCCTAGAAGAAAGTAGGCTAGTTAGCAGTAGAGATTCCTTTGGCTTTCTCTGTGCTGCATCATGTGCCTCCTTGCCAGAGGACCTTCTCCTGTTTTGGATGGCTGAGTTTTATTTTCTTTAGCTGACCTGTCCATGTGATTTGTTGGAAGTTTCTGTGGCTTTAAAATTTCTACAGGATTGGTTAACCAGCCTCATGCCCAAAACTCCTTAGACATCTTTTATGACATGCATGGTTGGTCAGTGTTACTATTCTGTGATATACTACACATCTGTAAACATACATACAGCATTTTGAGTTACAAGTTCTGTCAAGAACTTATGTCTATAACAGGATTTTGTAACCTTTTTTTGTGCCACGGCCCCCTTTGATTATCCGCTGAAGGCTATGGACCCTCACTTTGGAAAAAAATGTACATAAAAGCATACTAAAGAACTTTACATTTTAAACTTTAGATTTTTACAAGGACCCTTAAAATCCATTCATGGACAACCAAAGGTCTGTGGACCATGGTTAAGAAACCTGGGCCTATGAGACTCACTAAAGACTGCCAAGAAAAAATGTACCATTCAGTAAATGCATGTCTGAGTACTCATGCACATCCACAAATGCTGTCTTGTCTCTCTCTCCAGTGCAGTTAAGCTTCACCTTGTGCTCTTTCACACATGACACTGAGCACGTTTTTAAGCTACACCCAGGGCATGTGTATACTGAGGGCGATGACTGGCATATCTCACACAGAAGAGGGCAGTGGGCACCACTGAAATTGTACACAAATTATATTGACTTTTATTTCAGTAATAAGCTGTACAAGGTCAAGGTAGTCCCATAGCAGATTCTGCCATAGGGGAGTGAAGTGTTAGAGTCTTCACCATACTAGGATCAGCATCAAGAGGTGGGGCGACCAGTTCCCTTCCTCGCTGCCTTTTCCTTCCCTAACTCCAAGTCAGGTACCCATTTACAGCTGGGTAGACTGGAGCATGTCTGTACTATGATTTGAACCTGGCACCTTTGCTGCGAGCGACCAGCACTCTTACCACTCTGTCAATCAGACACTCATTATTGTGCCTGATATAAATACAAACAATTATGTCTCATATTACTACAGGTCTGTTTCCTTGAATCCGTGTTTTGGAAATAGGATTTTTTCAGTTTCCAGATGTTGCCCAATGTAGTCCAAAAGTCACCTACAGTAGCCAGTCACTCAAAATGTGTTAGAAAGGTGCCCAAAATGTATTTTAAAATCGCCCAAAAGAAGCCCAAAATAATGTTAGATTTTCAGGTGTTCGGATTCAAGGATATGGACATGTACTACTTAGAGAGGAAACAAAAAAAATAAATGCCATGTTTACAACTGCATTCTACAAAATCAATTACAAAAAAATTGTTTTTATTAATTTAAAAAAAAAAAGAACAAACAATCCCATGAAAACCAAAAAAATTTGAAACTGCTAGTGGCTCAAGATACTCAGCATTAACAAAAACGAACATTATTAAATCCATTACTCCTTGGATAGGAAATACAAAACTGTAGGCTACTTCAAATGATACATACATCCAGAACACTGATGAGAACCATAGAGAAATAACAAATATAATTTCTCAAATATATAAGACTGTGAAGGTTAAAAAAAATAGAAATCAAGAAGTGCGGTACTTTCCATGACAAAGCAGGAGGTATAAGCCACAAGAGCAACAGGTGAAACTATAAGAAGACAGAGAAAGTACACAAATGCATGGAGCCAGAGAACAGGCAGCAATTACCCACAAGACCTCAACCTAAAGCCGAACAGAACACAGCAAACAACCATTTTTAGGTTCCGCACAGGACACTGCATACAAGCCCACCTCCACAAAATGAAAGCTGCCCCAACTGACCAGTGCACATGCCAAAATGGCCCCCAGACTCCGGAACACATTCTACAAACGTGCCCTCTCTTTGGTGACTTGTTTTTGTTGTTGTTTAACTAGGGCTGCTGAGCTTCTCGCTCTTTTGCAGCCAATACCAAGTTGAAGACTCCAAGGTATTATCTACACTGTAGAACTAGGCTTTTCCTGTGGCTTATCTACCATTCTGAAACGTGCTTAGTTGAAGTCATGAACTCCAGTTTCTCCAGCTTGGCTTGCATTTAAAGGATCATCACATCTGGTCCCAAGCTAGGAGGAAGAAGTGCGTGGCATACTGTGCATTCCCCGCCATCCAAGGGGGCTCTCCAACTATCTTCTTCTTCTTTGATCCATAACCGCCAACCGTCAAAGCAGTCAGCGGCCATCACGCCTGGTGGCGTCTTGTAGGGCAGCAACAAATTGATTCCACTTTGCTCGGTCGGCGGCCATCCTTCGTACAGTGCCCCAACTGTGGTTCATTCTTTGCATCTCAGCTTCCACAGTTCTCCGCCAAGTTGTTTTTGGTCGGCCTCTCTTTCGCTTTCCCTCGGGGGTCCATAGCATAGCTGTTCTTGCGATGGTATCAGGGTCCCTTCTGAGGACATGGCCAACCCAACTCCAGCGTCTGCCAGCTATGATGGTGTGCATGTCCTCCTGGTTACTCCGAATAAGTAGTTCTTGGTTGCTGATGGTGTTTGGCCAAAAGATTCGGAGAATTTTCCTTAGGCAGATTGTGTGGAAGGAGGACAGTTTCGACATTTCCTTCTCTGTTACTCTCCAACATTCCGCACCATAGAGAAGCACAGAAAGTACGCAGCTCTCATACAGTCTTAATTTGGTGTTTGTGCTGTACTGGGAAGACTTCCAAATGTTGTTGAGAATAGCAAAGGCTGTTCTCGCTTTATTCATTCTGTTGTTAATGTCCTTGCTTGTTCCGCCGTCAGGTGTTACTATGCTTCCTAGGTAAGTAAATGTGTCGGTCTGTTCTAACTTCTGGTTCCTTACTGTTATTGGCTCAGGATTGCCCACATTTAGTGTCATGACCTCCGTCTTCTTCAGATTGATGTTCAGGCCAACCTGCTGGCCATACTTATTCAGTCTATCAGTTTTGTCTTGAATGTGTTGGTGTGAATGCGCGAGCAGTGCAATGTCATCTGCATATTCCAAATCTTCCAGTGTAGAAAACGTCCATCTAATTCCTCTTGGACTGCCCTCTGTTGTCTGGCGCATCACCCAATCTATGACTGTCAAAAATAATGTTGTTGATAAGGGGCATCCCTGTCGTACTCCTGTTTTCACTTCGAAAGTTACATTACTCGATCCAACACTGCACGTAAAATTAGAATAGAGGCTTTTTATAATGGAAACAATGCGGCTGGGAATTCCATAAGCCCTCAGAATTTTCCATAGGCTGTCCCTGTGTATGCTGTCGAAAGCCTTTTCAAAATCAACAAAGTTAATGTACAGCTGTCTCTGCCATTCTGAGCACTGCTCTATAATGTTCCTGAGGGCAAATATATGATCTGCACATCTTCTGTTCTTTCTGAAGCCCGCTTGTTCTTTCCTCAGTTTATGGTCAACTGCTTTTGAAATTCTCTGGATGATTATCCTGCCTAGTATTTTGCTGGGAACTGAGAGGAGGGTAATTCCTCTCCAGTTGTTGCAGTCTGCAAGGTCGCCCTTCTTGGGCAATTTGACAATTGTTCCTTTACTCCACTCTGTTGGTGTTGTCTCAGTTTCCCAGACTTGTGCAAATAGTGGTTCTAATAGTTCTGCTGCTAGTTCAGGGTCTGTCTTGAATAGCTCAGCATTCAGATTGTCGTGACCAGGCGCTTTTCCATTTTTTAGCCCTTTGATAGCTGTGATAATTTCTTCTTTTCGTGGAATGTCTGTATTTACGTCTAAGTCACTTTCAGCCTCAGGAACATTCAGCTGAGTCTCTGGTGGTTCCTTATTCAGTGTTTCTCTGAAGTGCTCTGCCCACCTTGTTTCCTGTGGTGTTGAATTTCTGGTCCACATCGTCGGTCTCTGTTCTTTCCTGGCTTTTGGTAATCAGATATCGTCTCTTTACGTCGACCACAAACGCTTTTCTGGTGAGGGGGTCCTTAAGTTTCGTGATGTTGTATCTTTTCTGTTTGACTGCAACTGGTCCAGCAGCTCTGAGTTTCACCTTCAGTCTTGCTACTACTAGGTGATGATCACTTCCCACATCTGCGCCTCTTCTTACTTTCACGTCTTGTAGTGCATGTCTCCATCTGCCATTGATCATTATGTGATCTATCTGGTTTTTGTCTCGTCCGTTTGGTGATTCCCATGTTAACTTGTGCACTTCTTTGTGTTGAAAAAGTGTTCCTCCGATGACCAGGTTGTTAATACTGCAGAAGCTTATTAATTTGTCCCCATTCTCATTTACTGTTCCACTGCCGCATTTCCCCATTACTCTTTCGTTATAATTATTGTGTGTTCCAACTTTCGCATTTAGGTCTCCCATTACTATAATAAGATCGTACCTGGGTACAGTTTCCATTTCCTTTTGTACCTGTTGATAGAACTCGTCCTTGATCTCTTCGTCGCTGTCATTTGTTGGTGCATAACATTGTATAATTGTGGTGTTGGTGAATCTCCCTCTCAGTCTTGCTCTTATTAGTCTGTTGTTAATGGGTTTCCATTCCAGTAGAGACCTTTCCATTCCTTTCTTAAGGATAATGGCTACACCTTCGTTGTGCTGACCGTCCTCTCTACCAGAATAAAGTACTGTTTCCCCTGTAGCTGTTTTTATTCTCCCCATCCCTGTCCATCTGCTCTCGCTTATTCCCAGGATATGTAGTTTGTAATTCCTCATCTCTGCTGTAATCTGTCTCAGCTTTCCTGCCTCGTTCATAGTTCTGACATTCCTAAAACCAATTCTGGTTTCGTGTTTTGCGGTCTGGGCATCCGTTTTCATGCCAGTGGCTTCCTTTCGGCTTTCACCACTGTCAGTCATATGAGCCTGAGACTCCGGATGTCCGTCCCGCTTCAAAGTATTTCCATTTATTGCTGTTTCCGTAACGTGTGTGATTTTTTACACAGACAGGGGTGTCGGCCCTGTGCTAAAACCCCCAACCTGGAGGACCAGGGTACCAGCTTTTGTCTGACCCCTACCCACGCAGACCAGTCCAGCATGGTTGAACCTACCAGGAGTAAAACTCCCACTGGCATAGCTCTGGGGATTGTCAGGGTACACAAGCTGCCATACCGCTACAAGGTATAGGTACCATTGATGGCAGTCTCCAACTATGCACAGCTAAAATACTGCACTCTGATTCTGGGCTCTCCCAAGGACTTGTCACGTCCTGCACAGAGCCACTTCTCAGCTCCCCCTGCATGCAGTCAACCAGGTCATTGCCAAAGAATCACGACTGGGGCTCAAGTGACTTCTCCAAGCTTAGTGTGTAATGCTGGGTTCTCAACAAGTTTCACCACAAGGAGAATCCCTGGGAATGTGTAAGCTACTTCAAAAGTCAATCAGGGTGTAATTAGTCTCACAGACAACATATGTATATTGTAGCATTGTGCATAGATGGTGGTCATTTAAAGATGACTCGATGCCTCCATGCATCTTTGGTGACTTGAGAGCTCAAACCTGGCTCCAGGAGACAAAGATGGAAGAAAAACTTTGGGGCACCAGCGAGGACCTCCTGCTGATGACTGGATTCATGGAGGCAACTCATCTCCTTGTTTATACTGCTGAGCGTAGGAAACTGATCGCAGCAGAAGATGAAGAAGAATAAGTTCAAAGCTGAATGGTGGAAAGTGATTAAACATTTTATTTTGTAATTGATTTCTCAAATGTGACAGCAGCAAGAGTGTGCAGAACACAACCTGCTCTCTTAAGACAAGCCACAGCCATGTTACAGGTTTGTAGATCTCAGTGGTTACAGTACTTCGGTTATGGTGATGGTAATATGCCAGTTCTCAAATGTTCACAAACAACCTAATGTCCTGATATTATTCTATTTTAATAATATTTGTTATCTTACTCGTGAGTTAGTTCATTCATTGGAAATGTACATTTTATCTCACAAATATCCTCAACAAGCACTCGTCAGGCCTAAAAATCCAACCCCTGCAGACCCAAGTAGAACAGTCCCAACTGCGATGATTTGGCCCTGTCTGCAGAATGGGAGTAGATCAGCTGCCACAACAAGCATGGGGAACTAAAAGCCAGGGATCCAGACCTATAGGATGACCCAGAGTCTGCTGGGAGGACAACATTAGACAATCTCTGATGGACAGAGGACTAGAATGGAACCAGGACAGGAGGAAGACAACCGATAGGATAGTATGGCGCTCTCTCTTTCAACCTCTACGCCTCACGGTAGAAGAGGAACAACTAAGTAAGCACTCAGCACATTAAATTTCAACATGAGAACGGTAAAATTGTAGACTGCAGAAAAATGAGAACGGTAAAATTGTAGACTGCAGAAAAATACGAGTGAAACAAACAAAATCGTTAATGCGCAGGCCAGAACCATAGATATTTAGGCGAAATTGGACATGTCCCACTCTAGTTCATCTCAACCGTATAAAAAAAAAAAAACTAGGCCTACAGATTACCGACCTCGTTGCTAATTCCTGTGCTTCTTCATCTGAAGACAATCTTTCCTTGTCAAATTCATTTAACGCTGAACAGTCACAATCCATGATAAGCTTACAAGCAGAATGCAGAGTGAAACGTTCGCTATGATGTATGTATTGTACGTTGTTTCTACGCGTCCATAATGCGAATACTACTTTTCATATCGCATGGTCGTCAGAATAAAATAAGAATAGCCTCCCTTGTGGTTCATTACAATTAAAGTCTTGAACCAGCGTTGCCACTCAGAATTTGAAAATAACCTTGATATCGGCGACCTGGGCTATTTTCGAGCAATTTTTTGTCTACTTCGAGCGATGTTTTTGGCTATTTTGGGTGAAATATGGGTGGCGTTCTTCAACTAATGAAGGAAAATGACCTAGACGGGACCCAAAAAAAAAACCTATATCAAGGTGTATCTACCTAGTAAATTAATATGAAACAAATATAAAGGTATGTTATAAGGCACTCGTACGAAATAAAGAAGTAGAACACTAGACAACAGAAAAACAACAGACATGAGTGGCTTACCCAGGATTTGAACCCTGGACCTTCCGTGCGACAACACCGCCTAGCTATGCAAGCGAATCACACTGTCCTCCCTGCCATCTACGCATCCCCCAAAAAAGGATGTTTCAATGACAGGTCATTAGTGCGAACCGCTATACATAACACCGGAAGTTTACCATGGGCAGTTCAGCCTATTAATGACGCAATCACTTCTGTTGTTCCCCTATATATCAGTATTGGTCAGTCCAACAAGACAAAGACATGGATAACCAAGCAACCAACCAGCCCAACAACATTTTCACTATAACCAGCGTCCTTTTCAGGACGATCAAGACAGCACTATAACCAGCGTCCTTTTCAGGACGTACACAGAGCTCACCTAACGGATCATTTATATGGTAGCAATAGACTAAAATGACTCGTACCAAGCCACAAGCGAAGAAGAGGAAAGTCTATACAAGCCCTCAAACACTTGTCAGCAACATCAGACAAGAACCTGCAGAGAACAAACAGAGTCAACCAGAGAGCACGAATACTCCAACCACTAGCGTCGTGGCCAGTCCTCCTCAGAAGACGAACAGCGCAACCTCTGATACTACGACCGATGAGCGACCCGGGGCTTCGAAGGAAAAGGACAAGATCAAATTGCCGGAGAGCAGGGCTGCTCCGGGTGCTAGCGTGGAGGCCGGGCCTCCTGGGAAGCCGAGCGAAACAGCTCCTGACACCATTGACAGCCGCAAAGGAAAAGACCGTTATTCGAGCCCAGAGTTAGATGAGGCCGTGAAAAGGCTCACACAGACTATGATGATAACTGTCACGTGACCGACAATTTATTTTGCCATCTTGTCCGTGATTTGATTGCTCGATCACGAGCGGCTAGTGCCCCGTGAGGCCTGGGTAACGAGTTTGATCTGTTTCAGGGGGAGATAACAACCGCTGCTAGTGGGTTGTTTGCCCTTAGATGAGCAAAGAGCACATAATATTATGATTGTCTCTCTGGGGGAATTTTCGCAAAGTTGTTGCTTCTGAAACCTTTGTCTTACCCGGTATTACGATTACGCCGATACCTCTGAAGAAATATGCAGGCCAGGTGTCCGGGGGGAGCGTCCTGTGTAATCTATAAGAGTAGACGGGTTTAATAAACCAAGACATTCGTGAATATTCCTGGCCCGTAGATGACCATCATGAGATAAGGCAAACTTTAACACAGTACTAGAATGTGTTTGCCTATGTTCTAGTCATTTTCGGGGTGAGTTGACATATCTTATAATTATTATATTATATTCATGTTAGCTTTATATATATATATCTGTTAGGAAAGTGAATTCATTTCTGAGGACTTCTCCTAGTAATTTTATTCAGTGATAAGGTAGCGCCGTCTACGGCCTTAGTAAGGGTGCTTAAACTGTTACGGTTTATCATGGGTTAAATGTTAAACTTATAATAACAGATACTAGGCAGAATCAGTCCACAGATGCTCATCATGGGTTAAGAATAGGCTAAATTAACTGTCATTTCTGTAAGATAATGTCAGGTGTGGATTGTTCACTTAAAAACTGAATAGTGAGAGGCAGGCAATAACTCTGGATTATAGGAGATAGTCACTTATTCCTTTTTGATAGATATTTCCAGTGACAAGGGAGAATCATTTTATGCTTACTTGTGTGGCTAGGCACTAGTCTATAATTTTCACGGAAAGCAGTCACCAGGCATAGAGATAATTATATCTTATGATTTAGCCACAACTGTATTATTATAGCAAGAACATTGCATTTTCTATGCACTCATTTTGTGGAATGCTAATATATTTCCCCAAGGGGACATACGATTTATTTGTGTAATGTCAAATGCTGTAATCTGTTTATGTAAATTCATTTAATGTTGTAAGATGAATAAGCATATTCATTTAACTGTAACTACAGGTTAGGCTTCCTGTGTGTTGAGATTGGGAGAAGAGGAGTAGATTGTTGCTGTCAGAACAGTTACTGACAGGTACCTGGGTGTGCAAAAGATATTAAGCCTATGCGGGCGCGTGTTGATAATTGATATTTTTAAGGAACAGGAGACATGGTTAAAGACAGCCCTAAACTATCATAGCAATAACTACAATACATTTAATCCCATAGTGGAGAGAAACTTTCTGTATAAAGTTAGTGTGATTTATTATTTGCTTGATGTAAAAGGGTGTCTCTTTTTGGGTCTCAGTTTCAGGGATACCGATTTGCTAGAGTCAAGTCTCCAGTAAGGCGAAGAATGTCACATTCTCTTCGTTCTAGAGGGATTCTGAGTACATCTAGCATCACGAGTCGTCAAACCCCATTCCTGAACCTAAACCTTTTTGTCAACGCCAAGTTAAGCTCACGCAATGCAACGAGCCAACGCTAAATCTGGAAACATCGAATGCAGTAGTAGTTCTCTACTCACCTATTGGATTACCAGTCAGAGCATTGCGGCTTCCAGAATATCCAAAACCGCCCAGCATGTCTATAGCAGAATCTGATAGCACCAAGCCTTTGTGTGCCTAAACGGGGCACTCAGCCAAACCAACTTCGTACGTATGAGCTGCCATCTATGGACAGAGTTCCAGCCCTCCTCACGCCATTAGAGGTCACCAACGTTTAGCACCAACAAAGAAAGTTTTGTAGGCTAGTCCCTCACGAAGGATCTACAAGTAATACACTTTCTGGAGCTAGCATTTGGTCCCCCGACCGCGGACAGGCTGTCGCTCAGTTCGGTTATTCGGCCAGCAAGAAAGATAGACAGAGTTCCAGCCCCCCTCACGCCATTAGAGGTCACCAACGTTTAGCACCAACAAGGAAAGTTTTGTAGGCTAGTCCCTCACGAAGGATCTACATGTAATACACTTTCTGGAGCTAGCTTTTGGTCCCACGACCGCGGACAGGCTGTCGCTCAGTTTGTTTATTCGATCAGCAGGAGATAAATAGAGTCTTCCAGACCACCTCGCGCAACTAGGGAGGAATCACCAATGATAGCGCCTATACAGTGATTTTATTCAGGTTAATTCCATCACCCATGGAGGATATGTACGAAAAAAACCACTTACTGGAGCTATTTCATATGGTCCCCGAAAACGGACGGACTGACACTCGATTTATTTATCTCTCTGTGTTCTACAGGTTTTATGAATGGTGATCTGTGTGTGGTTGTTGGTGTATATGATTATTGATGACTATTGATGATTATTTGATTATTGATGTAATTTTATGTTGTTGTGATGATATGCATTATTTTCATGCTTTTCTTCATTTAATAAAGTTTACACCTTTATTAATACGCTGTTCACGACCTTTCCATCCATAAGTAACTTGTTTTTTAGCTCTTTACTATAATCTCTATGTATGATAAGAGAAAAGAGTGAGAGCAGGAGGTGCTTAGACAGACATAAGTGAGTTGAGGCTTGGAGAGAGAGATCATTTTGATAAATCTTCTTCCAGGTTGTCTCAAGTCCATCTCCTATTTACACCTTTCTGTGTGTGTGTAATCTATAACTCTGTCAGTCCATTATCCCTTGTCGATTTCACTACTGTTGTCCAACTCGACAAATACTCTACACTCGAACTCAACCACGACAAATGGTTTGGCTCGTCCGAGATTCTAGAACCCATCTATACCACGACAAATGGGTCGCTCTCCGGGATTTTGAGCCACATTTGCTGCAACCACAACAAATGGTGGCTCAGTCCGGTATGAATCTAACATATAATGTGGGCTCGTTCCGAAGATGAATTTCTCACAAGATTCTATTCTGATTCTTAGAGTTTAGTGTTCGGCAGATTATAGGAATTTCTTTCCCCTAGACATATCGAACTATTTCTTTTGGAGGAAGTCTGAACAGCGCTTTTTCTCCACAGCAATCATAAATATTTAGTCACATTTATTGTTCACGCTACACATGAGACAGCTGGTAAAGGTTGATGGTATCACTGCTGAGTTTTTGGTTGACAAATCTGACGACTATTGTTGTAAAAGTCAGAAAAAATTTTTTAATGGTTAATTTTTTTCAGGAGTAGCTCTTTAATCTGAGATAAGAAACTACAGATAGTCAGTTACTAGCTTGCATTTGTACCAAGGGAGGGTGTTCATTCGGATGATAGTAACCAATCCTCTCAATAGCTAAGTACTGACAGAAGTTGGAAACAAATTTGTATTATGATTATAGGATGTTCAATGACATGTAATGGACGTCTATGGAAAAGATAAATTACTGTCATTTTTGTCCGTATTCCTCGAACTTTAAAAGGGGGGGGCACTTGTCACGTGACCGATAATTTATTTTTGCCATCTTGTCCGTGATTTGATTGCTCCTTTAAATGTTCTGTTTTCCTGGACATTTTGTGTTTTCTTTTTCTTTCATTTTCTACCTTCGTGGCCAAACGTTTTCACCTTCTCAAACCCCACCCGAGGTTTGGTTACGTTCCGGCCTGTAGCGGTCAGCGAACGATAGTGTTACGTCACGCCCGTGGTCCGAACAGGGGAATTTCTCTGGTCGCTTTAAAACGTTTGATCACGAGCGGCTAGTGCCCCGTGAGGCCTGGGTAACGAGTTTGATCTGTTTCAGGGGGAGATAACAACCGCTGCTAGTGGGTTGTTTGCCCTTAGATGAGCAAAGAGCACATAATATTATGATTGTCTCTCTGGGGGAATTTTCGCAAAGTTGTTGCTTCTGAAACCTTTGTCTTACCCGGTATTACGATTACGCCGATACCTCTGAAGAAATATGCAGGCCAGGTGTCCGGGGGGAGCGTCCTGTGTAATCTATAAGAGTAGACGGGTTTAATAAACCAAGACATTCGTGAATATTCCTGGCCCGTAGATGACCATCATGAGATAAGGCAAACTTTAACACAGTACTAGAATGTGTTTGCCTATGTTCTAGTCATTTTCGGGGTGAGTTGACATATCTTATAATTATTATATTATATTCATGTTAGCTTTTTATATATATCTGTTAGGAAAGTGAATTCATTTCTGAGGACTTCTCCTAGTAATTTTATTCAGTGATAAGGTAGCGCCGTCTACGGCCTTAGTAAGGGTGCTTAAACTGTTACGGTTTATCATGGGTTAAATGTTAAGCTTATAATAACAGATACTAGGCAGAATCAGTCCACAGATGCTCATCATGGGTTAAGAATAGGCTAAATTAACTGTCATTTCTGTAAGATAATGTCAGGTGTGGATTGTTCACTTAAAAACTGAATAGTGAGAGGCAGGCAATAACTCTGGATTATAGGAGATAGTCACTTATTCCTTTTTGATAGATAATTCCAGTGGCAAGGGAGAATCATTTTATGCTTACTTGTGTGGCTAGGCACTAGTCTATAATTTTCACGGAAAGCAGTCACCAGGCATAGAGATAATTATATCTTATGATTTAGCCACAACTGTATTATTATAGCAAGAACATTGCATTTTCTATGCACTCATTTTGTGGAATGCTAATATATTTCCCCAAGGGGACATACGATTTATTTGTGTAATGTCAAATGCTGTAATCTGTTTATGTAAATTCATTTAATTTTGTAAGATGAATAAGCATATTCATTTAACTGTAACTACAGGTTAGGTTTCCTGTGTGTTGAGATTGGGAGAAGAGGAGTAGATTGTTGCTGTCAGAACAGTTACTGACAGGTACCTGGGTGTGCAAAAGATATTAAGCCTATGCGGGCGCGTGTTGATAATTGATATTTTTAAGGAACAGGAGACATGGTTAAAGACAGCCCTAAACTATCATAGCAATAACTACAATACATTTAATCCCATAGTGGAGCGAAACTTTCTGTATAAAGTTAGTGTGATTTATTATTTGCTTGATGTAAAAGGGTGTCTCTTTTTGGGTCTCAGTTTCAGGGATACCGATTTGCTAGAGTCAAGTCTCCAGTAAGGCGAAGAATGTCACATTCTCTTCGTTCTAGAGGGATTCTGAGTACATCTAGCATCACGAGTCGTCAAACCCCATTCCTGAACCTAAACCTTTTTGTCAACGCCAAGTTAAGCTCACGCAATGCAACGAGCCAACGCTAAATCTGGAAACATCGAATGCAGTAGTAGTTCTCTACTCACCTATTGGATTACCAGTCAGAGCATTGCGGCTTCCAGAATATCCAAAACCGCCCAGCATGTCTATAGCAGAATCTGATAGCACCAAGCCTTTGTGTGCCTAAACGGGGCACTCAGCCAAGCCACGGTCAAGCAAGCCCAACCAGAATTTACTGCCTAGTACGAAAGGTCAAAAGCGCCGGATAAGAGCGCTAGGGACTGCCTTGTCCTAAAGTAACTTCGTCTGGTGTATTTCTGGGTCTATGTAGAACTTCGCACGTATGAGCAGCCATCTATGGACAGAGTTCCAGCCCTCCTCACGCCATTAGAGGTCACCAACGTTTAGCACCAACAAAGAAAGTTTTGTAGGCTAGTCCCTCACGAAGGATCTACAAGTAATACACTTTCTGGAGCTAGCATTTGGTCCCCCGACCGCGGACAGGCTGTCGCTCAGTTCGGTTATTTGGCCAGCAAGAAAGATAGACAGAGTTCCAGCCCCCCTCACGCCATTAGAGGTCACCAACGTTTAGCACCAACAAGGAAAGTTTTGTAGGCTAGTCCCTCACGAAGGATCTACATGTAATACACTTTCTGGAGCTAGCTTTTGGTCCCACGACCGCGGACAGGCTGTCGCTCAGTTTGTTTATTCGATCAGCAGGAGATAAATAGAGTCTTCCAGACCACCTCGCGCAACTAGGGAGGAATCACCAATGATAGCGCCTATACAGTGATTTTATTCAGGTTAATTCCATCACCCATGGAGGATATGTACGAAAAAAACCACTTACTGGAGCTATTTCATATGGTCCCCGAAAACGGACGGACTGACACTCGATTTATTTATCTCTCTGTGTTCTACAGGTTTTATGAATGGTGATCTGTGTGTGGTTGTTGGTGTATATGATTATTGATGACTATTGATGATTATTTGATTATTGATGTAATTTTATGTTGTTGTGATGATATGCATTATTTTCATGCTTTTCTTCAATTAATAAAGTTTACACCTTTATTAATACGCTGTTCACGACCTTTCCATCCATAAGTAACTTGTTTTTTAGCTCTTTACTATAATCTCTATGTATGATAAGAGAAAAGAGTGAGAGCAGGAGGTGCTTAGACAGACATAAGTGAGTTGAGGCTTGGAGAGAGAGATCATTTTGATAAATCTTCTTCCAGGTTGTCTCAAGTCCATCTCCTATTTACACCTTTCTGTGTGTGTGTAATCTATAACTCTGTCAGTCCACTATCCCTTGTCGATTTCACTACTGTTGTCCAACTCGACAAATACTCTACACTCGAACTCAACCACGACAATAACTATGAGGCTACAGAGGGAGGCAAGGGACAAATTTGCAAAGTCACCACCAACATCCACGCCCGTCGTGCCAGACATGGACATCGAAGACGCTATCCGTGACCCAGTGAGGGAAGATCACCAAGCGGCAGAGATATGTGAAGGTCAACAAAGCGGCCACCAGACGTCTAGAGCCGAAGAAAAAACCAACAATAACCAAGAGATGCAAACCACCAGACCTACCCCGGGTGAAAAAATAGATGACAGCTGCTCAAAAGCCCTTACTCAAGAAAAAGCTCCTCCCGACAGCAAACAGATGCATGATTCTTGTCCTGACCGGGACCGAAGAAGGGAAGAGGGAACAAAGGCAAACAAGACAGGCAACACAGCTGAGATACAGGAGAAGAGCGTTAAGATCACTCAGATGTCTGGAGGTGAGGCCTCACTCAGGGCCCTACCAGATGACAAAGTGATCAGCATCCTAGAGACAATAACAGCCAGGAGAAGCATCTCTAAGGTACGGAGGCACGAAAAAGGAGTCGTGCTTTCGCTCAACAACACTGATAAGACAACTTCACTGATGACAGAACTGGAGGCCGGACCGAAAGAATTCATGCTACCTCACCAGATAAAAGTAATGATGGAGACCAACAAGACAACAAAAAGATTGGTGCTAAGAGGGGTGGACATAAAATGGTCCGCTAGTGAAGTCCAGGATTCTGTCGTAAATTTATTTTGAGAGAAAGAGAGTCTAGAAATAGTAGTCCGGTTTAGAGTGTAGAATGATGATGAAAACTCAGTGATAGAAATGTATAGATTAAATATGATGCTCCACAGAGTGCTGGAGGAGAGTAAAGACAGACGTATTTACGACAAATCGTTTCTCTCAATCTTCTCTTCCACTCTCCTGGTCAAACAATTATTTGCCAGTTTTCCAGACACACGTCTGCGCTCACACCGATTTGTTGCTTCAAGCACTCAGACGACGTGGATACAGCTATATTAAACAAATAGGGAATGTTTGGGCTTTTGGGTATTCCAACACAGTCCGATTTAAGTTTATGATGTTTATTTACCGTAAAGATCAAATCACAAAAAAACAATATCAAGAGTTACATAAATTTATCATAAGTACAGAAAAAAATGCAAATATCAAGGTAGGGAGGGGGTGAAGAAGATTGGTATCGACTAAGCCCTTCCCGCTTGTATTAGACAAAGATAAACCCAGTCTCAAGATAGATAGTTATCAGGAACGTAGGTAAGTTAACCTAACAGTAAAGTTAATTACTCTGAAAAGAGGTGTTACCAAATTAGGTATAGGTGGTAGAAAGAAATCCTGTTCTTCCTAATTGTTCTTCCCTTTACTAAGCAAATGAAAAGGAGGGGGTTTTAAACATTCATAACCCTCCACTCCCAAAGGAGCATAGGCCTTCAACAAACACATGCCAAGTCCTCCTGTCACGTGCCATCATCTCAAGTTCTTTCCATGTTCTCCTCATCATTTTCACCTCTGTTTCCAACTCTCTTCTCCATGTACTTCTTGGTCTTCCTCTGCCTCTCTTGCCCTGGGGGTTCCAGAACAAGGACTGCCTTGTAATGCTATCAACAGGTTTTCTCAGTGTGTGTCCTATCCATCGCCATCGTCTTCTTCTCATTTCTTGTTCCACTGGCACTTGTCTAGTTCTTGTCATCAGTTCCACGTTGGTAACCTTGTCATACCATTTTAATCCCTCTATTCTACGCAAGCACCCATTTATGAAAGTCTGTAGCTTTTTGGTTGTTGTCTTTGTTGTTCTCCATGTCTCTGAGCCACACAATAGGACTGACTTCACATTTGAGTTGAAGATTCTTATTTTCGTGTTGGATCCTATTTCTCTTGATCTCCATATATTTCCCAATGCAATGAAAGCTCCTCTTGCCTTTTGTATTCTTATTTTGATATCGCTGTCTGTCCCTCCAACTTTGTCTATATTACTGCCAAGATATGTGTATGATTCTACATCTTGTATTGGTGTTTCTTCAAGTTCAACCCTGTTATCATTACCTGCATTTATTCGCATTATTTTTGTCTTTTCCCTGTGTATTTTCAGACCCAATTGCTGTGACCTCTCATCAAGTGTTTTCAATTTGTCCTGCATCTGATTACGGCTATGGGACAGAAGAGCCAAGTCATCAGCAAAATCCAGATCATCCAACTGCTTAGTCAGAGTCCACTGGATTCCATTTCTGTTGTGTGTTGCCGATGATCTCATAACCCAATCTATTGCCAGCAAGAAAAGAAATGGAGACAAGAGGCATCCCTGTCGCACTCCTGTTCTTATCCCAAACGGTTCTGTAAGCTGTCCTTCGTGAAGAACTCTGCATGTCATGTCTTCATATGTTTTCTTTATTAAATTAATGATCTTCAGGGGAACTCCATAATGCCTCAACAATTTCCAAAGTGATTCTCTGTCTACACTGTCAAATGCCTTTTCGTAGTCCACAAATCCGATGTATAGTGGTGAATTCCATTCCAGACTTTGTTCAACTATTATTCTCAAAGTGGCTATCTGGTCTGTACATGATCTGTTTTGTCGAAAACCTGCTTGTTCATCTCTCAGTTTCTTGTCTATGGACTCTTTTAATCTCTCAAGGATAATCCTGTTTAATACTTTTCCTGGCACTGATAGTAACATTATTCCTCTATAATTTGTGCACTCTTGTAAATTTCCCTTCTTAGGCAACTTAACCAGATATCCTTCCTTCCATTCTGCTGGTATCTCTTCCTTTTCCCAGACTTTACCAAGTAATTTATATAACATCTCTGTAGCCGTGTCGATATCTGCTTTGATGGCCTCTGCTGGAATGCCATCAGGTCCAGACGCTTTTCCATCTCTTAGAAGCTTTATGGCTTTCTTTATTTCTTCCTTCGTTGGTCTTTCACCGTTAATTTGTAGCTCTTCTTCTGCTGGCTGGATGTCCGGCGGGTTTTGTGGAGCTGGTCTATTGAGAAGGTCCCCAAAATATTCTGTCCACCTCTTCATTTGCTCTTGTATATTGCTGAGCAGTTTCCCATTCTTGTCTTTTATGAGGCAACTTGTTTGCTTGTATTTCCCTGTTAGCTTCTTTGTGCTGCTATACAGTTCTCTCATATTTCCTTTGGCTGCAGCATCTTCTGCCTCTCTTTCTGTTTTTTCTGTCTTTTATCTTATTGATGGTTTCTGTTGTTATCCATGCTTTTTGTTGTCTTTCCCTTTTCCCCAGTATTTCTTCACATGTCTCCTTCCATACAGTTTTGACCTGCTGCCAATAGTCTTCTGTATTCTCTACATCTTCCAGCTGTTGGAGCACTTGGAATTTGTTGGATACTGTGACCGCAAATTTGTCTCTTGTTTCTTGATTTCTTAGCTGTCCTACATTATACTGTTGTCTATAATTTTGCATTGTTGCATATCTCTTGAGTTTCATTTTTATTTTGGCTATCAGAAGATGGTGATCTGATGCCACATCTGCTCCTCTATATACCTTTACATCCTGCAATGATGATCTAAACTTCTTGTTTATGCATATATGATCAATCTGATTTTCTGTTCTATGATCTGGTGATATCCATGTTGCCTTGTGTATTCTCTTATGTGGAAACATGCTTCCTCCTATAGCCAGTTGATTTGAAGCACAGAAGTTTGCGAATAGTTCTCCATTTTCATTCATTACTCCTAGCCCATGTTTTCCCATGACTTCTTCAAATCCGGTGTTGACTGTACCTATCTTTGCATTCATGTCACCCATCAAAATTGTGATGTCTCTTCTTTTTACTTTATCCATAATTTCCTGTAGTTTAGTATAAAATGCTTCTTTCACAGACTCTTCTTTGTCATTAGTTGGTGCATAACATTGGATGACATTTACATGAATTTTCTTTTTAGCTGTTTTGAAAGTAGCTGTTATTATTCTGGGTCCAACAGCTTCCCATTCAATGAGTGCTTTCTGTGCTTCTTTAGATAACATAAGAGCTACCCCTTCACTGTGGTATGAACTTTCGTCTTCATGTCCTGAGGACAGCACCAATTCACCTGTGATGAGTTTCTTCCTGTCTACCCCCTTCCCTTTTGTTTCACAAATGAAAAGGAGGGGGTTTTAAACATAGTTCACAAATTATCAACTATCCCACTTAAAGGAACAATGTAGGGTATACAGAAACGTATTACCCGGTAGGCAAGTTAACAAATGGTTACACAAAAGAATTAATTTCCTGTCATTCATACACTCTGTGCGGATCCACACTCATATACACCACACACTTACCGAGTTGCAGCATCAGACAATCCCTTAGAATGATAAACACAATAATTAACTCTTGACGTATGACAACTGTCTAGTCCTTCTACGTCCCGCCCCAGATAATGCGAGGATTCACTGAGAGCAAATATTCCCGCTTATCGCCGGACTTGAAGTTCTAAGAGTTCTTGTGTTTTATTATAAAGAAACGAGTCTATGGGATGGCACTGACACAATTCAACACAGGGGTGAAAATGAGGTGATGGCAATATTCCTTCACTGCGTGATGACAGCAGCTGACCGGTAAAGTTTTTTTTTAATCCAGTGAGGAAAAACTCTGCTCGGTCACAGTCAGGTAAATCGGTAATCTCTCACAATAGAGCAGTATATAAACTATCGCTACTGGCACTGTTCATCTTCCAGTTTATCTTACAGATTTAATTTGATGATAATAATCAAATGATCTTGGGTAGGCTTTCCTTCATGTAATTATGCTAGCCAGGCCGTACCGGACCACCACAAGATTTACTTTAAAAAAATGTCTCATCAAACTGTCTGGAAGTTTAAGAACCGAGTATGGAAACTCTGAAAGATTTCGTTATTGCTGGGATTGCAAAAGGTGATCAATCTAGAGAAAAAGATAGAAAACCCATAACAACATAATCATACTTTAAACCAAATAATCTTCTAAGCGCGCGATAAATTTCCCGTTAAGCCTATTATACACTCGAGTATTTAATAAACACTGCGCGAATTCTAGTGGTTAAAAACACACATCTATAAAACTAGGACTTAACTGAATTTATTAATTATAAATTCCTTCGCGTCTTTAAAAGTTAATTTAAGCATCTATTATCTTTTGAAATAATATAATAGATAGATCATTATATTTACACCTGGAACTATTGAGATGGTTTAATTTAATAGATTTAAATTAACACAAAATCCAATGAAATATAATGAATGAACTCAACCACTGATCACTTTACACAATATATATACTACCGCTTTGCACAGAATAGAATTCACTGCAAATATGTATAAAATCCATGGGATGATCTAGCAAGATTTCCAATATCGCTAGTGCTTCTATCAAGTTCAGCTTTCCCCGTTCGCTCTGGCTGCGATCGGTTCCGTGCTTAGCACCGAGATGCGAAATCGTTTCAGGGACCACTACTGTCTTTGATAGCGCCGATAGTCTCCCCTGAAATCCCTCAGTCTGTCTCTTTGATCTCGTGCCGCATACTAAATGAGTCCCGGTCGGTTCGCTCTGGCGAAACGAAAGGTTACAACAAATGTTCAGGGGTTCTAATGTTATGACAAGCTAAAGGTCCCTTTAAATCATCCATCATATCAGGGAAAATTCACTTGTCAAACTAGACGAACGTCACAGATTCCCTACAGTCTGAAAACACAGGTGCCCAGTTCATACAGGTCGAGAGGTTAAGGACATGGAATGGAAAAGATACCAATCTGGTGGTAGTCACTATTGAAGGAGAGACAAGACCTGAAAGACTGACACTCAAAGAGACATCAAAGAGGACAGAGGCATATATCCCTTCGGTGATGCAGTGTTCCAACTGCCAGCAATTCTCACACACGAAGAAAACGTGCAGGAGAGATGCAGTCTGTCGATACTGCGCAGGTGGCCACCTATATCGCGACTGTCCCAAGGCGAAGGAGGACCACAACTACAAAGCAGTAAACTCAAACCGCACCTGTGCAAACTGCCTCGGAAACCACGGGGCTAGATACCGAGGCTGCCCGATGTTCCAGGAAACAAAGATCATCCTGAAGGAAGCGGTCTCCAAAAACATCCCCTTCAAGGAGGCAAAACACAGAGTGGCTGCGGATGTTGCAGAAAAACAACGCACGGTTGACAGACGACAGTTACACCAGCTGACCGCTGAAGTCAAACAATTGAAAATAAAACTCCAGGTCGAAAACAGAAGCAAGCAGGCTCCCGAAGACGAAAAGGACAGCGGTGAAGACGTAATAGATATACAGAACATCAGAGAAATGATGAAAGACATGAAAAGCATTAAGCAGCAAATAGAAGCAGATGTAAAGAGGCTGACAGAAACGACGGAAGAAAACTCAAAAATGCTCAAGAGAATCGAAACAGAGCGAAGAGCCATTGAGGAAATGACATCAAACACAAGAGGGACCAAAACAAACGAGCAATCAGACGAAGAAGTCATCGAAGAAACACTTGAAAAACTTCTACCAGCAATAATAGAAAAAGCACTACTACAGATACAGGAAAGCAGGAAGACAAGAGAAACAGAAACTAGGAAAGG